>JAENHJ010000152.1:1200000-1800000 GCA_025330945.1 Mucuna pruriens | reverse complement strand
TATGTAGGCTTATTATAATAAATACAAAGAATTATATATGATTTTGTTCCTATAAACCAGATCTGATTTGCCTATAAAATTGCTATACAATAAATACTAGATATCTAAAACATATTTTCAACAAGATGAATTCAGAACATTTCATAGAAAACCGTTACTGCTTGTAGAAGTGAATTTGCTAGTTTTATAAAATTTATTATCCACCTGCTCATTTACTTGTATGCTTGTCATTTTTTAACAAATTAATGTTGTGATGGTTATCTAATATTACGGAAACTAATTTTTCTTTTGTGCATACCTTGTTTTGATGTTTATTTTTTTTTTAATATTATAGGTTTTACATATTGTAAGTCTGTTAAGGTTGCAAAAAATGTGAAGCTTCCAATGAATGCCACTGGATGCAAATGCAAAGGCACATGTAATGACCCAACAACCTGTGCATGTGCGTTGCGTAATGGCTCTGATTTTCCCTATGTATCTCAGAATGGTGGCAGGTTAGAAACTTGATTGGTTAAATGCCAATTAAATTTTATTTGCTGTAATATTTGATGTGACTTTCATGTATATATTGACAGATTAGTTGAAGCTAAAGATGTAGTATTTGAATGTGGTCCCAAATGTGGTTGTGGTCCTGATTGTGTGAACCGAACTTCTCAAAAAGGACTTAGATATCGGCTGGAGGTTGCACATTTGATTGATTTCCACATGTTTGGACTATTAAGTATAAATATAGTGTTTTTAATTATGTATTTAATTAAATTATTACATAGGTTTTCCGTACTGCAAAAAAAGGATGGGCTGTTAGATCCTGGGATTTTATACCTTCAGGAGCACCAGTTTGTGAGTACACAGGAATACTTGCTAGGACGGAAGATATGGACAGTGTATTGGAAAACAATTATATTTTTGAGATAGATTGCTTGCAAACAATCAAGGGGCTTGGTGGAAGAGAGGTATTGAATCAAACCTATGAAGTTTTGTAACTACATTTTTGTCAGCTTCTCCAGTTTTTAATGTAAAGAACTTTTGTCTCATCTCTCTTGGGTGATGCTAATTTTGACAGAGGCGGTCACAAAATGGAGATGGAGGGGTTCCAGCAAATCTTTTGGACAAATATGATCAAAGTTCTGAAAGTGCGCCAGAGTTTTGTATTGATGCAGGATCTACTGGAAATATTGCTAGGTTTATAAACCATTGTTGTGAGCCTAATCTGTTTGTTCAATGTGTTTTGAGCACACACCATGATTTGAAATTGGCTCGTGTAATGCTGTTTGCTGCCGACAACATACCCCCTTTGCAGGTAACTCATTTTCTATATTGATTGGGGACGGTTTGTGCAGAGTATAAAATGGCAGTTATTGGGGGTTAGGTTATTCTGTAATATTTTTAACGATGTCTTGAATCTATTTGATTGCTTGCAGGAATTAACGTATGACTACGGTTATGAGCTTGACAGCGTCTTGGACTCCGATGGGAAGATCAAGCAAATGCCATGCTATTGTGGAGCAGTGGACTGCAGGAAGCGGTTATTCTAATGCTACTTTTTTTCTTTATAGTGGATGTTGTATGTGGTCTATTGCAAGATTTATGTGCTCTTTTTGCAAAACTAACGCTGTTCCGTATTTGTTTTGCTGTGCATCACAAGTGTTGTCTTTCGAAACTTGAGCTGCAACTGCTCTCTGTTCATGCATAGTTGATATGCACAGTAATACATTGGGCCGAAATGGCAGCAAAGTAACATTGTAATTTTGTGTACATTCAAGAAAATTATATAAATTTTTTTTTTGCTGGAAATAACCTGCTTTATTAATTACTGCAAGTTTATGGTTTTTGGGTAATAACCTGTTACATCTATGGATTTTTTTCGTATTTAACTTTTTTGAAGATATAATAAGAAAACTGTACGTTTATAAGTATTAAGTATTAACTGTCTAGAGAGTAGACACTAGAAAAATACTGAATATTTACTTGCATGTTGGATTAGATATCAGTTTCTATGATGAAAATCAAACTATCTTGGGTATCAAGATTATTCAATAATTATTTTTTTATATATGGTCATTTAAAATTGTTTGAACAATAATTTTGTTATTATGTACATGTCCTATAAGATATAAAATTTTTAGCTTACAATTTGAATTTATATTTTGAATTTAGTTATATATGGAATGATGACTGATGTTAGATTAATTTGTGCATTTTATAATTTATTTAAATATTTGTTGGCTCTTGAAAATAGAAGTCTGATTCAATCCAAATTAAAATAATTTGGGTTAGTTAGACTTGATGTTAAAATAAAAAATTAGATGATTAAATAATAAAATTAAAGTGATTAAATTAAAGAGTTTTTCTTCAAAATTGATTTAATTTAATTTGCAAACACCCTCGTGTGCCTATTATGTACATGCAAAAGAATAAAATGGACACTACATTTTCTCCTAAGGCGTTATTTAAAATTAGAATTCAACTCTTTTTAGTTTGAAGATGTGTTTCAACACTTAATTACATCTCAATAGGCGGGAGATTTGTGAGGATTTTTGAATTATTTTTCGCAATTATTATTTTTTAATTTGTTCAAGTTTTTCCAATTCCAATAAGGAGACAAGTTAACAAGGATGGTCAACCCTTTAAAATTTGGGTAAGAAGACATTCAAGTCTTGCTTAGGATCTTTGCAAAAATTTAAGGATCGTTACATTTTTATGTATTGACATCATATGATGAGGATGTGATTATGATGCCAGACAAAAACCCATACTTTCTCTATATTAAAGTCATAAACACTTTGATTATGACATTAAGTTAATATATCATCTCGTAATTTTGTGGATTGATATATCCTATTCAAGGCTAATGTGATTGTAGTGTATCAAGCCATGGATAGATACCTTTAACTTTCTTCGAAACATGCATATTTTTATTAATTTCTTTTTCTTTTACAAGACACATGTTGACTTGGAGGCAAGGATGACCACCTTCTCCACCAAGAAGGGCTAAAAAGTTGGCCAAAGATAAGCATCTCTAGTCAAGATACTGCCAATCAAGTTTTAATTGTTGTCTAACCTATAAATGTGGTGAGTGAGGCCCAACCTGTCAGGATGACACAATTGCTAAGTCAAAGGGAGTTGTCATTGTCGAATAGAGGTTGCCACAAAAAATATATAGGGTTAAGCAATTGATCATAACAAGAAAGGCAAAATGCATGTGGCTAGACATGATTCTTCTCTTGAGGACATTTTATATTTTTATCTAAGATTATTGGATGAATCCACATAAAACTATTACTTGTCTTCTATGGACAAGGTGTTTTTATGAAACTTAACTAAAGTAAGGGGTCAAAATATTGTCATTGTAGTTGGCAACTTGGGAAATCCGCGGCACAATGACTTTTCCATGGCTTTGCCAAGTGGAAAGGAGCTAAAGGAAGTGTATAACACAACTAGAATAGGAGAAAGTGAAGCTAGCCTAAAAATTAGCTACTTAAACCTCGATGTTTGAGAGGTAGAAGAACATCTTGAATAAGGAGATGGTCAAGGGCAACAAGCTTGAGGCTTAGGCTTAGGACAACTCAACATTAAGTTTAAAAAGTTGGATCGATTTCCCAAAAGGTTGTTCTTGAAAGATTCTATATGAAGTGCTTAGAAAATAAGTTTGCCAAGCTGACACGATCTTACAAGTGGATCGTGTTGAAAGCAGGCAAGAAGAGGAACTTGACCCTAACCACGATGTGTCGGTAGAACCAAAGTTATCAAAGTGCGATCCTATCCGCGACTTGCTGGTAGAACCAACACTATAAAAGTTCTTTAACCTAAGAACAAAGGAAAGTGCTCACAAACAAACACAAATTTTATTCAAATTATAAATTCTGTCCTGCTGAATGGTTACTAGAGTTTATTTATAGGCTTAACTAGGCAACCCTGAAATTAATGCCTATTAATATTTTAATATGCATAAAATCTCATGGATTTAATGTCCATTAATACTTTAATTGGCATAAAATCCCATATGCTAGAACTCCCCACTAACCTTTTATTTCTATCATTAATGACTTTCCTATTTTTCTACCAGCTATCAAACTTTTCCTTTTTCTGCCAACTATCAAAAAATGATTTATGTAAAATTACATGTAAATGGATTATAATTAACTACTCAACCCAAATTACATGACAATGACTTTGGGCTTTATATGTATTCTTCAAGATGGGCTCCAATCATCATCAATTTGTAATAAAGTGACCCATTTTGGTGTAGCCTCTAATTCACTTTGCTCTAAACTTTCCGTAATTTCCAAACTCAAGTCTAGCAAAGATTGTTTTATTATTTTGGTTTTAGGCATGGTCATAGGACCTCCAGCGTCACGCAAATTATCTTTGGTTTTGTTGGTTGACTCTCTATCATTCCCTCCCTCTTCAAAAGGATTCGTCCTCGAATCAAATTTCTCACCTACAACAAATAAAGATAAATTAGCAACATTAAAGGTAGAACTTATATTACCTGTGGTTGGTAAATCCAGCTTGTAGGCGTTGTCATTAATCCTTTCTAACACTTGAAAAGGGTCCATCTCCTCTTGGTTTCAACTTGGAATTTCTTTGAATGGGAAACCTTTCTTTTCGCATATGAACCCAAACCCAATCTCCAGGTTCAAAGGTGACTTTAACATGCCCTTTATTTGCTTGCCTTGAATATTGTTCATTCATCTTCTCAATGTTAGCTTGAACTTTGACATGGAATTCTTTAACAAATTCTGCCTTCATCTTTCCATCCAAGTTAGTATGCTCATTAGTTGGCAAAGTTAAGATATCCAAAGGAGTTAGTGGATTAAAACCATATATAACTTCAAAAGGGGAATAAGAAGAAGTAGAATGGACAGTTCTATTATATGAAAACTCAACATGGGGTAAACATTTTTCCCAATTTTTCAAATTCTTTTGAATGATTGCACGTAACAAGGTAGCAAAAGTTCTATTCACAACTTTAGTTTGCCTATTGGTTTGTGGGTGTGCAACGGTGGAAAACAAGAGCTTAGTTCCTAACTTATTCCACAAAGTCCTCCAAAAATGACCTAGGAACCTAACATCTCTATCACTTACTATTGTTCTTGGCAACCCATGCAAGCACACAACTTCTTTAAAGAACAAATCAGCAACATGTGTTGTATCATTTGTTTTAGAATATGCAATGAAATGTGCCATTTTACTAAATCTATCCATAACAACAAGTATACAATCTTTTCCACTATGAGATCTTGGCAACCCTAATATAAAATCCATTGAAACATCAGTCCAAGGTTGACTAGGCACAGGTAAAGGTGTATAGAAACCATGGGGCATGACTTTAGATTTGGCTTGCTTACATGTAATGCATTGATTACAAATAGATTGCACATAATGTTTCATATTAAGCCAATAAAAATGCTCACTCAGAATTTCTAGAGTCTTCTTTACTCCAAAATGTCCCATTAATCCCCCACCATGAGTTTCTCTAACTAGCATTTCATGCAAGGAGCAAGTAGGCACACACAATTTATTTTTCTTAAACAAGAACCCATCATACCTATAATAGTCTCCAAAAGCATGTTTAATACAAGAATTCCAAACCTGATGAAAATCAGAATCATTGTCATACAAGTCCTTTATAATCTCAAAACCAAGTAACTTAGTTTGCAAGGAAGTAAGCAATGCATACCTTCTAGACAATGCATCAGCCATAGTTTTCTCCATACTTTTCTTGTACTTGATTACATAAGGAAACATCTCTATGAACTCCAGCCACTTGGCATGTCTCTTTTAAAGCTTACCTTGAGATTTTAGAAACTTCAAACTTTGATGGTCAGAGTGGATTATGAACTCCTCTGGCCACAAATAATGCTGCCAACTTTGCAATGTCCTCACCAAAGCATACAACTCTTTATCATAGGTAGAATAGTTCAATGCAATCCCAATTAGCTTCCCACTAAAATATGCAATTGGTTTAGATTCCTGTATCAGTACAACTCCTATTCCAACACCAGAAGCATCACATTCAATTTCAAAAGCATTATCAAAATTAGGCAAACAAAGCACAGGTGCATTGGTCAACTTATCTTTCAACAAATTGAAAGCTTTCTCATGCATATCATCCCACTTGAACACAACATCCTTTTTAACAAGCTCATTTAAAGGTGCAACAATAGAACTAAAGTTCTTCACAAACCTCCTATAAAAACTTGCTAAACCATGAAAACTTCTTACCTCGTTTGCATTCTTAGGTGTAGGCCATTCTTTAATTGCCTTTACCTTTTCTTGATCCACACTTATCCCCTTTGAGCTTACAACAAAACCCAAAAACACAACAGAGTCATGGCAAAATGAACATTTTTTGAGATTTCCATATAATTGATTTTCTCTCAGGACATTAAGAACAACATACAAATGTTTAACATGTTCATCTAAAGTCTTGCTATAAATCAAAATATCATCAAAATAGACTACTACAAATTTTCCAATGAAAGAACGCAAAACATGATTCATTAACCTCATGAAGGTGTTGAGAGCATTAGTTAAGCCAAATGGCATCACTAACCACTCATATAAACCATATTTTGTTTTGAATGCAGTTTTCCATTCATCACCTTCTTTCATGCGAATTTGATTGTATCCACTCTTCAAATCACTTTTAGTAAATACACAAGAACCAAACAATTCATCAAGCATATCATCTAACTTAGGAATAGGATATCTATACTTTATAGTGATTTTATTGATGGCCCGACTGTCAATGCACATGCGCCATGTTCCATCTTTCTTTGGAACCAAGATAACAGAAACAAAACATGGACTGAGACTTTCCTTTACAAAGCCCTTTTGCAGCAACTCATTCACTTGCTTTTGAATTTCCTTTGTTTCCTCGGGATTTGTTCTATAGGCTGGTATATTTGGAAGTGGACAACCAGGAATAAGGTCAATTTGATGCTCAATACCTCTTATAGGAGGTAATCCATGAGGCACTTCATATGGAAAAACATTAGTGAATTCTTGTAACAAAGAATCAACTTCACGAGGAAAAGAAGGATGAAATTCGTTAGTGAAATAAACATCCTTGTACAAGAGTACAAATAGTTTCTCTTTTGTTAATAACGCACTCAACCTCTTTTTTCTTTGCAAATGCACTCATTTTCTTACTTTTCTCTTCACTGCACTCAATTTCATCTTTTTCTTTATTCTGCTTATTTTTACTCATATTTTCTTTTCTCTCTTTTTCTTGAATGCTAAATTGCTCTTCTCTCAACTTACACGCTCTTGCAATTCTAATTTGATCAGAATATGCTTGAACCAGTTTAAGAGGTGTTAATACGATGATGCATTTATTCATGGCAAGGGTATACCTATTTTTGTACCCATCGTGAGTGACTTTTCTATCAAATTGCCAAGGACGCCCAAGAAGCAGATGTCCAGCATGCATAGGTGCAACATCACAGAGAACCTCATCTTTGTACTTGCCAATGGAGAATGATACCAATACTTATTTAGTCACCCTTATATCTCCACAATCATTCAACCACTGAAGTCTATATGGATTAGGATGCTTTTTTGTTGGTAAGTTCAATTTTTCAACCAATAAAGTGCTAGCAACATTAGTACAACTTCCACTGTCAATAATCATGCTACATACCTTGTCTTTTATGTGGCACTTAGTATGAAAAATATGTTCATGTTGCTCCACATCACCATCTTCCTTAGGTTGTATGCTAAGAGCACGTCTAGTGACAAGAACAACTCCATCTACAGGTTCAACAACCTCTACGTCACTACAATCCTCCAATGGTGGCATTTCATCATCACTTGAGCCCTCACTTTCTATTTCTCCATTATCCAACACAATCGTTGCTCTTTTATTTGGACATTGAGAAGCAATATGTCCAACTCCTTGACACCTAAAACACTTGATATCACGTGATCTATAGGATGTATTAGTGTAAATTTTACCTTGAGGAGGAGCGTTGGAATATTTGGCCTTCACATCTTTTTTAGGGTTTGTAACAACTGTATTGTTCTTCCAATTTGATTTCCATGAATAGCTAAAAGATGAAAAAAATTTGGAATAGCTTTTAGACTTCAATTGCCTCTCCACTTGAATTGCTTTGTGTAGCAAATCCTCTATCTCCATGTAATGTTGCAACTCTACCACGTCAGCAATCTCTTTCTTTAAGTCTTCAATGAATCTAGCCATAGTTGCCTCACAGTCTTCCTCCACATTGGCTTTGATCATGGCTATTTCCATCTCCTTATAATAATCCTCCACACTCAAAACCTTGTGTCAAACTTTGCAATTTTCTGTGCAAATCCCTATGGTAATGACTTGACACAAATCTCTTTCTCATGATAGACTTCATGTCTTCCCACGTACGAATGAGCCTTTCTCCATTTCTACACTTGTTAATCACAAACTGATCCCACCAAATACTAGCATAGTCAGTAAATACAACAACTGCTAGTTTTACCTTTTTCTCCTCCGAGTAGTTGTGACAATAAAAACATGATCAACTTTTCTCTCCACTCCAAGTATACTTCAGGATCATTCTTTCCTTGGAATGTAGGGATTGTCATCTTAATGTTACCCAAGTAATTGTCACGTCTTGGTTCACCTCTTCTTCTCATTTCATTTTCATTATATCTTCCATCTGAATACTCCTCTTCTTCTTCCTCATCATTGTGTCGACTAGTAGGGCTCCTATACCTGGTTATAGATTGTAAATCATCCAATCTTGCATTTAGAGTCTTGAATTGTTCTTGAACAGCCTTGATGAATAGTTTGAGATCAACATCTCGTTCTCCTTCTTCTCTACTCATGATTAAAATATTGCAAAAAACAAGTTAGACAAAAAAAAAAATCCTCACACAACACTCTCTCACTTGTTTACGCTCGAATTATGTTGTAATCACTCATGTATCACTCAATTTGACTTTTTTTTTCACTAGTCTCGCCTTTTACCACTCAACTTTTCCTTGTGAGCTCTTAAGTAAGAAATTTTAAGGATGGTTCTACGTAACAAGAAACAATAAGGATTTGGTAATTTGATAACTTTAAGGAACAAGAATTAGTAAGAAGCACAAAATTCTGAATTGTTTGACACGTACAATGAAAGTAGTTTAGATGCAAGGGGGAAAATATGATAAAATTTCATTTTTTTTGTTTAGATTTTTTTTCTTTTTTTTGCAATATGTAAGGCAAAATAACAGATTGACTACTAGCCTTTTTTTTTAACCTCTTTCATTTTTTTGTACGATTTTTTTTATAGAAAGGAAACAAAGCACAATGAGGCAGAATGAAAGATGACAAACTTAATGACTTAAACAAAGGAAGATGAATAGACACGAACAAAGAGAATAAACCAAGATGATAAAGTAGGAGAAATATCAAAAGAAAGAATATTTTTTTTTTGATAACAAATTGAAAATGATAAAGACGCAAAGGATAGAGACACCTAATTTCAAGAGCCAAAACTCTGGTACCAAATGACATGATCTTACAAGTAGACCGTCTTGAAAGCAAGCAAGAAGAGGAACTTGACCCTAACCGCGACCTGCCGGTAGAACCAACACTATAAAAGTTCTTTAACCTAAGAACAAAGAAAAGTGCTCACAAAGAAACACAAATTTTATTCAAATTATAAATTCTGTGTCCTGCTGAATGGTTACAAGAGTTTATTTATAGGATTAACTAGGCAGCCTGAAATTAATGCCCATTAATATTTTAATATGCATAAAATCTCATGGATTTAATGCCCCATTAATACTTTAATTAGCATAAAATCTCATCCACTAGAACTCCCCACTAACCTTTTATTTTCATCATTAATGATCTTCCTATTTTTTCACCAGCTATCAAACTTTCCCTTTTTCTGCTAACTATCAAAAAATGATTTATGTAAAATTACATGTAAATGGATCCTAATTAACTACTCAACCCAAATTACATGACAATGACTTTGGGCTTTATATGTATTCTTCAAGATGGGCTCCAATCATCACCAACTTGTAATAAAGTGACCCATTTTGGTGTAGTCTCTGATTCACTTTGCTCTAAACTTTTTGTAATTTACAAACTCAAGTCTGGCAAAGATTGCTTTATTATTTTGGTTTTGGGCCTGGTCATGGGATCTCTAGCGTCACACAAATTATCTTTGGTTTTGTTGGTTGGCTCTCTATCACAAGCAAGCAAAGAAAAATAACACCTTGAGAGGCAAAGAAGAAGGCCAAGCCAAAACCAATGTTTCCTCTTTGGAGTACACACTCATGGAATTTGCAGAAGACATGTTTACCAGTACCATTAGATAAATTATTTTCTTCAATCCTAGACTCTAGATTTTAACCAAAGGCATGAATACTGGTTTCTTTGTCGAAGATGAGATCTTAGTACATGCATCCAACAGTAAGATAATTTTTGTGGAGGACATAGTGAGGCTACAAGTGGCAAATGCGACTAAGGTTGCAATGACAATAACTACTTTATGATAGTAGTAAGCACCTATAAGCGCTATTGAAGGGCCAATCCTTTGTTGTTATTGTAGGGAGAAATAATGAAGTAACTTTGCCAAAGGGAGTTTGGTGACTATACCTTTTTAAGAAGTTACTTCATTGTCTAACCTAAGTCCTAATGGCACAAAAAGAGATTAAAGAGGCATGATCTCAATTGTACTTGTTTTTCTTTTCCCTATTTTTCTTTTTTGTTTCATTATGTAACTTAAAATGTCACCCTTATTGATATATATTTGACAACTTCCTTTTCAATGAACTAGTTTTATTTGCCTTCACAAATTTGGCATGTGTGTGTTACACTTAATTTAAATTGTTTGAATGTTAAAATTGATGTTTTGTGCATGAAGAACATGAAATAGGAAACAAGTGCCTTTATTGGTTATTATGGGCATCATTAGGTGCCTTTAGTTTTTCAGCTTAGCGTGTTTCACTTTTCAACCTAAGTGTTAGCATCAAATGCCACTTGCTCTCTTGAGTAGACAAATATCCTTGCAAATATGTGACTAAACCAACCTAAAAAAGGTGGTTTCTTGACCTTACAAATATGGGTAGCAAGTTTCTTTGTGTACTTAAATCTCTACCAACTTGAGAATCAAGTGCTATTTATTCTTGAATGTTGGATAATGAGTGCTTAAAGCATCAATCATAGGAAAGAGATTGGACCAAAGTGACTTTTCTCTACTCCAAAAGCTAAGTTCAAGTTGGCTTTGAGTGGATGTAAAGACAACACAACCTACAGTGACTTGTTGGCTAAACATGTCCAGGGTCTTTCAATATCAAACACTGCAAAAGTAGTGTCACAAAGAGTTGGTTGCCTTCAAATTTGACACAGACTAATAACATGCAGTTGTATTATTACCAAAAAGTTAATCTTATACATGAAAAATAAAATTCCATCCAAGGTGTTCTTCACACCTACATAGACTCTTCTAAGGACTAGGTTTAGTGTTTTAAAACTCGGTCCAAATTGGCTAGTTTGATAAATCAGCTCCTGTGGGTTGGCAAAATAAAGTTTACCACTAAACTAACACATTCAATTGAAATATATATGACAAATATTATTTATATACAATATCTTACATATAAATTTTATATACTTAATATATATTGATTCATACAGTTCAACCATTGACCCACTGGTTCAACTAATGATCTATTAACCCAGTACCTTGATTGATTGAATTATCGGTCTGATTATAAAAACACTGACTAGGTCTATAAAGGAAAACTCGACATATAATGCATTAATTGTACCTTAGTTCTTTGCTTCATCACAACTTTTTTTTTATAGTAGTAATGTTTCTTCTTTCCTCTAACAAGTCCATCATCTTGCTCGTTCCAAAGCTAGTTGTAGAATTAAGGATCAACCTTTATCACGTGGAAGTTGAGGTTTCTAATATTTATGGGAATGACAACTTCAACTCTGTAGGTAAGTCTATGGTAATGTGAAGTGTTGTGTGGTAAGCCCATAAGATATGGTGCAACTACTTTACGTATATATCTTTTAGCAGACCCAAGCCTTTTCTTGAGTCTATGTAGTATGGATCTATTGGTTGCTTCAACTTGCTTATTGGTCTAAGGGTACTCCAGTAAGGTGAACTACTATATGATCCTAAGCTCAATAAGAAATTCCCTAAAATATTAGTTAATTAATTGGATTTCATTGTTTCTAACAATGACTTACCATATAATGAATTAGGATGTGATGTATCAATATATAAATTTGGAGGCGTTCTTCTAAAGATACCTATACCATCTTGGTTTGTTTGATCTACTATTAGGTGACTTTATAAGTATTAACATAGGTGTCAAGCAATAATTACCAAGGACTAGTTTGTGTTGTAACTCAAGTTCTTGAAGGGCATTTTTATTAAAATAAAACAAGTGCTACCTTTTTGTTGTTTCCTTTGCTAAAATTGAACTAAGAACTTATTTTATTATTAAGAGATAAACATAAAGGATGTTACTTAACTTAGCTCGTACAATGACAAATGGTTTTAATAATGCTTCTTCGATCTTACTAAAAGATTCCTTACACTTTGATAAGACATTACCTTTCCTTTAGAGGAAAAAGAAAAGGGTCCTTTTGTGTTGACTTCTAAGTGAAACAAGTATGGGCTGTCATCCTTTGTGTAGGTTGTTAAACCCTTTTCTGTTTAGCATGAAGCCTAACAACTTGTTTGCCTTTATAGTGGAGGTGCATTTTTTTAGGGCAAGGGCATACATTATGCTTCCTTGACTAATGAAAGTCTTTTGTGAGATCAATGATGAGATTTGCTTCTTTAATGATCGTAACGGTCTTGTCATCAATGTATACTTCTAGCATATAGCCAATTTGATTCATAAAAATTTTGTTCGTTATGCTTTGGTAGGTTACTTTGACATTCTTAAGGCCAAAAGACATACAAAAAAAAGTACATTCAATCACAAAGAGGTTGGTGTTTGTAGGACATACCATATTGAGATTGATATAATCAACACATACTCCATTTTCCATTTGTTTTCTTAACCAATACAACATTTGATAGATGTGTTGTATAAATATTCCAAATGAACCTATCATTAGCAATTCATTTACAAAGCTTTTAATGACTTGGCATTACTTCAGTTCCAACTTTTGACATATCTAAGCTATTGGCTTAATTTGAACATCTATGGCTAAGTGATGACAAATGAAGGCTAGATCAATGCCAAACATGTTAATATTAGGTGAAGCAAAAATATTTATGATCACATTCAAGAATGCTACAAGTTATTCCTTTACCTTGAATGAAGAGTCAACACTAATTTAGACTATCTTTGAAGAATTGTCCCTAACCTACACTAAGGAAAATTTGCTTGTAAGTTGCAGCCGTAGGTGAACTATCCTCATACATGTCAAGATTGACAAGGAGGACATCAATTAATGTAGAAGTCTTGCTATATAGGTTAAGGGATTGTATGGCGGAAAAGGCATGAGACTAAAAATAGGTTAGGTGATCTTCAAAGATTCCATGTAGTAGTTTCGTGCAATGACTTAGTCCCCTTGGATGGTAACTATTTTGCCTAAATTAGAATAGAACATCATGGTGGGGTGAACTATTGAGGGCACTATGCCAAAGATGATGATGGTAAGCCAACAAGCAATCGACCTTTAAAATTTTCACCTTTACAGTTTTGGCCTAAAGGGCCTTTCCATGTGTGACCAACAATTCAAGATGACTTATAGGTTAAGTCTGATCTCTACTAAAGCCAATCAAATTGTTGGTACAAGACACCAAGTTTGTGTTGAGAATTTCAATTTTTTGGAGTATCTTGTAGAACATGTTATTTATTGAGCTCCCTTGGTCATTGAACACCTTGTGAACCTCATAATTAGCCATGAATGCCATGATAACTAGGGGATCATCATGGTTAGGAACAATAAAATGGAAGTCATCAATTGAAAAGAAGACCAGGGCCTTATGAAATGAAGTCGGTGAAATAAACAAGATACACGCAAGAAGCGTGTAACACCCTAGTTTTTATTCTATTTTGGTTGTAAATATTATATTTTATTAATTATTATTAATAAGTGGTTTAACTATTTTATAATTAATATTTTGGGAGAAATATATATTGACTTTTAATTAATTAAACTAAGACAAATGTGCCATTTAAATATGATAAAAACTTAAGTCCTATATCGAACAACATAAGCTTATGCATCACCTCATTCTTCTATATAAGATGTGGGAAAGTTCTAGTCCCACATCGGGCAATATGAGCTCACATTTCGTCTCCTTGATATCAAGTAATAGGGAAGGCAAGAGAGCCTCTAAACAAGTTGGGTTTGATGCAAAATATTGAACCCGTGATAGTTTAATATTTCTTATTTCTTAAAGCTTTCTCAAGAGATGCAGGGACTGCTTGTTTGTGGAGGAAGGAGAACCTTTAGAGGAAACTCTCAAGGAACAAGAAGAATGACCTTGAGGAACATGTTTTCTACATCTACACTTCTCCAGGTAAGGGAAGTGAGAAACCTTGCTCAAGGGTGTGGGTATGACTATGGGTAGAAGGGTTGACCCTAGACCCCATTAATTGCTTGTTTTTAATTGTCTTTTTCAATTGATAAAGTCTTTAGTTGTTTTCTTGCTTGGTATTTGTGTTTGACTGTCTATGATTGACAGAGTATTTAGTTGTTTTCTTGTTGGTTGTTTGTGTTTGAATGTACTATGATTGACAATTTAGTTGTTTACCTATTGATTATTTGTGTTTGACTGTTATATGATTGACAAGGTACTTTGTTTGTATGCTAGTTGTTTGTGTTTAACTGTCCTATGATTGATAGTGTTTGGTTGTTTGTTTGTGGTTTTTTTTTTTACCTATGTCAATTGATAAAAGTATAAGACTTGTAACCTTGTAATCATGGGCTAAGGATTTTTCCCTAAACCCCAAGTTTGTATGTCTTGGTTCATTGAAGGGGGAATCAAGTTAGGTGCTTATGTTTCAAATTGTATGAAACTATATGATATGTTGTTCGTGGATTTTCGTGATACATTAAATTCAAAATATGATGAGTCATGATAAACATTACAATAATAATTAAGAATGATGGTATGTGATATAAAAATGAGTAATAAGGATAAATGTTCTTGAAAAAGGTGACGTAGTATGTGAGAGACAAGAATGAGCTCAAGGGACATATGTCTATTGAGTGACCTAGCCTGTAATAGGCAAGAATCGTATTAACTAATTTGTGATGAGGTGCCTAGCCTATGAGAGGCAAGAATGATCTTCATCTGCCTAATGTTAAAAGTGGAATAATGACTAAATTGAACTATTATTCATGCATCATTTAATGAAACAAATGTGTAAAGAAGGAAACACAAACCTAAGTGGTAAGGTTACTAGACCTTTTGGGAGCTAATTGGTACGAAAGTCCCAATGTCCATGATTGATCCTACAAGCTGAGATACACAATGCAAGCGGAATAGTATTTGACGTCCTACCAAAAGGCATCATGCTACCGTGGGATGACCAATAAAGAGGTTGAGCTGTGTGTCCTTAGCCTACTTTCCTGGATTAGATTTGGTACAACATGACATATGGATTAGTACTAGGAATGCATTATTATCATTCATGTGCATATGTGGATTGTTTGTTTTCTATCTTGTAATTAATTATGTGAGTGTGTACTACTTATGTTGTGCTCATACTATGAGCTTGAGTGAGTTATATTTCTTATTCCCTTCCATTGTGTTGTTTGTATTTGGGTTGAATGCCACCTTGTAGGCAACGATGAGCACGAGCATGAGGATTGAGCTAGACTCCTCATTTTATTGCTTTTCTTCTAGTTTCATGTATTTTTAGATTTGATACTCTAATATGACATATGATATCATACGGTTGTAATTACTTTATGATAGTATTTTCTAGTTTATATTTTATGATTCCTATGACGTTAGAAATTGACCGTTTGGAGTGCTAATAGAAAAATATATTTGTTTTCAAATTATAGTACATGAGAAGGTAATGTGAAATCTTTTACCAATTGATGTATGTTAAAATTTAGAATTTCTTTTAAGTTTATTTATTATAATTATATACCAATGAGGGTAAAGGATGTCACATAACACATTGAAAAGATGACTGTTGTTGGTCTTCTAGGACGAGAGTATATCTAGCAAACTTTTTCTCTGACTTCAAAAAGAGATAAATCTTTACAACCCTGTAAAAAGCGTATATTTGGCATTTAATATTGAAGATCCTTCTTTTCATGCCGAATAATGTTCATCTAGCACTTGTCTATATATTTGGTTGATCAAGCTCTCAAGAAAAATATAAGACATAGATAAAGTAGAAAAAGAGAAAAAGTTCATCTCCCTTTAGTACTCTTTGGATGACAGCCTTAGAAATTCTTTCATATTTTGCTTTGCTAACCAAATTCACAGTCTCTGTAATTGTTATATACTCACCTAGTGAGTTATCTTTGTAAAAGATACTTTGTTTTCATGATAGCTTGAATAAGCTAAATGTTAACGAATATTTTGTATTGCTTGTAATTAGGTAGATTACACATGTTGTAAATCCTAAAGAGGTTTAAAATACTTGTTTGTAAGTCAGTTTGACTTTAGTGGAAAAATTCTTCAAGTTGAAGGGATTGGACGTAACTCTTGTGGAAGAGGGAACCTAGATAAATTCCTTGTATTATTTCTCCCTCTTACCTTCACTGTTTTATTTTCTATATCTCTTTGGACGATCCTTTAGACAATGCTTGAAAACTTAAATATATCCTATGTTTTCAAAAAAACTTTATAAAAATCAAATACACAATTCAACCTCTCTTCTTGTGTGTTTATTGTTTCTTCAATGTGATAGGAACATAAGTGTAAGCTCATGAAATAAAACATATTTAAATAAATAATAGAAAATATAATGAACATCTAATTTCTCATAAGATACAAGTGTTCAAATATACACCAAGTTAGACTCTTAAATCAACATGCTAGATTCATCTTATTGCATGAAGACTCTAACTATTGAGTGATCAATCAAATACTTTCCCTTAACATAGTATACATAACTACCAAATCATCACAACACAGTACATGCCAAAAATCATTAGGGAAATGCCAAAAACTTGATTTACATATGAGATATGTGATTTGTCGAGATAGGTATACATTGATAGTGGCTCACCACGACACAAGGTTTGCAATGATCTTGGATCCTTGTAGAATCGTCCATCTCTTTATCCCCAAGACTTAATTGTCACACATTTCTTATCCAACATTAAGCTTGGAGGCCCAATCTAGACAGGTAGCCAAGCTTACGTGCCTAATGACAAGGCAGCATATAATTATCGCCCTGTATACTTAGTACGCCTTATCAAACAATTGATCATAATACACACACTGTTTCTCAAAAGAAATCTTCTCAATTTAACATGTTTGCATGTCATTCATCATTATAAAAAATAACAATCTTGTTAAATCTTATGAATGGTAGGTCTTTAGAGTTTCACTTGATATTTCAATTTTAGCGTAGTTTCTTTGCTTTTAAATCTTTAGTGTTAGTTTTAAAATGGGATAACTACTATAGTTCAAAGAAAATAGTTTAACTAAGGAGATTTCTAATTATTATTTTCACCTAGTGAGCCATTTGGTTTGCTTACTGAATCACTCACTAGATCTCTTCACATAACACTCTCTCACTCAGAGAGGTTGTATTTTCACCCAACAAGGGAGAATTCTTGCCTTGTGAGCCCTTCCTCTAGGGGTTTTACTCTTTCAAGGTTGACTTACTCGCTCAACGAGTCTCTCATCTTGCTTAACAAATCTCGTGTTTCACTTGCCCACCGAAGGATTTCCCTCCCTTAATGAGAGGGACTATAGAAAGTCTTGTTCCATCATTTACCTAACAAATCCTGGATTCACCCAACAAATTGAGTCATCGAGAGCTTTACTCTCAATTTTGTTTTTTTACTCGCTCGGCAATTATTATTAATAAGTGGTATAATTGTTTTATAATTAAATAATATTTAGGGAGAAATATATGTTGGTTTTTAAATTAGATTTTAATCAATTAAATTAAGAAAAATAGGCTATTTAAAATAGTAAAAGCTTTAGTCTTACATGAACAACATAAACTCATGCCTCACCTTCCTTCCTTACATAAAAGAGTGGGATAACTTAAGTTCCACATCGGGCAATTTAAGCTCATGCATTCTCTCCTTCTTTCTCCTTTCTCCAATATAAGGAGTTGGATACCAAGCAAAGCCAAGAAAGACAAGAGAGTCTCTAAACAAGTTGGGATTGATGTAAAGCATCGAACTCGTACAATTTAAATTTTTCTCATCTCAGAAAGCTTCTGCAAGTGTTGTAGGGTCCTTTGTTTAGGTTTAACATAGGCTGCCAGTGGGAGTCGCGAGGTCCATTTTTGGAATCCATTTTAGGGCTATATAAAGAAGCGATCAAAGAACTAGAAAGACCTTTTCTGCTAAGTTAGATTTTCTAAACACATGATTTCAACAAACTAGATGGGAGGGAAACCTTTGGAGGATCTCTAGAGGAATAAGAAGAACAATCTTGAGGAACATGTTTTCTATGTTGCTTAGTGTTAGTGTGACTATCTCTTTCAATGACTGGATGAGTATGACTGTGGGTAGATGGATTGACCCTAGACCTCACCTAGTGTTTGTGTTTGACTGTCTCATTCAATCGACTAGATGTTTAGTCATTTTTTTACTATTTCTCGTATTTGAAATGCTTGTGTTTGACTACCTCTATGATTGACATAATATTTAGTTGTTTGTTGTAGTGTCTTGTCCTTATCATTTTTTATCTCTCTGTTGTTGTAGACTACAAGACTCTTAATCTTGTGGTCATGGGTTGAAGGTCTCCCTAAACCTTTTGGCTAGGGTGAATTGATACCTTGTGGTCATAGGTGGAGGATTTTCCTAAATTGAAAAGTTGTTTGTTATTAGTAACTTTTGAAGGGGGTTGAACCCTCTAAGGGTTATAAATTTCATTCCTTAAAGATTATTATTTTTTGTTATATTGTTTGTTGTGGAAGCTTGGTGTGCAATTGGTTGTGTGTGTGCAAAACGTAGAAAAAATATAGGTTTCCCTTTAGGTTCAAAATTCTAGGTGAGAATGCAGGAGAATTTGATAGCAAGTTGTCGAGTATGGCCATGCAAAATTTGTGCAAGTCCATGTAGAGGCACACCAACTATGCACGCTCATTCTACCCTATTTGTGCTGTATGAGTTTTTGGTGTTCCATGTCGGACAAGAATGGCCCTGACAAAAATTTATCTTGCAAGTAGCTGAGCTTGGGAGGATTCAGAAGGTTACTCATGTGAATAGTTAAGAAAAATGAGAAAGGTTACCTAGTCTATGACGAATGAGTGGCCAAAAGGGTACTCACGTGAGTGTTTGATGGGTGGTGGATGAGGTACCTAGGCCTAGAGCGGGCGAGAATGGTCTTAATAAGCCTAATATGTGAAAAGTGAAATAATAAATTAATTAAACCCCATCATGAATCATTTTATGAAATAGGTGAGAAGAAGTGTAGATATGAACTCGAGTGGTAAGGTCAATAGACTTCTTAGGACTACTTGGTGTTGATGTTGTTCCAATGGTTGTGGCTGATCTCACATGTGGGACCTGACCATGCAAGTTGAGTAGTACTTGACATGCAAGTTGAGTAGTACTTGACATGCAACATGGTGTAATGTATTTCAATCACTTAATTACTCATAATAAACATGGTGTTATACATACAACATTGCCAATTTGTCCCTTGTAGAAAAGTAATAACTAAAAAATGTTAAGTTATTTGTAAGGGTCCTTAATATTTTCATACAACTCTATTACTGGTAACTTTTCCAAAATCTTGAGGATAAAAGACATCATAATCTTATTTGAGAATGGTAAGTTAACTAAGAAGACCTATTGGTCATCCATGGTGGTGTCTTAAGGCTAAGGTAGTGAAGACACCTAAAGAAAGTCATATAAGTGCAAGTGGTGAAAGTACCAAGGGGATCTTTGATGGGATCTTGACATTCTTAACATTGTTGCAACGAGAAGAGCACATAGCTAATGATTTTATTGACACACAAGTGAAGTTTGAGATCTCTAAAGAAATTCTAGCTAGATTGCAACTTATTAAGCCTCCTAATGTTTGATCCTTTGGTTATGCCCTTAGACTAGCAGAGTTTGCTCCTAAATCAGGTTAAGGAGCTCTTGATGCTCAAGAGCATGGCCATTGGAAGGGAGGTGCTTCTTATCCTTGGCTACTAGTTGTGATAGAAGATAAGAATAGACAATAGGTTGCAGTAGAGGACAAAACTTTTTATGTGAGATGACCTTTTTAAGCCTTCATTTGCATCTCATAGACAAAGGATGTGGCATTATCCACCATCATCACATGCAAAAGGATCAACAATTGATGTGAAGAAATAAAACAATCATGATCAAGAGTGGCGATTGAGTCCTCTAGTGTGTGGAAGAGAGAAAATAAGACTTTTCTTTCTTGCTAAAGGTACCATGTTTTGCTTGAACCTTTGTGAATTAATATCTTGCTTTGTGCAAAGTGAATTTGATAGTAGAACAGAGTGAGTGGATTTGTAATACATGTTGTTAGGCGTTTCTTAATATTGACAATGAAAGAGGTTTACCTGCAAGAACTATAATACTCAAATTAAAAAAAAATAGTCAAAAGGTAAATAATCGTAGAGAAAAATGCATCTTATAGTGTTTAATTTGAACTTTATATAGCTCTGTTAACCTATCATTTAATCGTAATTGTAGTTATTAACTCAAATGATTGTTTATAAAATATTTATAAAACTATTAGAAGTTGTTAAATTATTTAAATAACTAATATTATCCACATTTGAATATTTTAAGATTTATCTCAAGTAAGCCTACATTTTTAGCTTTGCAAGTGAGGATTAAACCTAACTAATTTTTTAATATAATTAAAAATATTAAATTAAAAAAATAGTTTAAAAATAATATGTAAAATAATTACTAATTATTTACTAATGTACAAAATTTTTACATTGATAATACATTAAAACCAAATTCTCTCTACACTAATTCTTACATACAATTTTACATTGATAATATATTAAAATTAAACTCTTTTTACACTATAATTCTTACGTACAATTATTTTTTCACTAAATATGAAATGTCTATTAAAATTGTTTAAGTAAAAGGTTAGACAGAACCTACAGATCCTATCTTAACATGGACTATTTTGCATGTTATAAATTCAAGACTAAATTATAACTTTGATCATTTATCTCATTATAAAAATTCATTTTGATCATTTATTTAAAAAAAATTATTTTATTTCTTTAACTTTTAAATTTAAGTCAATGTTATCTTTTTGAAAAAAATAATCATATTTATTTAATGGACACGATTTTAAACTATTTTTTTTATTAATTTAAGTTGTTAAACTTTATATTTATTTATATAAAAATTATGAAATTAAATTAAAGTTCGAATAAAAAAGATCATAAATATAATAGAAATCACATAAAAAGTAAGTCCATAAATCTAGAAAAGAATTTGATGAAATTTTTAACTTTTTGATTATTGGGATTCCCTTTTCACATGATTTTTGTCTTATTTATGGTCTTTTTTAGTTTAAATATTAGTTAATTTTTCTATAATTTTTATATAAATAATTGTAATGAAAAAATTTTCACGATTTTGAATCAGTAAAAAAAAAAATCAAAATTGTGTTTCAAAATCAAAAACAATTATTTTTTTTTAAAGATTACATTGGTTAAAATTTGAAAGTTGAATAACAAAAATGATTTTTTTAAAAGATATAAGACCAAAACAAATTTTTATAATTTGAATATTAGTTGATTTTTTTTTTATAATTTTCATGTAAATAAATATATTGAGATAAATTTCAGGTTTGAAGTCTAAAAATTAAAAATAAATATTTTTTTTAAAAAAATATTATATTGATTCAAATTTGAGAATTAAATGACCAAAATTAATTTTTAAAAAATAAAACAACCTAACAAATTTTTACCATAAAATAAAATATTAAAGTTGAATTTGAGAATGGGGATTCCGAATTTTAAGAATACACACCAGGTTAAAATTGCTACAACATGGACAGCATTTCGCATATTAAAAATCCAAACAGAATGAAACATTTTGAAATTTAAGATTATAGACCGTGTTAAAAGTCCCCCCAAAAAAAAAAAATCATGTGAAAATTCCTATGCCCAGCCGTTTACACACACATGCTTACAATTCTTGCATATAATTATTTTTCATAAAATTTCCACGAAGTATGAAATGTCTACAGAAATTATCAAGTATATAAAATGCTAGATGGAGTCTATAAATCTTATCTTACCATGAACTGCATTTCGGATAATGTAAATTCAAAGAGAATGAAACATTTTGAAATATAAGCGAACATAAACCAGGTGAAAATTGCTATGGGCAACTGCTTACTATTTGATACATTAAAAGTACATCTTAATCTTAGTTTTGATCATTATGCTTGAATTGAAGTTTACACATATAGCAATTCTAGAAAATAATTAAACTTGGCCATATGCAAACCTAGGCACATGATGTCGTTCCACAAATTTTCGAATTAGTCAGAGCAACACAAAGGAGAAAAAAAGGTACAAGTCGGATTATGGCAAATTATGCAAGTCTAAGAACTAACTTCGCCATTACACAACAGGATCATCGAACTCCTCCTGAGTTTTCTTCCTGTAGTGGCGGTTCAACTTCTGTGAGCTCTTTCTAGCATCCTCAACTTCTGGTTCATCTTCCTCCATTGCACAAACGTCACTGTTTTCAGAGTCTCCAGCAGCTATGACAACAGAGAAGGCTCTTCTATTCATGGCCTCCTTGCCAGCATCAAGCTTTTGCTTTGACACCACTTCACTGTCTCCCATAGTGGCATCACCAGATTTCTTCTTTGATATGAAGGTTACCGATGGAAGATCATCCAAAGCTTCATCTGCTTGAGATCCAGTTCCCTTGGCAGCATTTGATCCCTTTAATTGCGAAAGGAAGCTCATATATGCTTCCCTGTTTGATTTGTCATCCATGTCACTTGAAGAATCATCAAAAGTGTATCGTGTGTATCGCGAAGGATTTCGAATATAATCTGGAACTGCTGAATCAAATTCTTGGGACTTCGCCAACTGATCCGAAGCTGCAACCTCTTCCGTTGAAGAGGTCTTCATGCGAACATCCCTGGTTCCTTCATGCCCATCATCATTATTACCTCTATCATCACATTCAGAATCAAACCGAACACGTTTCTGCGGCCTAGGCTCTGAAGGATTATCTTTGCTCTTCAAAATTGACTTGGGGTTAATAGCATCACCACCACCACCACCAATGTCTGGCGCAGATTTCTCAGAGACATGCAGAGCATCAATTTTCTTAGCGGCTTCATCATCCTGCTTCAGCCTAATCCTCGCAGCCAAATGATTTGCACGTGGGTCTCTCACAAAATCTCTAAACGAAGTGGGGAAAACACTGCAAGAACTTATCTCAACTCCATCGTCGTTTATATCCTTCATATACACACGATCACCCGAGTTCTCTTTGCCAATAGCCTGCTTGTCATATTGATCTTCCTCCTCCTGCATAAAGTGTGATTCACTCAATTTATTTATAAATCCCAACTTTAAGGATGAAAAACTTGTAACAAGTAGTAACAACAACAAAAACAAGAATCGCAAAGAAGAAAAAACACAGTACCCTCAAGTTAAATTCTTGATTTGAGCTCACTCAAGTAACAAAAAAAAAAAAAAAGAATTCAAGATCTGTCGCCCTAATTAGTTGATAATAGTCGGTTCAACTTGAAATTACCTTTTGGGGTACAAAATAAATGTATCCTTCACATAAAACAATCCTGTTAGACAAATAACACGGAAAATTCTCCCTCTATTGCAGTTGTATATCAGAGCTTGAACTCAAAATCACATCAAACTAGAACAACATCATCCAAGTTAATCCATACATTCGGTGGTATTTCAAATTTAAATAAATAATCTTAGTCCATCACCGTCACTATAGACTCTTCAATATATCTACATCTTCCTTTTCCAACATAATTTTTCCACACAAGAAAAAAAACCTAAAAAATTTTAAGGAAAAATGATTGATTCCAATACACTTTTAAATTAAAAAAATAAATAAAAAACTTTGGTCGTCTAATTGATTGAGTAAAATGGTTGAATTAGAATTAGAATGATACAGTGTTAGTTTATAATAATAATAATATATAGTTGGGGGAAAAAGATAAAGAGGGAAGAAAGGTATACCTCATAATCGAGGGTGCAATCTCGGCCAATACCCGACCTAATCTGCCACTGTTCATCATCGTAATCGGGGGGTTTAGAGGGTCCACGTGGCGCTTCGTCGTCGTTGAGATCGTCGAGGTCTTCCTCCAGCTGAACCCGGGAACTGGAAGATGAGTATGGTTGTGGTTCGGTTTCGGTTTCGGTTTCGAGTTGGTGGTTGCGATTGGAGGGTGCGTTGTCGATTTCGTCTTGGGTGAGAGTCCAGAGAGAAGAGGAAGAGGGTATTGGAAGAGAACCAAAGGCTCTCTCAACTCGCACTCTGAAACTATCTTCCATGCCGTTGCAATAGCTCACGGAATCGTACACACAATTTTATTTGTTTATATAGGCATAGGGTAAGGGTAAGGGTAAGGGTATTATTGGCGTTATTCAAAAGCCTATTATTCCAAACAAACTTGTGACGCAACGCAAGTGCAATAGTTTTCCCGAATCATTACACTACCCTTTTATTAGCGTTTTCTGCCTCTGGGTGTACTCTAAAAACATTTTAATTAATTAAATTAAAGAATTTGTAATTTTATTAAATAATAAGTTATGGTGAATTCTATGGTGAGGGCATGTGAGGTAAAAATAACTAAATATCATATTTTTGCTAATAATGATTTATATTAACAAAGGTGTTATGTCCTAGTTGCTACTAGGGGGTTGACCAGGGTAATAAAAGAGGTTGTTGAAGCTTCAACTGTGTAGGTGTTGTGGTGACTACATACCTTCCCAGTATGGTTGGTGTGACCAATGGACAAGCTGAGGTCACAAGATAGTGGCCACCATAGGTCACATTTGGATCAAAAAGATATATGAAGCAGGTTATATTTATTACTATGGTAAATAGTATAAGAAAAACCTCAACTTTCTCAAAATAATCATATAATTTTGGATTTATTATATCTTTAAAAGATATTTGATAAAACATGATCTTATAGTGTATCTGCGCATTGTAGTAGAACAGAAGACCTTGTGTTTATCTGTTTTATGAGTGATTCAATACCAACTAAACATTTTCAGATTCAATCAATTTCAACTTTGTCTTCTCTTTTTGTTAAAATCCAAATATTTGCTACTTCCGATCTATGATTTGCCAGACTTTATGATAAGTTGATATATTTCTCTTAAAAACATAAATACCTTTGCTTAAGCAGCAAAGTCATGATTGTAACTGACTATTAACTTTGTAATTTTTTTTTTGGTGCTCTTTCTTCACTCTCATTAAATCACTCTATTGTTTTCTGCCTTTATGGCAGTGATTTAGATATCATATATCAGTTTTTATTTATTTTAAAAAATATTTTAGAATAAGAAATTTTATAACAAAAAAATAATTAAAAAATAGTTAAAACTAATATTTTGCTTTAATTTTTACTTGATTTTCTAGTTAACTAATTTTCTCAATTATTCGAATTATAGATTTTACTAGATTTTGATCAAACTAGTTAGATCAACGGGTCCAATCCAATTTTAATATTTATGGTTAAAAACATTATGACATGATATAAATTGAGAGAATATTAGCTTTCTTCGTCTAAAAAGTAAAACTCATTTTATAGAGTTAAGATTTATGATTAATTATTTCAAGTAGTCACTAATAATTAGTCCATGGTTTTAAGTGGTTGCACTTGGAGTCTATAAAATACAAGGTCATTAAAAATTTATTAGGCTTAATTTCATTTTTCTTAAAGTATATCACGATTGTTTAATTTTAATTCTCATATTTTCTTTTGTGCTAATTGGGTCCCATATTTTTTATGTGATAATCAAGTACCTCCTTAAGTATGTTGTTAATTTTTTTTAATGAATTTTGTTTATATGATTTATTAGGATTGATGACATTGACATGATATAACAAGAAGTAACATTGACTTGACAACTACATGATTAACTAACATAACACTAACAAGACAAAAAATAAAATTGATATCCAAGTATGCAAGCTTAGTTTATCTTATTTAATTAACAAAATTAGTCAATGACTTTAATGATAAATAAAAAAAAATCTATAAAGAAGAAAGTCCTCTATCAAAAACTTAATAATTATCAAATAATAAATTTTTTAAGTGACCACAAGTATTTGTCATACTTTTCACCATATTATTTATTTATCATCATACTTAGTTTTGTCTCAATTTTTTCTTTTTTTTATTTTATTTACTTATCTTTTTATATTTATTTTTAAATTATTAAATAAAAATTAAATAATATTGATAAAAAATAAATAATGATTAAAAGGAAGAAAAAAAAATAAAGAGAAAAAAAAAGAGACACGACATATTCTTAAAATGGAAAAAAGCAAAATTGATTTTTGTACTTTCTCCTCTTCTTGTCCAAGCATAAACCATCTAATTACTCTTCTCGTAAAAAATATATTTTTCCATGCATAGTCAAACTCTCGGATTCAAATTCATTTCTTAAGAACAAATTTCTAAAATAAAGTTTTTTTTTTTATCAAACTTTCCTCTCCTTATTTGACAAGTTGTGAGTATGTGTAACAAGTTGTCAACCTCTAAAGATAACACAATTATTATCATATCCTAAATATTTTATAGCAGATTTTGTACCTTTTTTTTTATTAAAACATTTAGCGTGAATAAATGTGTTTTTTTATAATATTATTAATGATAAAAGAATGAAATAAATTTATTAAATAAAAAATATTTAATTACCCTATTATTATAGTTAAATTGCTCGATAAGGAGGAGTTGTTACTGAATAATAAACATCCGCCATTACAAAAGCCATAAGAAGTTTATTGGTTCGAACTAATGGAGGGTTGATATGGTATTATAACAAAAGACTTGTGCTGTTTCATTATCTTATGGGCTTAAAGAAAGACTAAGATCAAAATAAATCTCTCTTTCTTTAAATACTAAATTTTCTACTGTAAGTACAAGGTGATTGATATTTTGCTTATGAGAGTATGTAAAATAGAGCTTGGTAGCAATAATTCAAAAAATGCTTCTGCTTTTTAAATAATTTATTCTTATTGTATTAAAAGTTAACGTGTTCGCCCTTATATCCTATTTCATCCGCGCAAAATATCAAACACGCTGAGAGTCATATCTTCTAAGATCTACTGTCATGATGTTCTAACAAACAACCTTTAGTTGCTACAATCTAATGTTAAAACTAGTATTGGAGCTTGGCAAGTTCGGGCCAATTATAGTTTTTCCATAATTTTTGTTCGACAACCTTAGAAATTAAAACTATTCTTCATTCCAGAACAAGGCTTATAGTTTTTGTCAAAGAAAAGGTTGTGAACAAAAGTCTTATGGTCTGTCATATCCTTATTGTGGACGAGGATTAGATAGAAAATATACTACCGAATATAAATTTTCTTTTTTCTAGGGAAAAAATAAGGCCACACTGTCACGGTACTGGTAGACATAAAAAGTGTAATCTTTTCTAGGAAAAAAAATAATAAGGCCCCACTGTCACTCTATACTGATATGCATCAAAAGCAACCAAGGGGATAGGGGCCAGTTGAACTTTAATTGAAAAAAGGGTCATATTTAATAATTTATTTTAACTCGATGAAGATTATTTTTAAAAGAAAATAATATGAATAAACAAAAAGAATACATCAAAAGTGTTTGTCATCTTCTTTAATTATTTATTTAATTTTTATATTTCTATTTTTTTACATTTTATCTCTGAATTTAAAAATAATCTATTTTAGCTTTTTCACACGTGTTTTTAATTTTGTTTTAGTTTTTATTGTCAAAGTATGTATTTATTTTGTTGGATAGAAACAACAATTGTCAAAATATCAAAAGTTATATTTTCAACGAGTTTTCCATGATTTGAAACAATTTACATAAATTGAGTAGTTTATAGCTTTTAGATTTAAAAATTAAAGCCTAAAAATAATATAAGTATAAGGATAAGATGAGTAATTAGTTTTTATTTAATTATTCATGAGTGGGCCCATTTGCTATGTCTTTCCTTGCACTCCAGAGTTTCTAATTCAGTAATAATAAAACAAACTCATAACATACAGCAAAATCACTGGAAAATCGGCGAGTGCAGTAACCCACAGCAACGATGGTGAATGCGGCAGTGCTATTCGCCGTTTTGGTGGCGGCGATTTGGGTTGTGGAATCAGAGTACATAGAGTACAACACGACGCAGGGGATAGTCCCAGACAAAATAAATGTGCATTTGGTACCTCACTCTCACGACGATGTTGGGTGGCTCAAGACCGTCGATCAGTACTACGTTGGAGCCAACAACTCCATTCGGGTTTGTGTTTTTCTACTGTGGCTGCAGAGGTCGTGATTGATGATCCAAATTGTTTTTAAGGTGATTTCTGGTTGCAGGGTGCGTGTGTGCAGAATGTGCTGGATTCTATGATATCCGCGCTCTTGGAGGACAAGAATCGCAAGTTCATCTATGTTGAGATGGTAATTAATCATTTTATCTTAATCTAATCCGTAGAAAGTTTCTCTAATTAGTTTTTTCAACCGTTTATTTTTAACTTATGCATAACTTTATATTACATAAATGTTTTTTATATAATTAAAATTCATAATAAATAAATATTTTTAATTGTAATTGAAATTTGTAATAAATAAATATCGTTGAATATATAATTTATATTTTGGATTTAGCATTAATAATTTATCTTATAATTTATGATATAAGGATATTTTTAACTTTAACAATTTAAAAAATAGGTTATTAAAATATAATATAAAAGAGGATACTTTGAGATGATTGAGAAAAATCTTTTACCAGTTGTGTTGCTGTAGTAATGTGTCAAATATACCCTGAAAAGATAGGGAAGAGGGGAGAAAATATTGAAAATGTCTAATTGAAAGACTAAGGAAGGTGAGAGTATTATTCCCAAAGTTGTGTATGCTAATTTATAATAATATTAACTTTCTGTGCTTATATATATATATATATATATATATATATATATATTTTTTTTTTTTTATGTGTGTGTTTTAATTTTTTAGGTGAGGGATTTTAAGGGTAAAAAATAAGTGATTGCCCTTAAAATTCCTCACCTAAAATTTTAAAACATACATAAAAAAAAATGCAAGCATGGAAGTGATTGGTAGTATAAAAAAAAAGAAATAAGTGATTGGTGGGTTTAATTGAGTGCTGATTTTTCTGTCTTTTATTTTTTTTTATGCCTAGGCATTTTTCCAGAGATGGTGGAGACAGCAAAGTAAAGCAATGAAAATTAAAGTCAAGGAGCTTGTCAACTCGGGTCAGTTGGAATTCATGTAATGTAACTATCCTATGTTATTCTTCCCAAATCTAGCTAATAGTTATTGTTTTTAAATTTTCATGGCTATAATTTAAAGTTGCAGTAACTGATAATTAGCTTGCAGGTGTAAAGTTTTTCTTAGGAGGGGCTTTTTATGCTTAAGTTGATGACTTTTGAATCCGATTAGTAATTTCTTATTCTTCTTTTATTTTTGGTTTTGGTTCCTGATTTTGTTTTTGAAGAAATGGGGGTATGTGTATGCATGACGAGGCCACCCCTCATTACATTGATCTAATTGACCAGACCACTCTTGGGCATCAATTTATCAAAGAGGAATTTGGCAAGGTTCCAAGAGTTGGTTGGCAGATTGACCCATTTGGCCATTCTGCAGTTCAGGCTTACTTGCTTGGCGCTGAGGTATGTTCATTATAATTGAGCATGTGGAAACTTATTTGTACTAATTACCAACATTAACATAACATGCTTGATTTCACTTCTAGTCACTTGAGGATTGTACTATTATATGTGGAGCCATTCCCACAATCATATTGAAGTTGTAGAGCATGTCATTATGAATTTGCAAATCCTATTTGATTGTGTCTTTTCTGCAGCTAGGATTCGATTCACTCTTTTTTGCTAGAATTGATTACCAAGATAGAGCCAAGCGATTAAAGGAGAAGACTCTAGAGGTTATTTGGCAGGGTTCCAAGTCTCTTGGCTCTTCTTCACAAGTTAGTTGCCTAATGATTTTGTTTCTACTTATAAGTATGATTTTTTTCCCTTCATTTCAGTTTCTTACATAAATTATTCCTGTGACTAACTTCATTGCAGATATTCACTGGGATATTTCCCAGGCATTATGATCCTCCTGATGGTTTCACGTTTGAGATAAATGATGTTTCCCCTCCTATACAGGTAGACTTCTTTTATTTATTAAAATTTACTTGAAGAATATGTTTAATACTCTATTTTCTCCTCTTCTAAGATTCATGTAAATTAAATTGAAGGATGACATTCTATTGTTTGACTATAATGTTCAAGAAAGAGTCAACGACTTTGTATCTGCTGCCTTGGCTCAGGTGAGGTCTTGCTGACAATTGAACCTCTTCCTTTTGTTATATAAATCTCCCTACATTGACAGCTCAAATGCGTATTGGAGGTTTAAGAATGCAAGTTATATTCTAATTAGTCAACTAGGAATGCAGTGGCTTTTGATTTGTTTCTTTTTATAGAAAAGGCTCAAAAATATATTGTTTTGGTTGGAGAGTTTTTTTTGGTAACTTCTTCTTGTGCTTTTAAAATTGTCGCAGGATCTTCTTGACACCTAACAGATGCATCTTAAAGCAGCCATGGCTTATAAAGAATATGAATTACCTAAAACACTTCAGCTTCTATTAATTGTAACAATTTTCCTTTTCCTTTTAAACATTTACCCTTTAGACCTTACAATATCCATCTTTTGTACTTTTAGATCCTCTCAAAAGCAAATTTTGCAGCTTCTAGTTAAAATTTTATACAATTTTGCAAGGTATCTTTTTTAGAGAACCTATAATACCACAGCTTTTGAAAAGCCTGATAATGCAATAGTAAATTTACTAGAGTAAATATTTATTTTTATACATATACTGTATTTGGTTTTATTTTGTTTTAAATGGAATATTTGTATATCATGGAAGTTAAAGACTAAATTTTCTACTTGTTTCTAGGCTAACGTGACCAAAACAAATCACATTATGTGGACAATGGGGACAGACTTCCGTTATCAATATGCTAATTCATGGTTCAGGCAGATGGATAAGTTTATTCACTATGTCAATCAGGTTCTCTAGCTTGAAAGTGTGTTTTATCTTTGATGAAACTTACTGGTTTAGCACCTTTGAGTTAAAACTTGTATCTGCTTTTTGTGGCATACACTGTCAGGATGGGCGTGTCAATGCATTATATTCAACACCATCTATCTACACTGATGCAAAATATGCAGCTAATGAGTATTGGCCTCTTAAAGTTGATGATTTCTTCCCGTGAGTTTATCTTGGATACTTCATTTCTAGATTTATGTTTGGAGTTAGAGGTATGGAGGGAGAAGGGAAGTGGAGGGAAGTGACTAAAACTTTTGTTTGGAAGTTTTTTAATGAGGAGAAGGAAAGGGAAATTGCTTATTTTAAATTAAATAAGGGATATAACTGTCATTTCTCCTTCTTTTAGATTTAACTCCCAAACAAGAGGAAGAGAGTAACCTTTCTTCCCTCAAACATCCAAAGAGGGGTGCTAGATATAATAAAGCTATCCTTTTTTATAAATTGTGTGACCAATCAGTTTAAATGTGTATATTTATAATCGGTACAACACTCAATACAGTGGAATCTAATGCTAATTCTAAGGGCTACAATGTAACACCTCCTTTTTGGGGCAATGCCATACTTACCTCATGTTATCTAATCTAGTCAATTGCATACCCTCTTTTGTCCTCCAAACCAAGGTATCTTACTCTATATTGTTTTCAACACAAGCCCGCTACTCTGTTCCACTCCAAGTCTGTGGTTGCTGTTTTGTCCATGACCTTACTTCAGGAAAAGATAAGTTAGCTGCTAAATCTCTCAGTGTCTTTTCCTTGCTACTCACGATGGTAGAGAGGCTACCATCGCTTTTCTCATAATCTTCTGCAATACTTATCTCTGCTGAGGTCAGCATCTTTGTGATCTGTCCTTTCTTCCCTTCCACTTCAGATGTGACCATATAGGATTTGGTAAATTGTGTGATAATCAGTCCACACATGTATATTTATAATTTGTACAGCATTCAACAAAATGGAATCTGATGCTAATTCTAAGGGCTAACATACAATGATTAATTACCTAATCAACTAAGAATCAGTATTCCATAACAGCTAATATGTATTATACACGTGATAAAATCTATTTTACATTTGCTTAATTCTAGTACTAACATAAGAAGCTTTCGTGGAAGTTGGCTCTTGACAAAGGGGAAGTAAACCCCCTTCATTTACTTCTCTTCCCATCTCTTCCTTCACTTCAAAGCTTCCACATAGTGTACAGATGTCAATTTTGAATTCAAGGCACAACATTTTAGGTATGCAGATCACCCAAATGCATATTGGACTGGATATTTTACAAGTAGGCCAGCTTTGAAGGGCTATGTGAGAGTGATGAGTGCTTACTATCAGGTAAAATCTTGATCTCTTTTACTTTATGAAGTAATTTGTTATGTGCTTGTGAGCTGACTGAGCTCCCAGCTCATTTTTCCTTGTTTGGGCTACCTTTATTGCTTTTCTTTTATTGACATTTAGGCAGCAAGGCAATTGGAATATTTTAAAGGGAGGAATGAAACAGGACCAAATACTGATGCATTAGCTGATGCTTTAGCAATTGCTCAGCACCATGATGCAGTTAGTGGCACAGAAAGGCAGCATGTTGCTTCTGATTATGCACAGCGAATCTCAATGGGATATGCAGAGGTGCATATTAATAATTTTCTGTTTTAGTATTGATACCATAAACAAACTTATATGGTCTACAACTTTTTAATTTGCAGGCAGAAAGGTTGGTTGCATCTGCACTTGCTTCCTTGGTGAACCCAGTGACAGACTTCCAGCAGGCAATGCAATATAGTCATAGCATAAGTTTCTTTAAATTTTTTATGGAAGAATCCATCACAAATTAACTGCTACTCTGTTATATTTTGACTTGACAGTCAATTAAAAATCAAATGTAAATGATTTCATTTTATGCCACATGCCAAATTTATATTAGGAACATAAACTCATCCTTGAAGTCCCCCCATTCCATGGGGAAAATATTACACATTTCACTACATTAACCTATCTTAGCTGATAGGATTTCCTATTTCTTTTTTTTTTGTCCATAATAAAAATGATATAAATGAACTAGAAAGGAATTATTTTATCCTACTGAAAATGCTTTTGGCTGAGTGTTCTTTTATGTTGCTTTTAACTGTTTTACTTTCTGATATATGCTATTGAAATCTATTATTAATCTTTCACTTTATTTTTTCATTAACTTAGGTTTCCTAAATCTTTTCAAGTTTGAGAACATTTGATATTATACTAAATTATGTGAATCTGTTGGCAGTGTCCTCTTCTTAATATAAGTTACTGTCCTCCATCAGAAGCTACATTGGTTAATGGAAAAAGCTTGGTAAGGATAATATTCTATCATATTATCATTATGACTGTTATCAATTCGTTGCATGACTATGATTAGATATGAAACTTGCTTATTAAAATGTTTCTCTCAATTTTTGGTTCCTTTTATAGGTGATTGTTGTTTATAATCCTCTTGCTTGGAAGAGGGAAGATGTAATTCGAATTCCTGTAAGTTCTTTTAATGCTAATTTATTTATTTTATTTTGTTTCTTGTTGGACTTGGGTATGTACTGTAAAAAAATGCATTCCATAACTTCAAAATCAGTGGTAACTTCCATGCTCCAATTACTTGGTTATCATTGGGTCATTTTCTTCTTAATGATTCTGGCATCTTTTAGTCTTGAAAGATATATTAATTCACTGATTGTTGCAAATTGTATTCTTTTGAGCTATTTGTTTGCCTCTTGAAGCACTGCAAGTTTATTTATTGTGCGCATTAGAAGGCTTTAGGATGAGATGTTGAAGGTTAAAGATGATGAGGAAAACATACTTGTATTTTGCTTCAAGTTTGACTGAAATGAGCTAATTGAGGGATCCATAGGCCTTTATATGTCTCTATTTCACTTATGTGTTTTTCCCTCTCCTCTGATCTTCATTACTTTATGCACTAATGCACCCTTTGTCCAATAAGCATGCTAAAAGAAACAGCATATGCGTACACACCAGATATGGTATTCCAACAAATTTCTTTGATTAAATTTTTAATGCTTTTTATTCTGATTATTTATAACTATTCAAACGCTTTAGACCCTAATTTATGCTTTGTGTGACTGACTCCAGAACATATTCGCAACAGGTTTCCACTGGACAGGTTTCTGTCCAGGATTTTGCTGGGAAGAAAGTTGAGTCTCAGCTTCTGCCGCTGTCTAATGCTACTTTGACTATAAGAAAACATTATGTCAGAGCATATTTAGGAAAAGCTCCTGGTGGCAATGAACACAAGTATTGGCTTGCATTTCCAGTGTCTGTACCTCCCCTTGGTTTCAGCACCTATATTCTGTCAAGCTCTAAACAGTCAAGTTAGTGATATATCATTTTACTTTCTTTATTTGTCTCTGTAGTCTGTACTGGTAAAGTTGGACTGAAAAATAACACTAATTAACTCAAACTTTTATGACTCTTTGAATGACAAAGGTCATAGTTCAACTATCTCAAAGATGTACAGATCAGAAGGAAGTACTAATAAAAGCATAGAAGTTGGACAGGGGAATCTAATGCTACTTTATTCAGCAGATGAAGGAAAACTAACTGACTATGTTAACAGTAGGACTACGGTAAGCTCTCAATATGAATTTTAGTTTTTCTACTTGTACTCTTCTCAATATGCTCCAAGATCAGATGTTATCTGAATAAGTGGGGCCAACATTTTCAAAGTTCAATTTGCTTATGGCATAAAGTTAGTAATGCTGAAGTTTCTTATTTTGTTTTGGTTTTGGTGAAGGTTACAGCATCAGTTGAACAATCATACAGTTATTATTCTGGAAATGATGGAACTGATAAAGATCCTCAGGTAATTATCTATACACAGAAGTTTCTATATCTTTGAGTATCAATTTCCGTAATCTTGAATTACATTGTTAGTAGTAGGAAGGACTTTTTAAAAATATGTCTTCATTATTGTGCACTGTGCAATGTTATATTTTGGTAGTCTTGGCCAGGTGATGTAATTTCTCTGTTACACATTCATTTTGGTATAGTATTTTCTTTTTGTAAATGTAGAGAGCACAAAAAAACAGCCCCAAAACTGCACCGAAAACGACAGTGTTTCACCAAGCAGCACCAAAAAACAGATTGATTTGCACCAAAAATAGCACCAACCCTAAGAAAAGCCCCCAAAATGACTGGGCTTTCCTCAGACCAGCAAGATGCCCCTCTCTATTACCAAAATGAGAGCTGTTTCGCTCTGAAACAGCAACTACTCTTGATTGTCGCCACACCTGTGGTTTCTTTATTAGGATCTGGCCACCAGACAAAATTTCTGATCCTCCAGCCCTGGCTGGTTGGTAGGATTCTTTTTAGAAAACGGATGTCCTAGACGATTGCTGGCTGTCCTAGTATATTCGTGATATCATGTAGAGAGAGGAGAGAAGAGAATTATGCTGTAATGGGATGATCTGTATAGCATAGTATCCCTATGCATATATAATACTTGGTTGAAAGTGTAGTACATGCAGTATAAGTACACTGGATTCAAGCCTATATACTCTCAACAATCTAACAAATAACTCTTTAGCAATAAAAATTTAATACTTGCTTTCCCATCTTGATGCAGGATAAATGGTGCATTTGTCAATCAGAGGATTGACTTAATGCTCTAGATTTTGTACATGTTTTTTCATTTTCTTTAGTTCTTTTTCAGTTTTTCCTTTATTGTGTATTCTACTTAGCACTATGATAAGACCACCTTTTTACTTTAATCTATAATATCCTAAATGAAACTAATTAAAATATTTGTTTCGATTGCAAACTATGTTTTTCTTAAGGCTTCTGGGGCATATGTCTTCCGTCCAAATGGTTCATTTCCCATTAAATCAGATCACCAGGTTACGAACTTTGCCTTTTCAACTTTCAATGGTTGATGATAATTTTAGTTTCTGACCAATTCGGTGAATAGTTTATGATGTTTATTTTGTATGGTTTGTGTTCAGGTATCTTTTACTGTCCTGCGTGGTCCAATATTGGATGAAGTACATCAACAGCTCAATCCATGGGTATCCCAGGTAAATTATGGTTAAAATAACCATTAAATGATCTGTTTTTCCTACAAGTAATCACACATCACTCCCATTTCCTGCAGCACCCCTGCCTCCGTAAATTTCAGTAAGATTAGAAGTTATATCTTGTGATCATCTATTTCTTATGGAGGTCTTACTTTGTTTTCTGCATATACAGATTACGAGGATATTCAAGGAAAAAGAGCATGCTGAAATTGAGTTCACAGTAAGTTACCTTCCATGGTATCTTATTGGAAGTGCAAATGATTGTTTCATTTCTATTATACTGCTCAGAAACAGTTGACAAGTTGCATCTTAACTTTATATTTACATATGCAGGTTGGGCCTATACCTGTGGATGATGGCATTGGGAAAGAAATTATTACTCAATTTAAAACTACAATGAAGACCAACAAGACATTCTATACAGATTCTAATGGACGTGACTTCATTAAGAGGGTGTGTTAAATTTGTTTGCTGTCTTTTTATTATAAATTATATAGATTTTGATTATTAGATTGTATTAGTAACTCTGTTCGCCTTTTTATTGTGATAAACTATTCTAATTGTGGGTTTGAGACTTCTGAAATACTGGGAAGAGAAAGATGCAACATAATTAATAAGAAAACCTGGACCTGGACCTGTCTTACAGAGTGATGGGGTTATTAATGGAGATTTGACACATAGGATTAATGCTGGGTGGATGAAGTGTGAAGAGACTTTAGGCTTAACACTAATGACATGCTGCAAAAGTGCAGGCCTCTCATTGCTTTGTCTCCTAACATGTGTACATTGTCCTGTTCTAGTTTGGAAACAGAGAATCATCTTTTTTTACATTGTTCTGATGCCAATTTTCTTTGAAATTGCATATTTGGGATTCTTTTCTTTAGAGTTAGGTCTTCCCTAAGGAGTTGCATCAGTTTCTCTTTATCAAATTTAGAGGTTTTGGCTTTTATTAAGAAGCTAAAATTCTGTGGTCAAGCTCTTTCTTCTCTGTTCTCTGATGACTTTGGCTGGAAGGGAATGCTAGAATTTGTTAGAGAACATTCTAGACAACATCTGGGACAGGGTTATTTTTTAAACTTGTTTGTGGTGTTTTGATAATCATTTTTTTCCTGATGTTTCTTTATTAGACATGAAGAGAGATTGGGTGGCCTTGTTACATAATTCAATCTCTAGTTTTATTCTTTTGGGTGTTTCTTTTGTATTATTCTTGAGAGAAAGTCTTATCCTCTAGCTTTGTTCCCTTTTTTCTTTAATGAAATTTCTCTTTATATTGAAAAAAAATGTTTTGCAGATTCGAGATTTCAGGACAGACTGGGATCTACAAGTGAACCAACCCATAGCTGGAAACTATTACCCGGTATGTTTCATTTAATTGAAGACTCACTGTCCATCCTTCTATTTTCTGTTAATATTAAATTCTGGTATGTTCTTATTTATGGATTTTTTTTACTATCTGCTACAAGTTTTTTTCCCTGAGCAAATGAATTTTCTTCTCATGAATTTTTTTCTTTTCACATTTTTATTTTAATGTCAATCATTGGTTTGAGCTCTAAGTGTTTCACTTGTAACATAATTTTTTTTCATTTCTTATGCCCGTTGATTTATTTCAAATAGCATTTTAGTCCGTCTGCTCTATTCTTCAAATGGATATTAATAAATATGGCTTCTCACGATTCTTACAGGTTAATTTAGGAATATATGTGCAAGATAGTAGTATGGAATTGTCAGTGTTGGTGGACCGCTCAGTTGGAGGTTCCAGCTTGGAAGATGGCCAAATGGAGCTGATGCTCCACCGGTTGGTTATATTTGTTATTCATCTCTATGATGACTTAAAGTTCAAGTTTACTACATAGGATATAGATAATGAAAAATGATTGACATTTCCTTGTTCTGTGATTTGGTTTTATATTTTGTTAGGAGGTTGATTCATGATGATGTGAGAGGCGTAGGAGAGGTACTCAATGAAACAGTTTGCATTGCTGATAAGTGTGAGGGCTTAACGGTTAAGTATATCTTTCCAACAAATCCATTTACCATGGCTTGCATAATGATTTCTGGCTATGTCTTACTTTTGTGAGGACATTTTGTTGATGCGTAGAGAAGGTCTCATTTTATTAACTTTAGTTACAAAAGATATGAATGCTGTCTTGCTATGGGAAATTACGCATTTTTGTTTTATTGATCTGTTGATACATACCATTTCTTGCCTATGGGTGGATCTTGACATGCTTGCAACATAGATATTATAACATTATAAAATTTGCAGTTACCATGATTGATCACCAATTGATAAACTAATAAAATACAATTCTGAACACATAAATCATACATATACATCAATACACAATGTCCCAGGGACAAAATCCCCTGCTAAGAGTATTCTCTGCCTATAAACTGCAAATAACAACACATTTTCCTAATTGCACGCCCTCCTATTAGATACAATCCTAATACCTAACTGCCATCAGTTTTTTTTGTATGAATAACTGGCATCGTGCAGTTTCTAATGCAGGATAACTAATACTAGATAAGTTATTTTATATCACACTAGGAAAAAAGAGGCACTTCGTGCCTCACTGTAATTTTTAAAAATTAAAAATAAAATAAAGAATGGAAGTTAATAGGTCGTTTGCAGAGTGGTTAGAGGGGTAAAAAATAAGATAGTGGATAAAAAATGTGTACACCAAACCTTCACTATAGACTATATATTTTTATAAAATAACTGGCATTGTGCAGTCTCTAATGCAGAATAACTAATACTAGGTAAGTTATTTTATATCACACTAGGGAATATTTTGTTAGGAGGTTGATTCATGATGATGTGAGAGGCGTAGGAGAGGTACTCAATGAAACAGTTTGCATTACTGATAAGTGTGAGGGCTTAACGGTTAAGTATATCTTTCCAACAAATCCATTTACCATGGCTTGCATAATGATTTCTGGCTATGTCTTACTTTTGTGAGGACATTTTGTTGATGCGTAGAGAAGGTCTCATTTTATTAACTTTAGTTACAAAAGATATGAATGCTGTCTTGCTATGGGAAATTACGCATTTTTGTTTTATTGATCTGTTGATACATACCATTTCTTGCCTATGGGTGGATCTTGACATGCTTTGCAACATAGATATTATAACATTATAAAATTTGCAGTTACCATGATTGATCACCAATTGATAAACTAATAAAATACAATTCTGAACACATAAATCATACATATACATCAATACACAATGTCCCAGGGACAAAATCCCCTGCTAAGAGTATTCTCTGCCTATAAACTGCAAATAACAACACATTTTCCTAATTGCACGCCCTCCTATTAGATACAATCCTAATACCTAACTGCCATCAGTTTTTTTTCTATGAATAACTGGCATCGTGCAGTTTCTAATGCAGAATAACTAATACTAGATAAGTTATTTTATATCACACTAGGAAAAAAGAGGCACTTCGTGCCTCACTGTAATTTTTAAAAATTAAAAATAAAATAAAGAATGGAAGTTAATAGGTCGTTTGCAGAGTGGTTAGAGGGGTAAAAAATAAGATAGTGGATAAAAAATGTGTACACCAAACCTTCACTATAGACTATATATTTTTATAAAATAACTGGCATTGTGCAGTCTCTAATGCAGAATAACTAATACTAGGTAAGTTATTTTATATCACACTAGGGAATAAGAAGCACTTTGTGCCTCTCTCCGTTTTTTAAAAATTAAAAAAAAAAGATAATGGAAGTTAATGGGTAGTTTGCGGAGTAGTTAGAAGGATAAAAAATAAGATAGTGGATAAAAAATATGTATACCAAATCTTCGTTATTCCTTCTATATATGGTTATAGATTATAGAATATTGTTATAAATGTTATAGATTATAGATATATTGTTGTAGATGATAGATTACTCCTAATAATAAGTAATAACTGCCTCAAGTCCATCAATGGATCCTTCCTAACCCACTTCAATCTTAGTTCCCATCATTACCACCTGCTGAAAAATTAGCCTTGTCCCAAGGACTTCAATAGCAATACTTTTCCTTCTTCATTTAGGGCTTCATTATCTCCAAAAGCCACAATCTTAACTGTTTCAACTTGCATTGGTGCAAAGGATGGAATTTCTTTCCACACTGAAAACAAACCATTGGTTTTTTTCTCCATAAGTTCTTGGTAAGTTAAATGTTGCAGTCCCTTCATTGTTCCTCCCAGTTGACATCGAAGAGGAGGCGAAGTCTCTATTTTGAGAAAAATTTGAAGCCACTTAAACCCTAAACCCTAAACCCCAAACTAGAATTCGTTCCATTTCTCCCTTTCCAACTGCTATTTGGCTTGGCCACAACAGTTACAAAATTTGCTCCCAATTTTGCATATCTGTTCCAAACTTCGAAGGCCATGCAATACTGTTTTGTTACCAATTCTTAGACTGCCAACTGCCAAGTGTGATTGCTAATCTCAGGATGAGTATTGACCATTTCTGTTTCAATATCTCTAGCCAATTGGTGTGTCTTGATGGTGGGGCTTAGGGTTAAAAGTATGGACCCTGCACTTGATATTTGGTTGAAGTCCTCCCATAAAATAATCCAAATATTGCTCCTCAGGCAGCCTATTTACTTGTGAAGAGAGTAGTTCAAATTTCTAAATATAATCCTATTCAGAACGTAACTGCCTCAAGGTTGCTAATTCCTCATACGGGTTCTCAAATCCTTACAATCAGAAACCTTTTTAATTTCCCTCAAGTGAGATAATCTTCTGTTTCTCTCAAAAGATTGAACCAATGGATGGTTGATCTCTCCATACTTAATTTAGCCAATTTGATCTTCACTTCTGAAGTATTTTGCACTTCAAAGTATGATTCTGCTTTGGTGATCCATCCCACAGGATCTTCCCCATTGAAGAATCACTTTCTTAACTGCTATTCGATACTCACCCAAACCTTGGAAATTCAAATCTGACCCCTGGTTGGAAGAATTGCCTTCCTTATGATTGGAATTTTCATTTTCCTCCACTATTCTCTTCCTGAACTGCCTTTTCATCTCAAAGAGAAGCCTCTCTTCCATGCACTGAATCCTCGCCATTTGCACCACATCATTTCACAATCTTGCTACTTGTTCCTCTAATAAATCTACATAATCTGGAACTCTGGCCATTTTCAAATGATCAACCTGCTGGCCTCACAGATATACCTTCCCATTGATCTGGCAGGTCAGATCAAAGTGATAGAATACTAATTGATAAACTAATATGGACACAGAAACCATAGATAATACAGCAATATTTTTGCTGAGTTGCTCCCAGCGATAAGAGTCTCCTATAAAGAGTATTCACTGCCCACAAACTGCGAAAAACAACATACTTCCCTAATTACATACCTTATTATAAGATATAATCTTAATACATTACTGTCACCAGTTATTTTCCATGAATAACTGCCATCATGCACTTTCTTAACTAATGCTGAATTACTAATACAGGTTAAGTTATTTTATATCACATATACTCCTAATAATAACTGCCTCCAATCCATAGATGGATCCTTCCTAACCCACTTGGATTTGGTTCCCATCATATCACCAACTTACCATTTACTAATATTACAAGTTTATGTGATATTTCCAGATTCAAGGAAAACTGTACCTTAGAATTGACCGTATAGGTGAAGGTGCTAAATGGCGTCGCACGGTTGGCCAGGAATTATATTCACCATTGCTGTTGGCCTTCACAGAACAGGTAAAATGATGAGAGGCAAACAAAAAATGGTAGTTAAATCATTCGTCATAACTGTTTTCCACTTGTCATGCAGGATGGGGATAATAGATTGCATTTTGGTCCATCAACATTTTCTGGCATAGATTCTTCCTACAGTTTACCCAACAACACTGCTCTTTTAACCCTCCAGGTATGCAAGGCAGTATGATCGGGGGACATTTAGAAACAGAATAAAAGATGGAGTTTGAGATGACGTCTAACATTTTACCTCATCTTTATCTCTGATGTGTAATCTACTGTTTTTATGAACTTCTGCAGGAATTTAAAAATGGAAAAGTACTCCTAAGATTGGCTCACCTTTATGAGGTTGTAATTTTTTTTACCGATATACCAATAATAATCTTGGGTTCTCTCCTAAAGATTTAAACTGCCCTTACGAAATGATTTTCTAAGGATTGCTTGAGTGCAATCTTACATTCATAACCAAGATTGGAATTTTTTTTTCTGTGATCTGTTTTACTTTCACTTAAACTGCTATTACTACCTATCTTACGATTTAACTATGCAAACATGCATCCATTTCTATCGTACTATTGGAAATAATATTTATATGTCACTGTTAGAGATCAATAACAGTTTATCCATGCAACTAGAGAGGTAAGTTTACCCATGCAAAGAAAAATGATTTATGGTATTTGTCATGCATCATGAGGAATCTGTACGATGTACAACAACTTTTTCCATTATTTTTATCGTCTATCAAATATTGTGCTTTGCATTCAGACATCAAATATCCTATATTCTTGAATTGATGTTTGGTGCCTATTTACATATGAAGATTGGAGAGGACATAAATTACTCAGTAACGGCAAGTGTGGAATTGAAAAAGTTGTTTCCTAACAAGAAGGTAAGAGTGATAGCTAACTACTAAGTTATTTTTTCACACATCATGTACTCACGTATAGTTTCCTTTTAACAACTCGATCTTTTCAGATAAATAAAGTGACAGAAATGAGTTTGTCTGCTAATCAAGAAAGAGCTGAAATGGAAAAGAGGAAGTTAGATTGGAAGGTAGAAGGCTCCACTGAAGAACCTAAGGTGGTGAGGGGAGGACCTGTTGATCCTGCAAAGTTGGTGGTTGAACTTGCTCCAATGGAGATTCGGACATTCTTTGTGGACTTTAATCCCCTCCAAACAGTTGCTGAAGCAGAAAATCATGGGGGCAATGTAGCAAAGCACCCAACACAGTAGCATATATGCATTGTGTGTGGCTGTAAGCTGATTTTCCAATTGAATGTATGTTTTCTTGTGGTAATGCCTTTTACATGTTGCTGAAAGATATGTATTGTAATTTGAGTTGGGGTGACTATTAATACAAGAGTTGCTCATACTAAAGCTTCCGACAAGTTTTAAGTGTTGTAAATAGTGAAATATGAGGTGCTGTTACATGTTGGTCTTCTCTCCTTCTGAGAATTGTTTGAATAGATTTAATTAACGCGAGTTATTTATACTAGATAGTTTTTTTGTGTAAACGATACACTACACCTCTGTTACATTAGGCTAATGAACAAGTGATTTGTTGCCTCTTTAAAATATGTCTGCTGAGAATTGCAATATCATTCTACAAATTCTTTTACAACTTTATGAAGAAAATATTAAATAAAAGAAGTAAATATATTTAAAATGCATTCAATACGTATTGTATAAAGGATGTAAGAGGATAAATAGAAGGATGAAGTAAAATAATTTAAAATTATTCTTGTATGATAAAAAAGGTTAACAAAACCATTTGATATTGATTGACTTGGTGTGCATTGTTTTGTATCCATTAGGTTTTTACTGGATATTTTTATGTAGATATTGTTAAATTATTAGACCTTTTCTTTTGTGTTTTTTTATTGTATTTTTTAAAATTTGGATAATGACATGAAATGGTGGACCAAAAGACTTAGAATAACATATAATGGAATATTTGTTATTCTAATAATATATATATATATGCACGAAAAAAAAAGAAGCAAATTGATTAAAAGTTTCATGCTTAAACAAAATATAAAGTAAATAATAATATAAGTCAAGAAAAAAAAAGATTAAAATCTCTAAAATCTTAACTAAAGTAATAGACATTAAAATTCAAATATAGAATCTCTTTAGAAGGAATCTTCATCCTCTTCAATATTCATGTCTTCTTTACCATCACTTCTCTATTAAAATCGTAGATCTCTTCTTCCCATTCATCTTCCCTTATAACATCTCTCCAAGTCAAAGCATCGTAATTAAAAACCAAATCATCCTAGAATTTTCACCATGTCCACTCAATTCTTTCATTATCCACTCATTGATATCATCAATGTCATTTAAAATAATATGATTGATCACGTCATGACACTCGTAACGTTCTTTAAAAGTTTGGTTATATTTAACATTAACCAAGTCTTAGAAGTTTTTGGTACTCAAGCTTATTTCTCTTATTCAAATGAATATATAATAATTTAAAAAACATGTTAGTTTAAATGTTTCATAATCATTATGTTAAATTCTAAACTCAAATTTAAATTATTTTTAAAGGTATTCTAATTATGCTCATATTTTGACAAACTACAAATTAAATTTAGTACTTTGATGACAAGATATTGCAAGTGTGGTATATGTGCACCATATATCTTTCACCACTCGACTATAACATAGTTTATATGAATTATTATTTACATAAATTATCAAATCATTCAAATGCAATCAAATTTATAAGTGAACTTTCCCACCTATCAGGACCCATTGTAATCATTTGCCTTACTATTGTACTCATTACAAAGATATCTCTAGCCTTATTATATATTGACAACTCACTATCCCTTTTATCTACAAATTCTTCATTTTCACTAAGCCTCAATGCATCTTTAAAGGTCTTCCACCACTTCCCAATCATTTTCAATATTTTGATTGCTATAAAAGTACTATGGATTTAGCAAATAATTTGTTGCATACAAAAGATAGTGAAGTTGGCAATCTCATCTTCTATTAATAATGTGCAAAGATATCAATATACTTGTCTTCATTGTCATGGAAAACTTTTTGAATTATTTTTTTGGCCTCATCTATTGCTTTTATAAATGTAACTCATTGCGAGTCTTTTTTCATGATCAACAACCTCAAAACATATACAATAGGCTCTAGAGTCTTCAAAGTATAAACAACATGATTCTCAAATGATAGCATAGGAACAATATTAATTGCTTTCTTTCCTTTCAAATCTTTAACTACCTCAGACTCCAATCATCCGTTCATAATGAACATCCTTCTAAGATGACCTTTTGCTTATGTAATCTTTGCAAAATAAGTAATGTTCTAGCAAGTCTTGTAACTCAATGCCTCATCAATTTAGACTTATTTGTGAACTTCCTCATGTTGTTCAAAACTAGCAAATAGTTGTAAATGTAGCCTACAAGCTTGATATCTAATTTGAAAAACCTTTTTAACTTTAGCAATCTTATCAATATTTTATAGCATCAAGTTAAGACAATGTGAAACACATGGAGTCCAAAACAATTTTGGTCTTGTAGCATATAAAACTTTACCTAAAAAGACCAAAAACCAATAAACTTAAATGAGTTACAATTAAAAATAATTATAAAACAACTTCATTAAGAATAATTCTTACCCATCATAACATAATTACTCTAAATGTCAGTGAGCACTTGAACATGTATATACCAACACCTTTTTAAGGACTTAAACTCTCAATTTGTGATAGCTTGGAGCCTTTAAATTAGGACTAAAGTTTCCAAAAACCTCAAGCATCAATTTGAAATATTTTGTTCATGCAACATTAAACACAATCTCATTCCTAAAAAAGAATCAAGCAATGTATTGGACAATCCTTGCTTTTGCTTCCTTTTGACAAGCATAATTTATGCTTGTTTGTCTCTTTCCCTTTTCCAATTGAATAGTTTGTTTAGTTTTTTTTCTTTTATTTTTTTGAAGAAAGCAAAATCCATCAAGCTTTTAATGTTTGTAGTCTTCATCTTGGCAGCAGGTAAAATGATCTCAGTTGATGATGTTAGAGGCATTTTTCCACTTTGAAGCCTTGAAATCTCTTGCATTGCATCTTCCTCGTCTTCATCTTTGTACACCTCTCCGACCGTAAGTCTTTTTCACCTTTTTTTGTTCATAGACTTCCTTTAATTATAATTTAACATCTTGTGGTATTTACCTACAAGCATTCACATCTCCCCTCATTCCCATTTGATATATTTTAGCTATAGTAATTTCTTTGGTAGAATTTTTCCACATAAATCACATCCCACACTATTCCTACCACTCTTGTCTTGTAAGCTATTTCACTACCATACTATGTCAATATTTTCACCAATAAACTTGAACATTGTATTTGAGGATGTCTTTAATGCAACTATAGTTGAATTGTTTTTTTTTTTGTTGAATCAATGTTTTGTTGGAAAGAAGATGTCATAGTTGTTATGTAGAGAAGAATACAAAAATAGGGCACAAAAAGTCAAGAAAAAAAATATAGTTGCTATTAGTAAGAAAGGAAAAAAAAAAGAAAAACAAAGTATAACAAAGAAGAATAAAATATATATGGCAAAGGAAAAAAAAAAGAACAAATAAAAAAAATGAAACAAAAGAACAAAGGAGAAAACAAGAAAATAAGAGTACAAGGCAATAAAATAAAATAAAACTAAAATAGGAAAGTGATCAAAAGCCATGAGAGAAAATAAGAGTATACATATAAATAGGAAGAATAAATAAGAATAAAAAAAGATAGAACAAGATGTTGATGTAAGTCGTAATTGCCAATATTTTATGGTTTACATTTGTATCTTATTTTATTTATTTAATAATATGAGACATTTCATATATTATGTATTTATTGTAACATAATAAAGCCCATAGAATAATTTATTTAACGTTATTCATAAATATTGTTAATAAGGACGACAATAATGTATTAAGGCTAGTATATGGATAGATTGATGATGGTGTCTCACATGTCATAAATATGAGATATTAAGTCTTCACATAGATGTATAATTAATGTAATGATTTACTAGATTGACCTGCTATGAGAACACTACTTAGAAAATTTATGAAAATGTTGTAAGTGATTATCAAAGTGATTGTGGTTTATACAGTGGTTAGACTTGAAGTCACTATGATTTCTACATAAGAAGTTGTATAGATTCAATTTGTATTGCTAGATTACGTGGTTTCTGAAAAGAAATTTCATTTTATAAGAGGTATTGTTCTTAACACAATTTTGTGCTCTTACACGAATCTTACGATAGCAAAATATAGAGAGTTGCCTTCACCATAGGTGGTTTTAGTAGCATCACTGAAAAAGGTTAGGACATTAGAAAAAAATGAACTAAGTCATTAGAGAAGAAACACATGAAGGAGAGAAAAAAAGGCTAGAGTAGAGTGGAGAGATTGTCACACAAAAGAGAATAAGAGTTGTAGAAGCTAAAACCTTAAAATATATTGAATCCCCAAAATAGGAGTGTTTGGGGGATGTCATGGCATATTCATTATGGCAAATACAAAAATACTCTAAGACCGAGGTCATAATCGCTTTGGGATTGAATCCATTATGCTTCATCAAATCGAGATGCAACATTCTCTATGTAGTGACACAGGGTTGCTCTGCCTTGCTTTGACATGATCATATTCTACAAGCTTGATTGACTATTATGTTTCAAAATATCCTTCCATTTCTCCTTCATTCTCTATTCTCCTTTCTCTTTCATCAACACCTATCTTCCTCTTTCCCTTTCACCTATGCACCCACCTCCTCCCCTTCTCTCAACATTTCCTCTCTCTTTCCCTTCTCATTTCCTTGCAATTTTCTCCCTCAACATCATTTCTTTCACCAATGTTGTATTTTTCAATGAGCTTCACCTTTTTTATTTTGTTAGTTAGGAATGTTTCAAAAAATTTTTTGGGATGTGGTTATACATTTTAAAAATTAGTTTTCGAAATGTTACTTGAAAAGACTTTCAAAAATTATTTTTCAAAAGACTTCAAGTAACATTTTGGAAACTAGTTTTTAAGGTAACAATTATACCACTTGGGTAGGCAAGGTTAACTCGAATTTCTCCAATGTTGCAAACTTGATGGCCTAGCTTGACCTTATACTAGGCCAGTGGACCAACAAGTCAAATTAGTTATAATTAAAAATAAAATTATAAACAAAATCTTAAAAAATAAATATAAATTTATAAAATAAAATAAAAATGGTTCGTTGGACCTAATCAAATAAGTTCAATTTTTTCGAACATAAATTTTAGAAATTTGGTTTGGTCCATTGAACACATTAAAGTGAACCAATACAATCCAATTTTTTTCAAACTTAAATTTTAAGAGTGGAGTCTAACCTTAACTACATGATGTTTATACTAGTCCATTGAGGTGAGCTTAAATTGATATCTCTACTCATTTTTAAAATGTTATTAGATGACTTTCAAAATTAAATTTTTAGAATTCTTTTTAAATAATATTAAAAAAATTAGTTTCAAAATATTGTTATATGTTCCGAAAACTAATTTCTAAAAATGATATTGTATAAAAAATATAAAACACAAAAAAAAAAAATATTGTCAAAAGAAAAAAGTGTAAATAGAATCTCCCTTATTTTAATTTAATACACTATATTTTTTTAAAGTAAAATAATGACTTGTATAGAATAAGTGTGGATTAATTTTTTTTTAGTGGAAACGAAGTGAAAAAGGAGAGAAATTATTAAAATTTAAATTGAATGGAAAGTAAAAAAAGATTGAATTTTTATTTCTTAAAATCAATTTTCTCTCTTTTTTTTTAATTTCTCTTCAACTAAATAAAAAATATTATGTTTCGTGTTTTCTTTTTACTATTTTCTTTTCTCCGAATTAAACATATAAGTAACTCTTTGCAATATAAGAATTTTTTCAGCCATTTCACGAGCTATGAACTAAAAGCAATTCATGGTGGAAGGCACGATAATCGAATAATTCGAATATGAAACTTTGTATGCACAAAAAGAAGATTGTCAGAAACCATTTTGCAGTTTCCACGTGGTATAATAAAGTATAATTGATTTTGCTTGAACGTTAACGTACAAATATTTATTTAATGTGAGTAAAACTTTAAGGTGCTCAAAATTATGATTCATGACTCAGCAAAAGGAAAAGAAATGATCCACATCTCAGACAAGTCAGAAACCCCACTTTATTTTTTTCTTCAAAGGAAATATCACTTGTCTTTGTCTTCGTCTTCGTCTGGCTCTTATCCAGTTATCCGAAAACATAATTAATTATTAAATTAAAAAATACAAATGGAAAATGCTTTAATAATGATGTCAGACAAACAGAGACAATGCTAACCACTGAGGAGACTTCGATTAGTTTTGACTTTGAAGAAGGATAAATATATTTTGAATACACTTTTAAACTCATTATTTGTTATTAATTAAAGTTTATGTGATTCAAGATAATATTCTTTATTTAGTAGAGTTTGTTTTAAAAGAAATTATTAACATTTTAAAATAACTTTTAAAAGTAATTATTTCTTTAAATTTAACTATACCAAATGTATTACTAATGGGTCAGACTTTTTATTTAGCACTTTTTATAGAATTATTTAATATGTTTTATGTAAATAATAAAGAATATTATATATATATATATAATGACACCTTCTCATTCTTATTTAAAAAATGTTAAATAATGTATTTTCTATTATTAATTAAAATTTATTAAAATTATTAAATTATAAATAATACTTGTTGAACCAGAAATGAAACTAATAATTTGATTATTCTTAATAAAAAATTGTCAATAATAAAAAATAATTTAAAATATATTTTAAATCTTTCAAAATTTGATTAAAATTAATTTTAATCTTTACATTTTGAGAATATAATCCCATAAGATAAAGTAATTTTATATTAAAATTAAATCTCAAGTTATTGTTAATACAATGTTTAAAATACTTATCATAAAAATTAACTTTACTATATCCAATATAATTTATAACTAAATGATAACATAAAATCATTTTATACAAGTGATACATAATTTATTTTCTCTTAAAAATAATAGTTCTAGTTTTTATATTTTTAAAATGTGATAAATTTTTTATTCTTGTTTTTTTTTTAAATTTCGACCGAGGTATGATATTTATAAAATTTCAGAAATATATAATATTGAAAACCACCTAGAGGTTAAAATTTATTTTGACTAAATCTCGAACAGCTAAATAAAAGTATATCCTAAAAAAAATATTTAAAATAGTGTACATAATTTCTCTGTCATTTATTATTTTGGTTACATTAAAAGCGAAGTCAGATTAAGAGCCGATAAAACCACCTGTCTGTACCTGCAACCTTAGAACAACACATGGAAGTGACTCAAATGAGCTTGAAGCATCAACACTGTACATGATCATCAAGTGGAACGTGTTCCTTCTTCAATTTCGGCAGAGAAATCAAGAAAAAGAAGACATTTTTAACTGTTATTTGGCATCTCAAACGGTTTTCCCTTCATGGGTGAAGACGCCTTTCGTCTTCTTCAGCATCTAATGGCGAAAAGATTGCTCTTTTTGTTGACCCTTTTGGGAATACTACTTTGTGGGAAATCCAAGTTTATGGTGTACAACACCTCGCAGAGCATAGTCCCTGGGAAGCTCAACGTTCATCTGGTAGCTCATACCCACGATGATGTTGGTTGGTTGAAGACGGTTGATCAATACTATGTTGGTTCTAACAATTCAATTCAGGTTTTTTTTTTTTTATTCTCTTTCGCTTTTTAATCTTGGGAACAATGTGTATGAAAATTGCAAGTTGAATGATGGACTTGTTTGTTATATTGCATTGTGTAGGGGGCTTGTGTGCAAAATGTGTTGGACTCCATGGTACATGCCCTGTTGGCTGACAAGAACAGAAAATTTATCTATGTTGAGATGGTAAGTTAACTGTTTTTGTTACCTCTTGTGTGTTTCTCTCTTGAGTTTCCTTTATTGGATTAAAGTGCTTCTGCTTGTGCCTAAAGGAAGTATAAAAGTTGGGCTTTTGGGTTCAATGTAGTGGTGTGATGTTCCAAGATACAATCTGACAAAGCATTTCATTTCCTTATGTAGCCAATGGCTTCCTTTGCATTTTATCTTCCAAATGTGATGTTCTGTATTTAACATCCCTGTTGTGCCAACAGATTAGTGTTGCTCCTACAGTAAGCTTGATAGACCGTTAATGCTTGTGGCATTGACAAATGGGATTATCAAGAAAATGAGAAAAAAATTCATTTTGAAAAGATGGACTACTTTTAATGGTTTCTTTGAATGTTAACTGTGAATTGCTCTCTCTTAGATCAACTTGGTGAGTATGATAGGCTTTCTAGCTTATGAAATTGGTGGATAGGAATATCAAGAAAGTTTGAGGATTTGTGAAATACAATGCATGAACACCATAGATGTCTGAATTTCTTCTTTGTACTGTAAATTTATATTTATCTCACACATTTCCTGTTTTGTGTTCCTTCCCTTTTACTGTTTATATATACTTGAACATAGAAGGTAACCATATGTTCGTTTTACATCTGAGCTGTTTCTTATTAATTCTTTCACTTTCATCAATACAGGCCTTTTTCGAGCGATGGTGGAGAGATCAGAGTGAAGCTATTCAGGATGTAGTTAAGAAACTCGTTAGTTCGGGTCAACTAGAGTTCATGTAAATTACATTTCTGATTAAAAGTTTCACTGTGATTAGGAAAAAAGTCATCCTTCATGTTTGTGAGGGTTCCAATAACTAGGGACGATTGTCTCTCTCCATTACTGTATTCTTCAATTGTCTTGCATTTGGGTATTGATGCTATTTCTTTCCTTTATTTTCTCCTTGTTACAGAAATGGTGCCATGTCTATGCATGATGAGGCAGCAACACATTACATAGACATGATTGATCAGACTTCACTTGGACATCGGTTTCTAAAAGAGGAGTTTGGTGTGACTCCTAGAATTGGTTGGCAAATTGATCCTTTTGGACATTCTGCTGTGCAGGCTTACCTGTTGGGAGCTGAAGTATGCATAGATCTTCAACCATTGAATCTTGTCATGAATATATTTGGAAAACGATAGGGTCAGAAGTACTATTTTCTTTATGGATATCAACTGGTTCTACTGTGGTTGCAGGTCGGCTTTGATTCACTTTTCTTTGGTCGGATAGATTACCAAGATAGGGCTAAGCGCAAAAAGGAGAAGAGTCTTGAGGTTATCTGGCAGGGTAGCAAGAGCCTTGGCTCCTCTGCCCAGGTGAATATCAAGAAATATTTTGTTCTCTCTTTAAATATTTGTATGGTTGTCTTTGTTTTTTCATGATTGGTGTCTCTTAAACTATGTTTCTTTTAATTATGTTGTGTATCCTTGTTGCCTTTGTGTTCTTCCAGATCTTTGCTGGAGCATTCCCTGAAAATTATGAGCCACCTTCAGGATTTTACTTTGAAGTTAATGATAAGTCACCAATAGTTCAAGTAATATATTATAAGACGTTAATTTTGTTATCACATGTTAACTTTTTTTTGTTCTCTGCTCTGCTAAATTTTTGCTTACCTCTTGCTGAAGGATAACATGGAATTGTTTGATTACAATGTCCAAGATCGAGTGAATGACTTTGTTGCTGCTGCATTATCACAGGTAAGATGAGCAAGTTTGTCTTCAAACTGCTGACTAAGTTATATGGCTTTTGGGATACAAGAACATGTTCAGAGATTAAAAACTGAATTGAGTGTTTGAGAGAGAGAATTATATACAGGGATATTCTATCCCAAAATTAGTTCCTATTTACAACAGATATTTTTTTAAATTAGTAGAGGTTAATGAAAACAAATCTTTAGTGATGTCAGAAAAATGATTACTGTTTTTGATACAATCAATACATATACACACCAGTACATAGACCTAACTAACTGTTAGAAAACTTCCTTAATTGCAATAACCCCTAGGCTTCCTTAATTACACCCTCAAGGGTGGTGGTTTAGTTTCACATCAACTAGGGATATGGCTTAAATAGATCTTATAGAGCTTGGGTAGTTCTCATCTTATAAACTAGTTTTGTGAGATTTAGTTAGGTGCAAGCCCAAATTCTAAGACTAAATGGTGCCAGTTGGCACCGAAATGATACAGCTGTCTAACTAAGACAGCTATAACTGTCTGAACTGACAAAATGGAAGCTAAGGCTGTGTCAGAGAAGTTACCTCATAGAAATGATAAGAAATTTTCATACATTCTAACAATTTTCAGTTCACAAGTTTCAACCAATAAGAAAAATGGAAGCTCATTAGAGTTCTTTTACTCCATGGATACAGCTCAAGACACAGTTCTGTAACTACTGTATTTTTTTATTGTTAAAAGGCACCCGATAGTGTCTATTGTTAAAAAGGAGCATCTCTCTTCCAAACAATGAGCTAGGGCTTGTCATTCTCAGATTCTAGGTTTTTTTAAAATTCTCCATATTCATATTGTATCAAACCAATATCACATTATGTATCTAGGCTTCCTAGTTGCAGTTCTTTTGAGGTTATCATCTTTATATAGTGAGTGATGTTTGCTTCAAACTATCTAGTTCTTTATATTATATTATACACTGCAATGTATTCCAATTATTTGTCTAGTCCAATGTTGGATTATAATATTAGCATGTAGTCATCTGTTAGATTTTCGTATAATTGGTGCTTTCAAAAGATGTTTCCTACCTCCTCTAATGACACTCCATCTCAACCACGGTGATATGTTCTTAGCTTGAAACTTGAACGAGAACTTTAATTTTACTATTGAGTTTGAACTAGAGGGAACTTTTAACAGTTTTTATACAGGATCTCATCTGAACCGTTATCCTACATTGTTTCATTTTTAGGCAAACATAACTCGAACAAATCACATAATGTGGACAATGGGAACTGATTTTAAGTATCAATATGCACATACATGGTTCCGACAGCTGGACAAGCTTATTCATTATGTAAACAAGGTAACTTTCTCACATACATGAATTAATTTAGTTGCGCTTTGACTCATGATCTGACTTTATGTCTTTATTCTTGGTATTATTATGAACTCTCTGATTGTTAAAAGTTTGTTTGATGACAACTTTAGGATGGACGTGTAAATGCTCTGTACTCTACACCATCCATATATACTGATGCAAAATATGCTACAAATGAGTCTTGGCCAGTCAAGACTCAAGATTTCTTCCCGTGAGTTTAATTTTCAGTTTTTGCATAATCTGTTTGCTTAATTGTTGGGTTTTTTCTGTGTATGATGTTTTACCTCTTATATGCATGAAAAAAATACCAGTTATGCAGATCGTGCAAATGGTTACTGGACAGGATACTTTACCAGTAGGCCAGCTATCAAACGCTATGTCAGATTAATGAGTGGCTACTATTTGGTATGATTTGTATATAGTTTATAAGGTAATCAATGTCTTTGGTCCACTGATGTTTGGATATTTACTTTCTACCAATAAATTATTAGGCTGCAAGACAACTAGAATTTTTTTGGGGGAGAGTTAATTCAGGACCAAATACAGACTCATTAGCTGATGCTTTAGCAATTGCTCAACACCATGATGCAGTCACTGGCACAGAAAAACAGCATGTGGCCAATGATTATTCTAAACGATTGTCAATAGGCTACAAGGAGGTGCAGTTTCAGCTTATTTGTCTGCAAGTAATTGTGTATAACCATTTGTTAGCGTATCATCTAGTGGCATATTGCCTTTGTGCAGGCAGAGGAATTGGTTTCATCATCGCTGGCTTGCTTGGTTGAGTCACCATTAATTACTGGATGTCAAAACCCAGATACAAAGTTTCAACAAGTAAAAGATCTTGAATCTTTTTAAGTTTGTGCACTATTTTCATTACTTGCTGAAATGACCTACATCTTCCTTGTTTTAACCATTTCTCATAACTTATAGTTGTTGATAAATTGTTTCTTATCATTTTTTATTCCTTATCTTGGTAGGAAATTTTCATTTAGTGTATATCATGGAAAACCTTTTTTTTTTAATGGATTCTATTTCTTTCTTCATCTTCACTACATAGAAATATCTTTTGTTCTCAAGTATTCAGCGTGCTATAATGTGTGCATATGTTATTGATATTTGATACTTAAAAAATATGTTACCATATTTCATGCATGAATCATGTTGACTTATAAGCGATATTTTCTTAACAATAATATTGAGACAAAGAGAATCATATTACTAGGGGGAAAGGAGGTTAAGAGATCCTTCTTAAAAAAGAAAAGAAAAGTTTATATCAAGGAACAAAAGACATCAATGTAATAAAGCTATCCAATTCCTCAACATTTCTGCAAGGGTTACCCCTTTGAAAAAGGCATTTGCTTTGCACCACATGGAAGCCAAACATCTAATATTATCCCAAAACAACTGCTTATCTGAATAGATATCCTAAAAAATGCGAGAGCTTAGCTCCACCCAAATGTAGCAAATATTACACATTGCCACAAAACTGGCTTCTTTATGTCTTCCAAAACCAGTAAAACTGGTTGGTAAGAATTGGTCCAAGGACTTAGGACTCACCAAATATTCTCGAAATCCAAACAGAATTACATGAAGCAATAGCAGCAGAACAATGCAAGAAGTGAAAAACAGATTCTGAGCTTGCACCATCATAACACACACAAGGAAATTGCCTTATGTGGCCTGTGAACTGGGTAAATTTGCTGTTTTATTCTTCAATTAATTCTGGTACCAATAGATGGAAGTACTGGAACAGCAGAATTACATATATGAAAGTAACACAGGGTGTTTGAGAGACCCTGCACTCTCCCTTACTGACTTCTATTATTTTCCTGCCTGTTTTTCTTCTTCCTGACTCCTTTCTTATAGCTATATGGGTCAACTTCCTCCTTTGATTCCCTTTTATTGCCTTACATAAATCACTCAATTATTTCTTTATGTAAATCACTGAAGTCCCATCGATTGCTGCATATGCAATTTGTTACATTAATCATTCAATTCTCCCATCTGCCGTTTCCTAATATAGATATTTATCACCTTATTATTAGGTAGCTTCCTAACACATTGGTATTCATTCTTTAAAGCACAGCTGTCCAAATAAAAGAATTACGCCAAGTTTGGATAAACTTCTTAACAAACACTTTTAGAAGGAGAAAATAAGGAGGTAAATTGAATCAAATTTCTCCCATAAGTTAAAATCAAGTTATGCATTTCAATCTTTAGAGAAGTTAGATAAGAGAGTTTCTAAAATAAATAGAGGAGCATAAGTCAATTTTAACTTTAGCATGTGAGAAAAGTTTAATTTATTTTACCTCCTTATTTTCTTCTCTTAGAAGTTCTTGTCGAGGAGTTTATTCAAACTGGGCCTTAACCTTAAAAGGAGCTTTAGATTTCTGAAGGGATTTATTAAGGTGGAATTTTTCTCTATTCAATGAGTGAGTTAGGGATTGAAAATATGATTTGCAAAAAAACACTGCATAAGGGTCAAGAGACAAATGAACATAATCAAGGGGACTCAGAAGAACCTCCATTTCAGAGGATTCTGTATCATTTAAGTTACAAAAAATGGAAGTCCAGAAACAATAGAATCTTGAATACTAAAAATCTTGGATAGGAGAGTTGTTCGAGGTAGATAGATGAAAAAGTCAAGGAGAAGCTAAACTAAATGTGGAATCTCCTATTGAACAGTGACAGTGACAATGACAAGAGATCCATTACCTTCCTGCAAGGAAAGCAAAACTTCAAAAGGTGGCATAACTAAGCACAACAAAAATAATTTATTTCCCAGCAATTTCTTTGTATCTGTTATTGTATACAATTGTCCATCCAATCTCTGCTGTTATATTTTGATATAGTCCAATTAGCCTTATTATATAATAACATTAGTGCTTTATGTGTTCCTTCTCTCTCTCTCTCTCTCTCTCTCTCTAAAAGATTATAATGATTAGAGCTTAGACATGATGGTTGGCAAACCCATATGTTCAGAAGGTATATAAAGAATGTTGTAACATTAGCATTTAATTTGGATACTGATAATTTCTTATTATCATATCCAAGTTCAAGCTGTGTAGTATTTTGATATATGCAATATTTATTTTTCCTTTTTCATATTTTACAGTGTCCACTTTTGAACATAAGTTACTGTCCTGCATCAGAAGTTAATTTCGTTCAAGGAAAGAATTTGGTAAAAATATTTATTTCATCACATATTTTGTTCTCCTTTCCTAAGTGTTATTGTTTATATTTAATTTTTAAATTATATCTTCTCATGAGCTTTTTCCATACTTAGGTTGTTGTGGTTTACAACTCTCTTGGTTGGAGGAGGAATGAAGTGATTCGAATTCCTGTGAGTGACATCACTCTAGTATTTCTTGATTGTTGTAAATTCAATATATGGTGGCGCTGAGAGCATTTGAAACTAATATAACAAAAATCATCATAATCTTTATCTATTTCATTCTTTCAGTGGTCTTCATTCATTGTAATATATGTTAAAGATTATTTGGCTTTGGTATTATTTACTTCTTAAAATCACTGAAATATATGTAGTATTTGCAAAGACAGGCTAGTAACTTATGATCTATTTAACTATGATAATGCTTACTCTCTGTGTGTGTATATATATAGATGCAAATAATGTATCTTTTGCTGTTGTAAACATCTTCAGGTTCTTGATACCACTGTTACAGTTCATGACTCTAATGGTATAGAAATAGAATCTCAACTTCTTCCTCAGGCCGAGGTATATGTAGACTTAAGAAACTACTATGTGAAGGCATATTTGGGACAAACACCACCCAAGACACCCAAGTATTGGCTTGCATTTACAGTTTCTGTACCACCACTTGGTTTTAGCACCTACACTGTCTCAGCTGCCAAAAGGACAGGTTCAAATAATGATTTATTAGTATTTATTTTACAATAGTTTATTTGTTTTCCATGCTCATAACAAATGAATGGTTTCTGGTTATTTCAGGGTCCACTAGATCATCAGTAGATACATATAGAAGTCATGAAAAGTCTAAATTTGAAGTTGGTCAAGGAAATTTGAAGCTTACATTTTCTTCAAATCAAGAGAAGTGTACCAATTATGTTAATATAAGAAACCTGGTTTGTGATACTTCACTTTGCTCCACATGATTCCCTTTTAATTAGGAACTTGTGTGTAACCATGCCTGTGTGTCTGTGATGTTCTCTTTTCTCTTTTCATGTTTTAATATATTCTTTAGCTTTGACTTTTACATGAATGGATAGAAAAGTGAAAAGGAAAGAAGTAAAACTTGATTAACACTGTTATTTTTGACATGGAAGGTTGAGGAGCAGGTTGAACTGAGTTACCTTTACTATTCTGGATACAATGGAACTTATCAAGAAGATCCACAGGTGGATATTTTTGCTGTAGATTCCAATATGTGGGTTGAATATGTTTTTAGTCTATATAAATATAGAAATGTTCACTTTTAGCCCCTAAAAGATTTTCTCCTTTTGGTTCCTTGTTTTTAGAAATGTGTCAGGTATAGTCCTTGTTCATCATGAAAACTCATCTCCTTTTGGTTCCTCATTTATGGAAATAGGGACCATACATGACACATTTCCATAAATGAGGAACTAAAACGAGACGAATTTTTTAGGAATTAAAAGTGAACATTATCCCATTTCAAGGACTAAACATATTTATCCCCCAATATGTTATTCACTTTTTAAGTCTCCCGGCATCCTACCTTTGGTATAACTTTGCAATTTAATTTCCCTCACAGAATTCTGGGGCCTATATCTTCCGTCCAAATGGCACATATCCCATAAACCATAAAAAACAGGTTTGAAATTCTTTCTGATATATAATATCCCAACAAACAAGTTCCCATAACAACTTTTACTTGAATTTTCAGGTTCCATTGACTGTTTTGCATGGACCGCTCTTAGATGAAGTGCATCAACAAATCAATCCATGGATATATCAGGTGTTTTGCTTGTTACCTCTTTAACATCATCATTTTTTTACTTTCTTATTAGTAAACTTCTTTCCTGTTCAATTCATTGCATAATGAATGAATTGAATAAAATGTCATGTAAAAGGGTAGACATGAATTGCATGTCTCCTTCTTGACAATCTTAATATGATAAATTTTCATTGGCTTATTTTTAGTCAAATAGATTAACCATATAATTTATTATAGTACAGTTTGCCCTCTAAATGATAATTATGGCTTCACTTTATAGTTTAAATTTTAGATGGATCAGTTCTTGGCATTCTATATCTATATTATGTCAATTACTTCAATGTTCTTTTACTACAAATAAACAAAAGAGTAAACAAAACTTTAGGGAGGTCCGGAGGTGCCCTTAGTGCCATCCTGATAGTTATCTTACAGTATTCAGTTTTGCAAAATAATAATTGAATGTTGCTATACATAGCCCAGAAGGCAGTTTTGCCCATCAGCCCAGATGCTTAGAAAAATTAAGTAGGTCCCACTTCATGAATGAGGTCTAGCAAAGTGGGTATTTGTCCCAGCTCATATGTTTTATTATAATGATAATATATATAGTGATAAATAACAAGGAATAAGACTTTTTTATCTACTTATCTAACATTGGAAATTAATGTGCTTCAAATATGTCTGCAGATTACCAGACTGTACAAAGGAAAGGAGCATGTTGAAGTAGAGTTTATTGTAAGCTTTTAAATAATTGCTTTTATATACATTTGTGCCATTCTCCTAGTCATGGTATGAGCCGTCTATGACTTTGATTTTCCTTTGTTGGCATTGCCGGTATACATTGTGGCAAATATCGAGATATATTTCTTATAAGGATTTTATGTACAGAAAATTGGAAACTTATTTGAACTTATGGTATTTGGAATATCAGGTTGGCCCTATACCGATTGAAGATGGAATTGGTAAAGAAGTTGCCACTCAGATTTCAACTACTATGGAAACCAACAAAACATTTTACACAGATTCTAATGGGCGTGACTTTATCAAAAGGGTATGCAGCTTAGATTAAGTTCCTTATAATACCGCATCTATGTAGTTTAGATCATCCATAATTGCTGACACTAGATGCTAAATTGTATAACTTTCATTATTATCTTTTGTTGAAATTATTGGGTTTAAGGTGAAGAGAGGGGAAGGAGAAAACAAAGACTGAAGACAATAGAATTGATATTGACATGATATAATATGCTGTAATATAATGATAAAACACCTATAGCACTCACCCCTAACTAATAATCCTAATTAAATAAGGAAACGAATCATAAAATATTACAAAACATGGAAACTAAGAAAATAAGGAAACTAATCCTTAGAGATAATGCTATAAAATTGTCTAAGATATAATATTGATATTAAGATATTCTACTAGACAACCCTTAATATGAGGGTCTATGATAGGAGATATCAGGGGCCAGCAGGGAATAAAATAACTAACTGTGGTATTGTTAGAATTGATATTGACTTGATATGATATGTTCTTAGATACTTTAATTTATTCTAAGATATAATATTGATATTCTATGATATTTCAACATCTTTCTATTTCCAAATGCTGGTTTTGTTGCCAAAAGATACTTCTCTCTCATGGAAGTCAAGAAATGGAAACAACTTTTTTTATATGATCATAAATTTGTTGATGGCATATAAAAGTATGAGCAAAGTTTATCCATTTTCTTTTTCTTTGAGCATAACTTAAATCTATAGAATTTATCCTACTGCAGATACGTGACTACAGAACAGACTGGGACCTGGAAGTGAACCAACCCGTTGCTGGAAATTATTATCCCGTATGTGAACTTTATACAACATTTCTGTTATATTGATCATTGCTGTTCACGACCTAATTTACCCCTCTTCCTTGCCAGGAGGACTGTTATTACTGAAACTGTTATGCTTGCAAACTGTTAGCTGTTCTTGTATGATAAAATATGCAACTTCTAAAGATAAACTGCATTTTTCAACTATTTGGTTTATTGAAATCATTCATTTTCATGAGCTTATTAAGCTAGACACATGCAAATTCTCTTCTTTTATCCGCGTTCTTTTCTTTTTGTTGGAATATCTGATAAGATATGATAGGTAACTCATTAAGAGGTGGTAAACATCTAAATATCTCATTGGATTAAGAGGTTAAAATATCTAAATACTCAATAGGAGATCGTGAATATCGCATTTTATCTTTTATTTTTCTGTTATTCATATTATCTTTAAGCAGTTTTTACCGTATAAAAAGGAGATTAGAAATTGTATTATTAAATTCAATCAATACACAATTTCTTTTACTTTTCAACACTTTTCAATGGGAAAAGGAAGGAATATTTTTCTTTCTAGTTAGTGAGGGTTTGGTTGCAGAAACTGTATACCCCACTTTAGAATTGAGACTGCTTCCTTTACAGCATAGGTACTTCATAAATTCAACAAGAAGTTATATCCATCCTTTAGGTTCATAATAATATTTATTTTATCCTTCAGATTAATCTTGGGATATACATAGAGGATAATAAAACAGAATTCTCAGTTTTGGTGGATAGACCAATTGGTGGATCCAGCATACAAGATGGACAGATAGAGCTAATGGTCCACAGGTATGTGTTATTCTTTGGATGGTGCTTTAAATAGTTTGCTATTGTACTGGAATCGCTTAAAATTATAATTGAATTACTCATATTTTAGAAGTTAGCATTGCCTTGTTGCTTGGAACTGTGGTCTTTTTGCATCTATGGTGAAGTGTTGTAAGCATATAGAAGGGGACAAATTCTTTTAATTAAAAAGTTTTGGAAGAAAGGAGGGAAAGATTTCTGAGATGTATAATTTAGGCAGTGATTTGGTATCTCAGTGCAGCATAATGCCAAGTTTTTTAGGGAACTTATCTGCTTCAGCATTTACTGTGGGCATCATGATGCATCATAATGATGGTGGGGGATGAATTGCCGAATTCATGCATCATGATCTCCATTTTTTCAAACTAGAGTTTGGATTGCTTTCAGAGTGGATGGGCTTAACCTGCGAATTAAAATTTTACACTTCAGATTGAATTGCTTTCTGTCATTTAGCTCATATTTTTCTTCTGATGAATAAATGATGTTATTCTTACTAGTTTTATCTTCTTGCCATCATTAGTTTGTTTACTCTTTTTTTAATTGGTGGGTACATTTCTTATTAACATACTACGTAGTTTTTTAGGTTTTCTTTAATGCTTTTTTGAAAAAATAATGCTATTAAATTATTGGTATTTATAAAGGAAATATGCAATTACTTTAAAGTATTTTGCATGATTTTTATTTATATTAGTTGTATATAATGTATTGGTGACTTAGAATGAGGGGTGGGGGTGTTTTTTATTGGGAATATGCAATGGTAAAGATGCTCCTCATTACTTTGATTGCTTTCACCACCCCCATCCCCCACGCTTGGCAGAAACCCTCATTTTATGTCTTGTTTTGAGGGTATCTATTTTCACTCTTCGATTCTGTTCTTTTTTTTAATTTCATTTTAAGAAGTTTAACCAAATTTCTTTCTTCTGTCACCAACAGGAGATTGCTACTTGATGATTCAAGAGGTGTTGAAGAGGCTCTAAATGAAACAGATTGTGTTGGTGATAAATGCAGGGGTCTAACTGTAAGAATTTTTTACCTACTTATATAGTCATTTTTAGCTGTTATCATTGTTTCTTTTATTAATGTCAGATGTTTATTTTGGTTATAAATTTTCACTTGATAAACTTGACAATTTCACTCAAATGGGTCTTACTGCTAATGGCAGAAAAAGGTTTAACAAATCAATGTCAATCCATTTTTGCTGAAGCTGACGAAAGTGTCAATGTCATAATTTGGCATTTACAAATATGTTTTATTGTTATATAACTGAGAAAGAAAATAGCCAATTTTCAATTACAGTGAGGTTTTGAAAAGGATTTATTCCCAATGTTGTCAATAAATTATACCTGCCAAAATTTTGTGGCAGTGTGCAGTTTTTGCTGTTTGTGTATTTGGTTGGAGCTGTATGCATGCATTTTTTCCAATACTTATGCATGGAAAATGTCACTGCTATGTGATTTAGATTTTGGCAATTTGGAATATGTAACTCACAACCTATTCTTTTAGGTCCAAGGCAAATATTACTACAGAATAGATCCCTTAGGCGAGGGTGCTAAGTGGCGTCGTACTTTTGGCCAGGAAATATACTCTCCACTTCTCTTAGCCTTTGCTGAAAAGGTGAAATTCAATACTGGAAAAGGAAAAGTAGTTCTTGGAAATATATCTACTTTTTATTTGGTAAATTTTGAAATATTTATAATTATATCATTATCAGTCACTAAAGGTCAGTTTCATTCTGCAGGATGATAAAGATGACTGGATGAATTCCCGTGTATTAACATTTTCAGGAATTGATTCTTCTTATGCATTACCTGATAATATTGCTATTATAACATTACAGGTATATGTGTCTTTAGCTTAAAAGAATTCCCTTATCCCCAATTGTATTAGTTCAGTATAAACAAGAGACAATTGCTTTTGGTCAACACTAACGAGTGACAATTACATGGCCAATACAATGATGGTATAAAACCTTGTTTTGTTTGTCTGTGTTATGTGTGAGAAAGTGCACATATGTTAGGCCACCGAGACCAAAAGAAGGGTTGAGAAAGAGAAAATGAGAAAGAAATAGAGATAGAGAGAGAAAAAAAATCAAAGAACACACAAAGGTTTTCTCTGCCAAAGGAGGAATTCCCTTTTCAACTGCGAAAACAGTTCTATTACAATCACCAAATATAATCTCTATTCATGGATACAATTGTATTTATATGCCTTTCACCCTCCAGGTACTAACCACTAATTGTTATAATTAATAACTAATCTAATAACTACTGTTATAATCTAACCAATAACTGCCAATTGCTATGGCCAATCTAACTGTGGCTGTATAACGTGTAACCCGATACCCCACTTACTCAATGATATCTGTTCCTTCTAGAATAGACCTTCAATTTTGGAACCTCTTGGTTCCTAACAGCATATATACTCTGGTAGTAGAAATTCTTTGGCTTGTAACTATATCTGTTTTCTTGGACTTTTCAGGAACTTGAGAATGGGACAGTTCTCCTTCGGTTAGCACATCTATATGAGGTCTCCACTTCATTCTTATACAGTATTTCTCACATGTGCTTTTCTTTGCTCGAGATTTGAAATGAGCAGTTGTGTAATAGTTTCCAGTACAATTTCTCGTTTGTATGTTTATTTGATGATTTTGCTAGAATGAAGTATAAGCTTTGGCCCTGAAAATAAAATGCACCAACTAATAAATGAATGAAGGGAATGCATTTTTTGCTAAAAAATGATTGCAGTTTTGTTGGAATAAATCAGTGAACCTATTAGGGTTGGGGAAAAACCATTCTCAAACTTGCACAAGTTTCTTATGGAGATGTATTCCTGCCATTATGATTGTTTACAAAATAAATAAATACATCAAGGTTGTTACTTGTGAATTTGGAGGTCCTTGAGATTAAACCATTCCCATGCCATTAAGATTTGGTTCTGATGACAAAGGCTACATTCACCATGGTTCATGTTGGAGATCCCTCATTGACTAGTAAGATAGCCTGAAAAGTGTATATCAGTAAAGGACAACCTTTACCTTACAAGCCAGTTTTACAGGATTAAGTTACGTCTAAACTCACGTTCTAAGAGTCCATTCTATTATTCATTATCTTTTTATTTCTTTTGTAATTAATGCATTATGTATTTGCTTCATGGTTTACTCCCTCATTCTCTTGGCCCATCAAATCTATGGACAGATTGAAGAAGACAAGGATCTCTCTGTACTGACAAGTGTGGAGCTGAAAAAGCTCTTCCCTGGGAGGAAGGTAAAAAGTGATAGGTTTTAATGAGAGGATAGAAATTTTGTTCAGACTCTTTTAGCTTGCTTTCTAACTTGAGTGCTTTCCTTGAAATTAGATCAAAGAGGTGAAGGAGATGAACTTATCTGCCAATCAAGAAAGGGAAGAGATGGAGAAAAAAAGACTTTCTTGGAAAGTAGAAGGCTCTTCTGGAAATACACATGTTTCAAGGGGAGGGCCAGTTGATCCAAAAGAGCTAAATGTGGAGCTTGCTCCAATGGAAATCCGCACTTTTATCATTTCATTTGACCATGTGTCTAACCATCTTTTTGATGCATTGTAGAGCAAAATCACCTGTTGAAGTCAATGCTTTTGAACAAGCATGTTGGTATTTGACAAGTTCAGAGCTAGCCATGACAACCTGTAATAAGTAACCACAAAAATAAAAAAAATAAAAAAATACTAGTGTATTTTGCATTATACCATATCTTCCTTTCCTCCATATCAATATAGTTAAGTTTTATATAGATAAACTTTTTTATAAGTACTTATGAGATAAGAAAATAAGAAGAAAAAATAAAATAAGTTTCTTTATAAGCTAAAATTAATTTATGCATAAGTTAATTTATTGAAACTTTCTCATGCTAGCTTCTTCAAAATATGATTTTTAACATGTATAAACTAATTTTAACTTATGAATAAACTTGTTTCATTTTTTTCTTATATCTTCTTATAAATGCTTACGGAGAAGTTTATCCAAATAAGTTATCAATCTATTTCTTTCATATTTTTAATTGTAGTTTTCACATAATATGTTTATGTCCACTACTCATCCAACCACATAAAGAGCTAAGGGATCTTGTCCCGCTAGATATTAGCCTATAGCTTAGGTCTACTAATCATACAACCATATAAAGAGCTAAAGGGTAAAGAGCCAAGGGATTTTGTCTCACTAGATATTAGCTTATAGCTTAGGTCTACTAGTCATACAACCACATAAAGAGCTAAAGGGTCTTCTCATCCATTAGTTAACTAAATATACTATATGCACATAAGTTGTTATATCTCTTCTCTTAATGGTAGGTGGTATTTAACCTAAAACTCTAATATGGCTATTTAAAACATACAGTTAGAGTGAAACATGTTAATTAAATCTAATTGATGAACAATAATATTCCTTTGACAATTTAAAAAAAAATAATTTAAAATCATAACATATTAATTTTCACTAACATTAGGTCATGTAAATCATAGTTTTCTTATTTATAAATTATAAGTATATGTACAAATGTTCAATAATCTACAATGGGGAGTTGAAGCATTTTGTAAATCATAATTATCTCATTTATAAATTATTAGTATATGTACAAATGTTCAATAATCTACAATGGGAATTTGAAGCATTCTCTGCAAGAAGATAATGATTGTGTTGACTACCTTGCCAAGTAAGGAAGATAGTCTTGTGCAGTTGCTTATAACTATTTTGTTGGAGTTTCTTATCATAAATTGTAGGTTTTGTTGATTGGTTTTATTATTGCTTGTGTTTCTTTTATTTCTTTTTTACAAAAAAAAGCCATAAATTAGAAATATAACTCAAATCATAGTATATAAATTTAGTAAAATCAAAATAAATGAGAAATATAAAATCTAGGTTAAAAGAAAAAAAAACAGACCATGGTAATATAAATGGTCAATTAGATGTAATACTTATAACTTAATTATTTTCATTAAAGCCATTTTTTATTGGATAGGACCCATGTCATTGGAAATTTTTGCTTCTTTAATGAAAAATAAGTAATTAAACAAAAATTATATTAAATAAATTATTCACTCACTATATGAAAAATCTAGTTACTTGCAACTTTGAGTTGTTAGTGTTAGTGCCACAAGACCCAAAATATCTATTGTAATTTTTTTTTAAGCTGGTGATATTTATACAAGGACCTATACCAAAATCCATAACAAAATTAGACTTGCAAATATTAAGGGTGATTTTATTTGCACCTTTTTTTTTTTACAAAAATACTTTTCTTAAAAAAAATAATTTCTGAAACATATATTCTAGAAACTAAATTCTGAAATGTTATAAGATTAATTATGTTCCAAAATTTAGTTTTTGAAATGAAGTAAGATTTTACTATTTCATAAACTAATTTTCGAAAGAATATTACACTTGAGAAAATAACATTTTGTACTAAGTTAAACTTAATTTTGGAATCACAACCTACAATTCCATAAAGTTGTTTCCGAAATGTTATTAAATAACATTTTATAGAGAGTTCAGAGAACAAGTTTCTAGAATAACAATAATAATTTTGGTTCAAAAACTTGTTTTTGAAACCTTGTTGGCTGATACACAATAATTTGTATCAAATAAGAGATATAACCAAATCACAACATGAACAAATCAACAAAAAGAATATACAACGTGAACATCATATTTCACAAGTGATTATAAAATATAAATATAAATAAATAAATAAATAAATATATATATATATATATATATATATATATATATATATATATATATATATATATATATATATATATATATATATATATATATATATATATATAATTCGTTTGCAGTAATAAAATTATTTGATCGTACATATTAGTGAAATTATTATAAGAACTGCAATGTAAAAGATGTCATTTCAATTGGTCCAGTGTAATGCTTATAGAAGACCGGAGTTAAGATGTATTATTATGTACTTATGTTGTTTTTCTTAGAATTATTTTAGTTTTAATAATTCACACTCTTTGTTTTCACTTTCATTTAATATTCTTTGAGTTGAATTTTGTTATCTTTTATTGACTATGAGTGATCCTAAATTTATTCTTTAGGTAGATATGCATATTGTTGTTCTATCTTTGAGTCCATGCATATTGACATTGTTTTCTCTCATATTTTAAGTTTAAAAGGTTTTAACTTGGATTTGGACTTCTTGGTAAAGTATTACAATACTAAGACATCATTCCAATACTCTTATAAGGATACTCCAAAATGTAATTGATTACTACAAAGAGCTTTTTTTTTAAAAAAATTGTGGATAAGTAATTGAGTACTTGGTGAAGTATTTGAATACCACATGAAATTAGTATTTTCAAATCCTGTAATAAATAATCAAATATACGAGGGAATATTCAAATATCATAAGTGGAAAGTATTTGAATACCATTAATGGGAAGTATTCAAATACAACTCAGAGTATTCAAATACTTTAGTTCCATATGTTAGTTTTCAAAAACTTTATTTTTCTTGTATAAAAGTTATTACTTTGGATTTTTTGACATATGATTTCTTTACAAAAAAGAGGAAAATTTTTGCACAATTTACTACTCATATGCTCTCATTGAATTCTTCAATTGGTGATTGAAGATTGACAACTTTGTTGTGGTTTTGTGATTTTTGTTTTAAGGTAAGCAAGTTCTTAAAGTTTTATTGGTGATCTCAAGCAACTAAGGGTGAGGTTATCCCTTAAAGTTTACTTTAGGGTGTTTTGGTGAGGTATCATTATCCTACAAAGTGAGGTAACTTTGTGCACTTTGAATTTAGTCAAAATCAGGATAATTGTGGATTAAATATAGTTCTCTAGTGGATGAAAGGGAACTAGTATAAATTACTTGTGTATTTTTCTAATCTTATCTCTCTTTAACATTTATTGTTTGAATTGTTCTTAATTGATAATTTATGTACATTTGATAATTGGATATTGAATTGCTTAGAATTAAATTGAATTAGTATTCTTATAATTGCATTATTTTGCATCTTAAAGGGTAATAAATATCCATCACATCATCAATTAGGTAATTTATTGTTAGGATTAAGCATAATCATTCATTCATTGTTAATTACCTCAATTAAGAATTACATTGGGAATTGAGTTGTTCATCAAATTATTTTTAAATATCTTTTAAAAGTGTTTTACAATTGAGGCTCACAAATTTTGGTTGCAAAAACTTTTAAATATACTCAACTCACTCCCTCTTAAGGGTATGTTTTTTTTTTTTTTTTTTTTAACTTAAAAGTCACTTGTAAGTTAAAGCTACAAATAAGAACTTTAAAAAAAAAGTAAAAGTTGTTTGTTAAATTTTATATTTTTAAATTAAAAGTTCCTTCTAAGTTAAAAGTTGTTTGATAATTTTTTTAAAAAACTTTAATTTATTCAAATAGAGATATCTCAAGTAATTAAAAATATATCTATAAAATAAAAAATATTAATTCACTTAGTTTACATAAAATTATTTTAGTGATGACAAAAGTAAATAAAAATAGTAAAGTAAAAAAATTTAAAACTTTTAACTTTTAAAAATATAAACATTACTTTACTTAATAAAATTTTATTTTAATAATAATTTACAAATAATATATAAATATGATATTCTTATTAATTAGATCAAGTATATCAAATTTCATATCATTTCGACTTTTCTAGATATGTTATTTAATATGAATATTTACATATATTTTAAATATCATATTATACATTAAAATAAAATGATGTGATGAACTATCAAATAATTATAGAATTTTTGAAATTTTGTATACTTGATGTAACTAATAAGAACATCATATATATATATATATATTTGTAAATTGATGTTTAAATATTGAGTTTTAATCTCAACTACATACTCTTTTTAATTGTGATTTAAATGTTATGATTAAAAGTTCTCATTTTCTTATTATAGGAGTTTCTTATTTGAAACACACACACATATATATACATGAGGAGGGACCAAGTTACTCAAAGAGTAAACTCCCTTTTCTTGCAATCTAATGGTTATAATGAGTGACATATCTTATCTATCATATTGTAAGAAAATAAAGAGTGAGGATAGAGTTACTCTTGGTGTGGCTCGATATCTCCCTCTTCCTTCTTGTGTGTGTTTAGTTTTGTTTTAGAAAAAGAAATTAGAAAACAAGAAGATGAGAATCGAAGAGAGGCCGACAAGCAAAAGCTTTGCACAAGCAGAAGATAAGTTGCTACAAGAAGCTTTATATATACTATTATGTTAAAAAGAGAGGACAGGAAACATTTTTTCTCTTTTTTCATATATTGATTCTAATACAATCTCCTATATTTATAATGATGTTGCACATTTTTGCATAATTTCTGCACCTATATAAATATGACTAATCTATATAAAGAAATAAAGAATAGAATTACTTAAGATATAGAGATATCATTGCATTATATGGATTTACATGGCACAAACAGATTTCCTCCTTAAATATAGTTGTGTATAGCTCCCACCAACATATTAAACCTAACTTCTCTTTTCAAGTAGAAAAAAAAAACTAAAATAATTGACCCAAACACTACTTAAGTACATATTAACCCATTGTATCCCCTATAATATCAATAAATTCTTGTTCCTTAATTATAAATAATGTGTTGAAATATTAAGAGAGTTAAATATGGAGTTTCCGTGATCAAGAATCATCATGGCAATATTGTTGCTATTGCAAAGTAGTAGGAGGTAACAAAGTCTTGTCCTTAAAAAAACTATAAATGTGTAACAAATAAACAATGTTAGTGTATTACAATACTTAACACAAAGAATGAAGCTAAATAGTACAACAATATATTATGTCATACATACACAAAGTGATAATTGTAAACATAGTCAATGGAAATAATACGGTGACTTGAGAGAGATAATCATGTTAAACCATTAAAAGAAAGAAGCGTCATACTTCCATGTGTGGATATATGGTCCAACATTGCATTATACCTTGAAGCAATTACATAACACATGTTCAAAATGGTCATTCACTTATTGGAACATGTCTCCATGATCTTGACAACAAATAAATATGTTTTTAGTTTAGACACTTACTGCTTAATGTCAAAGAGTTATATATATTCAACGTGTCATTACTGAAGTTCTCTAATTAAATCAAAATGAAATCAAAATGGACTTGACCCAATAATCCTCACTCATACCAAGTGATAGGGACCCAACCAACAGAGTCAAAGATAATTTGTGTGACATTGGAGGTCCCATCACTAGGCCCAAAATCCAAATAATGAAACAATCGTTGTCAAGTCTAAGTTTGAGAATTACGAAAAGTTTAGAACAAAGTGAATCAGAGGCTGCCCTAAAATGGGTCACTTTATTACAAGTTGATGAAGAGTGGAGCCCATATTGAAGAACATATATAAAGCCCAAAGTCATTGTCATGTAATTTGGGCTGAGTAGTTAATTAGGATTTATTTACATGTATTCACATAAATCACTTTTTGATAGTTGGTAGAAAAAGGGAAAGTTGGATAGTTGGTGGAAAAATAGGAAGGTCATTAATGATGGAAATAAAAGGTTAGTGGAGAGATTTAGTGGATGGGATTTTATGCCAAGTATTAATGGACATTAAATCCATGAGATTTTATGCCAATTAAAATATTAATGGGCATTGATTTCAGGGTTGTCTAGTTAAGCCTATAAATAAACTCTTGTAACCATCCAGCAAGACAGAATTCATAATTTGAATAATATTCGTGTTTATTTGTGAGCACTTTTCTTTTGGTTCTTAGGTTAAAGAACTTTTATAGTGTTGGTTCTGCCGGTAGGTCGCGGTTAGGGTCGCACTTCTGATAACTTTGGTTCTACCGGCAGGTCGTGGTCAGGGTCAAGTTCCTCTTTTTGTCTGCTTTCAAGACGGTCCAATTTTAAGATCGTGTCACCAAGTAATGTCACAATAGCATGATAACCATAGTTCATGTTTGATTTGACATCAAAAATGTGATCAATATAATGATGCATTTAAATAGGAAATTGCTCTAGCAATAACTCTCTTTTAAGACTCACTCATTCTTTGTCGGCAAAATGTTAACTTTTTCCAATAATAATGTATCATTGCAATGCTATATGGTGGGTGATGTTGTATCTAGCAAGTTCACATGCACAAGATGGTGCATGGGTAGTTTCTAAGTTTGCAACTATAAGTAGAACTATTAATTCCAACATTGTTATCATGTTTATATTTTTCCAAGCATCCAAGAATCTATCCTATTTGGCTACCCGACTCACTAGCAAAAATGCATTTTACTCTAACATTTTTAGCAAAGTGAAATTCACATAATAAGTTGTTGAATTTGGAAAAAATATTTTCCATTAGCTCATTTTTTAGGATTATTTTTCTAAACTTCTGTAATGTGTATGTAAAGTTATTAACTTCCTCAAACTCTAAATAAGACAATGCTACAAGAACATATCATTACTATTAAAGTAATAACAACAATTTCAAGTAATGGGAGTTGATATCCGTTCATTTGATATATAGTATCAATTACCAATACAATGTGAAATGCATTTAAAAGTTTTATGGAACCGAGATGTGTCCAAAATATATCTCTCGCAACATTGAACATGTCTTACCTTCTATGCTAATAGACATATTGATCATGATCCATTAATTTCAATAGATGTTGCATTTTACTTCATGTACCTTCTCTATCAAGTTGATATATGTGGTATATATCTACTCGATGGTCCTATGTTATCCTCTCATTATGTTTAGTGTCACTAATATGCTTATTAACTTCATCATGTTCTTTATCATATCACTTAGGAAAGACTTTTCTTTGTCACTCAACCAACTCATATATGCATGTCCCTTTAATATTAATTTCAGTTATACATGGTTGTGAAATTTGTATACTAAGTTGAGTTTCCATCCTTCACTGTTTTTCAAGTCTTCCTTTTAGTTTTAAAGGGCATCCACATTTTTTACTTCTGGTTATTTTTGCGAGCTACCTTATGCTTGTATGCTCTAAACTCCTTCACATCCCAATATCTTCATTGTTTTGTTCCTGTACCTTCAGTGTTTATATAATGATAACAAATCCATATTTTCTCCCAATAGTTAAAATATAAATCATTTCGAGCAGCAAAGACTTGGAATTAAAAAACATTTCATGACTTAAAAAAATTCACATAATCTTAACTTACAAAAATATACTTACATTTCGAAAATTAGTTTCTGAAAAACATTTGCCTGAAATTAGGAAACTAATTTTTAGAAATTCTTTAACTGATTTTTGAAAACTAGTTTCCAAAATGGATTTACACATTGCAGATGTTGACTTTATGGCTCACAATTGGGATTTTAAATCCCACATCGGAAACAATTGAAATATGAGCCTTTTGTTTTAGTTATAAAATGAAAACCCCTCACCTTAGTTGCATCATCCTAACTACTTAAGCATTTCCTCTTTTATTTGCTTAGTAGTCTCCATTCTCTCTATTTGTAATATTTCTTCATTAGTGAAATATTATTTTGATAGTGTCAGGGGCGTAGGCTTAATTTGCTTAAACCTCATTAAACTTTGGTGTTCTGGTATTCTCTATTTTATTTAATAGCTATTGTCGGGTATAGTTGTAGTAACAATTGGTATCAGAGCCAGAAGGTTTATCTTAGTATGGTCGCAGCATAGTCTGATCTTCCATATAAAAAAAAGATTTCCTTGGGCTATTTGGTATTCCGCATCAACAGCTATTAAATAAAATTTGTAGCAGAAATGGCAGATGGTTCTAAATCATCCATATCGACAGCATCAATTTTGGCGAGACCTGTTGTTACAAATGCCAGATTTGTAGTGGAGATTTTTGATGGCACCGTCATTTTGGCATGTGGCAAAGTGAGGTTCTAGACGCTCTCTTTCAGTAAGGTCTAGACATTGCCATAGAAGAAGAGAAACCAGATGATGTTGAGGAGAAAGAATGGAAGACTGTCAACAGATTGGCGTGTGGTACAATTCGATCATGCCTTTCAAGAGAGCAGAAGTATGCATTTTCGAAGGAAACTTCTGCTAGTAAATTGTGGAAGGCATTGGAGGAGAAATTCTAGAAGAAAAGCAGTCAAAATAAGCTCTATATGAAGAAGAGACTGTTTCGCTTCAATTATGTATCAGGTACCACGATGAATGATCATATTACCAACTTTAATCAGTTGGTTACTGATTTAATGAACATGGACGAGACTTTTAAAGATGAAGACCTGGCTCTAATGTTATTGGGATCTCTTCCTGGTAAATTTGAGTATCTTGAAACTACGCTACTTCATGGGAAAGCTGCGGTGTCTCTTAATGAAGTAACTGCTGCCCTATACATTCTGAATTAAGAAAGAAAGAAAAGCAGGAGAACACTGGTGAAGAAGCAGAAGCTTTAGTAGTCAGAGGCCGATCGCAAAATAAAAGGAAAGGGTGGAGAGGGAGATCAAAGTCGAAGTCCAGATTAAGCAAAGACGAATGTGCTTATTGTCGAGAAAAAGGGCACTGGAAGAAAGATTGTCCCAAGTTGAAGAATAATGGCAAGCTTGACAAAGGAAAGAATGCCTCTGATTCTAATGTGGTTGAGTGTGAGGATGATGCAGATTCAGACCTCTCAATTTCTGCTACACGATCAACCAGCTCATCTAGTTCTTGGTTGTTAGACTCAGCTTGTAGTCACCATATGACTCCTAATCGAGAATGGTTCTACGATTTTCAAGAAATCAAAGATGGAGTTGTCTACACAGCAAATAATGTGCCTCTTGCCACATATGGAATTGGTTCCATTCGCTTGAGAAATCAGGATGGATCAATCAGAACCTTAACTGGTGTTCGATATGTACCAGATTTGACGAAGAATCTTATCTCTGTGGGAACCTTAGAGTCAAAAGGTTTTAAAGTAAGAGCAGAAGATGGGATAATGAGAATTATCTCTGGTGTACTTGTGGTACTGAAAGGAATTCGGAAGAAGAATAATGTGTATTACTTTATGGGTAGTACCATTATTGGGACTGTAGCAGCAACAGTTTCTGATGATAATCAAAAGTCAGAAACAACTAGATTATGGCATATGCGCTTGGGACATGCTGGAGAAAAATCCTTGAAGCTTCTGATAGATCGAGGATTGTTAAAGGGAGCTCGAGTTTGCAAGTTAGACTTTTGTGAGCACTGCATCAAAGGGAAGCAGAAGAGAGTGAAATTTGGCACAGCAATCCATGATACTCAAGGTATTTTGGATTATGTTCACTCTGATGTGTGGGGACCTTCCAAGATCACTTCTCTGGGAGGTAAACATTATTATGTTAGTTTTGTTGATGACTTCTCTCGAAGAGTGTGGGTGTACACTATGAAGTCAAAAGATGAAGTGCTAGATTGTTTCCTTAAGTGGAAAAAAATGGTGGAGACTCAAACAGGCCGAAAAATCAAACGTCTCCGCACTGACAATGGTGGAGAATTCAAAAATGATCCATTTATGAAATTCTGTGAAAGTGAAGGTATTGTCAGACACTTCACCATAAGAAATACACCACAATAGAATGGGGTGGCAGAGCGTATGAACCGGACATTACTGGAGAAAGTTCGGTGTATGTTGTCTAATGCAAGATTAGGCAGAGAATTTTGGGCTGAGGCTGTGGTATACGCTGCTCACCTTATCAATCGCTTACCATCGACTGCTATTGGTGGTAAAACACCATTGGAGAAATGGTTTGGAAAACCTGCTACAGATTATGACTCCTTACATGTGTTTGGTTCCACTACATACTACCATGTTAAGGAATCAAAGCTGGATCCAAGAGCAAAGAAGGCAATCTTTATGGGGATCACTTCTGGTGTAAAAGGCTATCGGCTTTGGTGTTCAGAAACAAAGAAAGTAATCTTTAGCAGGGATGTTACCTTTAATGAGTCTACTATGTTGAAGAAGGTAACAGATGAGCAGAAGGATGGTACTCCACAGCAAGTGGGGCAAGCTCCCAAACAGGTGGAGTTTGGTCGCAACATAAATGTTCCAGCAAATGAAAAATTAGATACAGAAACTCCTATGGTAGATGAGGAGTCAGATGAAGAAGAGGTTCAAACCCAAGAACCTCCACAGCAACATGAACCAATTGCATTGAGAAAGCCACAACGAATGATACGCAAACCTGCTCGATTCAATGATATGGTGGCTCATGCATCCATAATTGTAGATGATGAAATACCTACCACTTATCAAGAAGCAATACAAAGTTCAGAAGTTGAAAAGTGGACGAATGCAATGAATGAGGAAATGCAGTCCCTTCAGAAGAATCATACATGGAAGCTAGCTAGTCTTAGAAGGAAAGAAGGCAATTGGATGCAAATGGGTATATGCAAAGAAAGATGGATTTCTAACAAGAATGATGTTCGCTACAAAGCAAGATTGGTGGCTAAAGGCTACGCTCGAGACAGAGGAATTGACTATAATGAAGTTTTTCTCCAGTTGTAAAACATTCCTCCATCAGAATTTTGTTGGCTTTGGTAGCACAATTGGATTTGGAACTAGTTCAGATGGATGTAAAAACTGCATTTTTACATGGAGACTTGGAAGAGGAAATCTATATGACTCAGCCAGATGGGTTCAAAGTTGCTGGAAAAGAAAAGATGGTGTGCAAACTTGAAAAATCGCTATGCGGATTGAAACAATCTCCGAGGCAGTGGTACAAGCGATTTGACAAGTTTATGATGGGCAGAAGTACACAAAAGCAAATATGATCATTGTGTGTATTTGCACAAGCTACAAGATGGATCCTACATATATCTTCTTCTTTATGTTGATGATATGTTGATAGCTTCAAAGAGTCTGACAGAGATTGAGAAGTTGAAGACTTCGATTGAATAGGGAGTTCGAGATGAAGGATCTTGGTGAAGCAAAGAAGATTCTTGGTATGGAAATAATCAGAGATAGGAAATTGAGGAAACTTTGTTTGACTCAGAAAGAATATCTGAGAAAGGTATTAAAGCGTTTTGGCATAAAAAAGAGCAGTCAAAACCTGTTAGTACCCTCTTGCTCCACATTTCAAATTTAATGCTTCCATGTCACCAAAGGATGATGAAGAACGGAATACATGTCAAAAGTACCGTATGCAAGTGCTGTTGGTAGCTTAATGTATGCAATGGTGTGTACAAGACCTGATATTTCACAGGCAGTTGGGGTAGTGAGCAGGTACGTGCATGATCCTGGTAAAGGACATTGGCAAGCTGTGAAATGGATTCTACGGTATATTCTGAACAATCGTAGATGTTGGTTTAGTGTTTCAACATGATGAAAAGATTGGTCAACATATAGCAGGGTATTGTGATTTTGACTATGCGGTGATTTGGACAAGCGTCGATCAACGACCGGTTATGTGTTTACTCCGCAAAAGCACCGACCAGTTGGAAGTCTACTTTACAGTCAACGGTTGCTTTGTCTACTACAGAGGCAGAGTATATGGCAGTTACAGAAGCTGTAAAAGAGGCAATTTGGCTTCAAGGGTTGCTTGGTGAACTAGGAATTGAACAGAAGCACGTCAAAGTGCATTGTGATAGTCAGAGTGCTATTCACTTAGCAAAGAACCAGGTTTATCATGCAAGAACGAAGCACATTGATGTTCGGTATCATTTTGTAAGAGAGATTCTGGAAGAAGGTGGAGTCATAATTCAGAAGGTTAAGACCACTGAAAATCCTGCTGATATGTTAACAAAGGTGGTAACTGCAATCAAGTTCCAACATTGTTTGGACTTGATTAATGTTATTAGATTTTGAAGTTCTAAGGCTTCAAAGCGAAATGGAAGACACTATTAAAATTTGAGTTTTGAAGATATGGAGTTCGCCAAGGTGGAGATTTGTTGACTTTATGGCTCACAATTGGGATTTTAAATCCCACATCGGAAACAATTGAAATATGAGCCTTTTGTTTTAGTTATAAAATGAAAACCCCTCACCTTAGTTGCATCATCCTAACTACTTAAGCATTTCCTCTTTTATTTGCTTAGTAGTCTCCATTCTCTCTATTTGTAATATTTCTTCATTAGTGAAATATTATTTTGATAGTGTCCGAGGACGTAGGCTTAATTTGCCGAACCTCATTAAACTTTGGTGTTCTGGTATTCTCTATTTTATTTAATAGCTATTGTCGGGTATAGTTGTAGTAACAGCAGAAACTAGTTTCTTGCGTACACGAAAAAAAAACTTATCGATGAACACAATAACAAGAAAGAAAGGTCTCGTGAAGGACAATGACAACTACAAAGCAGAATAGGTTATAGGGAATAAGTGTCGTGAATGGGGGTGTTGCATGACACATTTTGTAACCAGGGTAAGAGTATTTTAAGTATTTCGAAATTAAAAAAAATGGTGTAGCCAGTAGTGAGAAGATAGAGGGTGCAAATAGACTAATTTTAAAATATTAAAATTAGTAATTTCTTGATATAACACGTAAAAACCATGACAGTAAATTCAACTCGCAAGATAGGTGCAGACTTTAACATTACTTGTCATACAAAGGATTGATATGTGGAGGCAAGGTTGCTAGGTTATAGTAGCTGGTCAATGACAAAGCACTGTACATTTTAAAAATTTACTTTAGTTCGGTTTTTGAGGCTTAAATTTGAGTTAATGATATTTTTTTGAAAAAAATAATTATTTTTTATTTTAGAATACAATTTTAAAGTATTTTTTACTGATTTAAGAGATAAAATTTGTTTCATTAAGTACATCTACATAAAAATTATAAAAATCAATTAATGTTTAAACAAAAAGAATTATAAACAAGATAAAAATCGTGAAAAAAATTAGTGCAGAAAATTTTCATATTAGATTCTTTTTTCAATTGTTCATGAAAATCATTTTTCAATCAACTTTCACTGGATAACTATTTTTTTTATTTGAAATTGAGCTATGGAAATAAATTTAATAGGATAAGTTTCACCTCATAAATTAATTAAAAACTAATTTAAAATTGTGTCCCAAAATCAATTTTTTTTAAAGAATAATATTGACTCAAATTTAAATAAATTTTTTAAAAGATAAAGTACCAAAATAAATTTGTACTATAAGATAAATGATTAAATTATAATTTTGCCTAAAATTTTTACTTTAATTTTTTGGAAAAAAAAATCAGTTGCATTTCAAAAGTAAAAAATTGTTGAAGTGGATCAGTTGACAAACATACACTATTTGTTGAATTTTGCATACTAAAACTCAATCTCACATGGGAGTAAGTAACAGTCAATCAGCTGTTGCTTTCTATATATACCAACCCTGGACTTCTATAATACTAAATTAACCTATGCTCAAACAATACTTATATTCTTGTGCTATTTGTTCCTGTGTTTCTTCTCATATTTTTGCTTATGAACTTAGACAATTAAGACTAGGAACCGGGGCTTGTATTTTCAATGACTTGAAAGTCATACTAGCTAGCGCAATTTAACTTATTTTAATAATCGAATTTGTGATGTTTAAATTTAGATATAATCTAGATAATTTAGGAATCTTGCTATAAATAATTTTATTATTTAGGGGTTTTGAGATTTTTTTGTTTTAGAAATTTTATTTACAGTAAAATATTTATTTTCTGGAAACTAAATTTGATTTTGAAGTAACTTGTGTTCAAACTTTGTTTCTTTATTTTTAAAGTTATTTGTAAAATTTAATGAGTCCATGTATGAGTACACAACTCTACTCATACCCATGCATATTATAATAATAATAATAATAATAATAATAATAATAATAATAATAATAATAATAATAATAATAATAATAATAATAATAATAATAATAATAATAATAATAATAATAATAATAATAATAATAATAATAATAATAATAATAATAATAATAATAATAATAATAATAATAATAATAATAATAATAATAATAATAATAATAATAATAATAATAATAATAATAATAATAATAATTAGATATGTATAAACATTTATAAAAAATATATATAATTACAATTTTACAGATCTAAATTAATCACATTCTTTCAGACATTACAAAAAAAATTTATTAATCACTGTCATTGTAAAAATATATAATTACAATATATATAAAATATATATTATAATAATAATAATAATAATTAGATATGTATAAAGATTTATAAAACATAAATATATAATTACAATTTTACAAATCTAAATTAATCACATTCTTCTATACATTACTAAAAACAAAAAAATTATTAATCATTGTCATTATAAATTATTTTCTATTATTTACGAATAAAAATAATACTATCAATCTCATTCTATTTTTTTTATTAATTATCGATAAAGAAGACATCTTACCTTTTTTATTCATCAATTAACAATGTTTTTATGTTTTTGTATTATACATTATTATATGTCTCATATTATTGAAGTATCATGCTTCGTAGCTTATGATTAGTATACGTTGAATCTTAATGTTTGCGTTGTCTTAAGTGTGTGCATTTTTTCATTCACTGAAATACCAAATCATTTGCTCGAGTCTTGACATAAGCCATAGGTTTGATTCTCAACCCTATCTTGTTGCTCCTCTATTTTCATATTTTTTCCAAATGGGATTTCATAGTTTCTTCTTGTTTTCCATTTTGATACCATATATCAGTTTTGGGACTAGTACTCACGAATCCGAGAACTTTACAATTAGTCCCAATGATTTGAAATCCTTGACTGGATTCTCTAACTGCTTAGAATCAACTATTCCAGACTGGAACAGCTCTACCTCTCCTGATTACTGCACTTGGTCTGGTGTCACTTGTGTTGGCACAAGGGTGGTGGGCTTAGAACTTGGAAGCAAAACACTTACTGGCAAAATATGTGAATCCTTAGCAGGTTTAGATCAACTTAGAGTCTTGAACCTTTCCCATAATTTCTTCACTGGCTCTCTTCCACACAACTTGTTTCATCTTCAAAACTTGCAGGTCATGGACTTGAGCAATAATCATTTTGAAGGCTCCATAAATATGGCTGTCTGTTCCTCTTTTACTCAGCTCCGAGTATTTAAACTATCTAATAACTTCTTTTCTGGTGAGATTCCAGGAAATTTGGGTAATTGTTCCTCTCTGCAGCATCTGTCCATTAATGGAAATGATTTGTCAGGAAGCCTTCCAGAGAGTATCTTTCAGCTACAAAATTTGAATGAACTACACGTGCAGGATAATAATCTATCTGGGCCACTGAGTGAGGGACTTGGTAAGCTTTCAAACCTAGTGGAATTTGACATCACCAATAATGAATTTTCTGGAATTCTTCCTAATATCTTTGAGAGCCTTACAAGGCTTAAGTTTTTCTCTGCTGAGTTAAATAGATTCACTGGTCAGTTGCCTGCATCGATGGTGAATTCTCCATCTCTTGAAATGCTTATTTTGGCAAACAACTTTTTGGGTGGTTCACTTTATTTAAATTGTTCTGCAATGAAAAATCTAACATTCATTAATCTTGGTTCTAATCAATTCCGTTGTCCAACCCCTGGTGGTCTATCATATTGCTCAAGATTGCAAGGAATTTTTCTTGGTCGTATCAATTTCAATTGTGAGATTTCTGTTAATTTCAAGAATCTTCAGTCCCTAACCCAAATCGCACTTTCAGACACCAACCTGCATAATTTGTCAGCAACACTAGAAGTTTTAAGTCACTGCAGGAAATTAAGTACGGTACTCCTTACAAACAACTTCCATCATGAAGAAATGCCACAATTGCAACCACAGGGTCAAAATCTAGAATTCCGAAATCTCAAGGTTTTTGTGTTGGCCAACGGTCAGATGAAAGGTTCATTTCCGAAATGGTTAAGTGGATGCAAGAAGCTGGAGATGCTGGACCTGTCGTGGAATCATCTCACTGGAAGCATTCCCTCATGGATTGGCCAATTTAACAACCTCTATTACTTGGACTTGTCAAATAACTCTTTCACTGGCAAAATACCACAGAGCTTGACAATGTTCTTGAGCCTCCAGCTCAAGAATTCTTCAATGGAAGGAACTCTTTTTGCCTTTCCCGTGTACACCCTTGAGACTGGCACTTTAAAAAGAATGAAGTACGAAAAAGTTTCAAATTTACGCCCATCTTTGTTACTCAGTTACAACAAACTTGAAGGACCAATATGGGCAGGTTTTGGCAACCTGAAAGGGCTACATGTTATGGACCTAAAACACAACAGCCTCTCAGGACCAATTCCTTGGCCGTTGTCAGGCATGACAATGTTGGAGATTTTGGATTTGTCTCACAACAAACTCTCGGGAGAAATACCGCAATCATTAGTTGAATTGAGTTTCTTATCCTCGTTTGACGTGTCTTATAACGAGTTGCATGGGGAAGTCCCAACAAAGGGACAGTTTGATACCTTCCCACCAACCAGCTTTGAAGGAAACATGGGTCTCTACCGTCCCAGCACTTCAGGCTTTATGCTTTCTCCGCCAGATGAGACTCGTCCTCCGCCCCATCACCAGGACCTGGAGATCATTGGTCTTCAATTTTGGTTTGGTGCTGTTGCTGCTTTTCTTATAACAATCACAATGTGTTTGGCTTCTGGATGGGTGTTTCCATAGACTGACAATGGATGAATGAATTGTTAAGAGATATGTAATTCAGGTTGTTAAGGGAGTCAGTGGTAGTTAATTGTTGGCTAGTGTAACTACTTTTTTGTTAGTTCCTTGTCTTTGATGTGTGACTAACTATATATACATACATATGTGATTAAGTGCTTGATAAAATTCAGTGTGTGTCTATTCTATTTTGTGTGTAGAGTTAGTGATCTTGTTCCAACATATTGGTATCTAGAGCAAAATTCTTTTTGGGAGAACTCATGATTCTTGGTAGCATGGCATCTTTCAACAATCATTTTCTTGTGAACTTTTCCATTTTTTATGGGAAGAATTATGAGAAATGATGGAAATAGTAGAACATGGATTTCAAGAATTTGGTGACAATACACTGAAAGACGTCAAGGCCAAGAAGAAGGACTACAATGCCATGATCATTCTTTGTTGAAGGGTAAATTTAATTTAAAAATTTTTTAGAAGATTACTAATACAGGACAATTTTTATAAAATTTCTAAATGGAAAATGAGATTCATTAAGTTGAAATATTTTAATATTATTTAGATAAATCTTATATAGTGCATATCATTTTTTTAATGTTATTTTTACAAAATAGCTATAAAAAATATAATTTATGTATTTTTAACATGGGATGCATTGTCAATATAAGTTAATCAATTAGAAATTAACTATGGTATGACTTATAGAATTGTTATTATCAAATTCAACAAATTTACTATGGTTATTTGTGATTCAATGATTGTGTAGAAAAAAACTTTACATTGTTTATACATATAATTTTTTTCTCTTTTTAATATATTATGCAAGTTATATTTTACCTATACGATCAACATAATTTTTTAAGACAATTTTATTTCTGAATTTATAAATACAATTAACATAATTTTTTAAAACACTTGTAATTTTTAAATATATAAGTCAGTATTTGAAAAATATAACTTATCTATTTTTTTAATATATATATATATATATATATATATATATAATTTAGTATTAATTTCTCATCAATAACAAGTATAAGTCATATGTCAAGAATTAATTTTTTTAGTCTAAAACTAAAATTGATTTTAAACCATTTTTTTTCTTAAAATTGATTTTATTTTTTTAAAAAAATGATTTCAAATTTTATTTATAGTTCAAAATCAGTTTTAAATCAAACTTATTTTTAATCATAAACTAGATTTAAAATCAATTTTAAATCAATTTTAAAAAATCCAAACCAATTATATCCAATTAAATGGATATGAATTCTAAATCTAATCCATTTAATTGGATATGAATTGGATTTTTAAAAAATCTAATCTATGTCCACCTTTAGTCTCTTGAGGCTCATGAAGAAAGGATGACGAACAATATTTTATTTCTTATGTGTTTTTGTTCCTAACATGAAAAGTAATCTCTCCAGCCTTGATCAATTGTTGGAAAAGGGTTGTGATATAAGATCATGTGTTAAAGGTATATGACAATGGGAAGAGGTTGATTCTGAAATCTTCCTTATCCAAAAATAGAACATTCAAAGTGAAAATTCAAGTAATGAAGCACAAATGGTTTGCTCCAACAAACAATATGGTGATAAGTATGTTAAGAAGTAAAAACTACTGAATTACCTGTGGGGTAAGGCAGTTTCTACTACTACATATATATTTAATACAAGCCCTACAAAGAGATTAAGAGTTGTAACCCTAGAAGAAGTATGGATTGGAAACAAACTTGATATAAGTCACTTTTGAGTTTTTGGTTCATTATGTTTTAGGCATGTTCCTAATCAATTAAGGAGAAAGTTCGATGGCAAGGGAGAATAAAGGGTACTTCTAGGGTATCATTCTACAAGTTGCTACAAGCTATACAATCTAAGGAACAAACAAATTGTATTAAGTACGGTTGTCATGGTTGATGAGTTTAAGAGCTAGAAATGGGACACAAATACAACGACAAATCCAGCAAATGCGTTGATTGATCTCATTTGTAATTATGCAAGAGAAATCACTCCAATAGTTGTCACTGATGTAAGAAGATTATAAAGGTTTAGACAAATTCGATAGGCTACATGAATATGAAATGATGTCAAATTTTGCAGTAACCTTAGAAGGTAAAATAGTGCATTTTGCTTTTGTATCTAAAATTGAAAAATTTTGAGGAAGTAATACAAGATCCTAAATGGGTTGATGTTATGGAAGATGATTAAAGTCATTAGAAAAGAATAAAACAATAGAAACTTGTTCCTCTTCCTTCCCACAAAAAATGTATAGTTGTGAAGTGGGTTTACAAGGGTAAAGTAAATCAAAATAATGATGTACTCAAATACAAGGCTAGACTCATGGCCAAAGAGTTTCTACAAAGAGCGGGAGTGCATAGTATTTATGGAAAAGTCATCACTAATACAAATTTATTAATAATATGTCTCTATGTTGATGACTTATTGGTCATAAGAGTAGTAAAGGTAGAATTGCATAATTAAGGAGCAAATGATGAAAGAATTTGATTAAGCCACCTATCCTACTTCCTTGGGATCAATTTCAAAATGATAAAAGGTGGAATCATAATTCACCAAAGCAAGTATGCAGCAAATTTATTAAAGAGATTTAACATGCTCCAATGCAATCTTGTTGTAAAACCAATTTAGACTATATTAATATTTGAAAAAGAAAGGAATGAAGAGTTGGTGGATTTCATACACTTTAGACAAATAGTTTCTTTCACATATTTGTGCAACATTAGACTAGATCTAGCCTTTGATGTTGGTTTGATAAGCAAATTCATGGAGAAAAAGAAAAACTCACTTGCATGCAGCTAAGAAAATAGTTTGTTTATGCGAAGGGACTTTGGATTTTGGAATTCTATTTCTTAATGGGAAGGATAATGTAGATGGAGAGGTATTTAGTTACTCTAATTCAAATCGTTGTGGTGACAAATCTAACTATAAGAGTACACAACTATGTTTTCATGTATAGGAAAGCATCAATCTCTTGGTGCTCAAAGAAAGAGTTTGTGGTAACTTTATCCTCATGTGAGGTTGAGTATGTGACTACCTCAACGACTATTTGAGTATGTATCAAGCTTTCTTTCCCTAGAGGTTTTTAGTACCTCTTATTATATATATTTCACCAAAAAAATTATTGCAAAATTATAACAAAGAGATAAATATATCAATGTGAATAAATAAGATTAAGGATCAATTTCAATATGGTAATACAATCAAATTAATATCAAGAATATCACCAAGTAATTGCAAAATTAAAGATTTAGCATTTAGAGAAATTTCACATGGTGAATTTATATTAGTCCACTCTCCACAACTAAGCATTACATTCAATCTCACATTACTACATTTGTTGATTATTTTGATAATTATTATATACTAACACTATCATTTAAGAGTGTGAAGTTCCCTTGAGTGAAAGCTTGAAGGATGCTTTTCACATCTTTGAAGCACATGAGTGCAAGAGGAAGTTGAAAGTGTTGAAGGCTAGGGAAGTTAACACTTTTTCAAGAAGGCAAATAAGTGTTGAAGTTGTTAACATTTATTATCTTTATGGTAATTACTTAAATAACAAGAGGACACATAAGAAAGAGATTGAATTGTGCGTACGTATATTTTTTAAACTTCTTTACAAACAACATATATAAAGGATATGAAACAATGAGTGCAAAGTGTCTAATGTTAAAAACGTGATAATGGGAAAGAAGAACATACAATAGATTTATACTAGTTCACTTCATAACTCAGAGTTATGTTTAATGCCTTCTCCTAAAGGATTTTCCACTAAGTCAAACATGACTTACACTAAGTATTCTTATTAGCCTCTTTATACTTTTTAGTACTATAGTCTCCACTCAATATTACTAAACCAAGTATTTTTTAACACTAAGCTTCTTCAAGCTTTCACAAGATAAAAAAATTTGTGATACGATGCACAACTTTATAAATACAAAAAGTAATATGAAAGTTCAGATTGTTCAATAATTCTTTCATGAGTGATGTTATTTGGTATCAAAGCATCAAAGAACAAAATTTACAAATGTATACGTGGATAAATATCATTTGTTATAATAAATATTAATATATATATATATATAATATGGTTTGACAATACACCTTTTGTGGTATATTTTACAATTTCAATTTGTACTTATTAGCATTTTTCTTCTTGCATATGCAATATTTGTGTGTTCTCTCTCTTGTTTCTATTGGTGATGACTTTCTTTCATAGGTTTGAAGAAAGTAATTGTTTAGAGAAAAAGATCTTCGTGATGATCTTTGCATTAATTTCATGGGATTTTTTTTATGTTTTCTTCAAATAGAGTTTATCCTTTTTTGAAGGAGGGAGAAGAGTTTGGTAGAAAATGTACTTTTGGTAAACCTAAAAGGTGTACTTTTCTTTTCTCTAGAGTGAAAGTTTCTCTTTTTTTTAACTTTTTCTTCATGATATATAGGGATATTCTTGATGCATTGACCTATTTCTACTACACGAGGATGCTAAGGTCAAATTGATATTATAACATCCCGATTTTTTTATTATTTATTATTTATTATAAATTATCATGTTTATTATTATTAATAAGTGTTTGAATGATTTTATATTTGTCATTAAAATAAGTAAAGTTTATTTGGGATAATATGTGCGGGTGAAAATGAGTTGTATTAAATTAAAAAGAAATATGGTTTTAGGTTGTTTAATGTGTTTGGCCCATTAAGTTAAAAACTAACTTGATCCTTATGCGTCATAGTCATTTATTGTTAGTTAGTTTCTCTAAACCATTTTTCCTGACAACATAGAGAGAAATAGAGGAACCTATAAAGGGAGCACTAGTGGATCATCAAGAAGATCCCTAAAGATAGTTTTTTGCTGTAGCTTTTGTATGATGTAAGAGGGGGAGTGAGTTCTATCTCACTATTAGGTTTCCTTTATGTAAGAAGGGTAGTGAGGTTGTCCATAGGACTCCTATTTTTGCATGTTTTTGGTGGTCTTTGAAGGGGGATTAAACTCTTGGATTAGTGTTGCATCTCTATATGTGATTTTCATTGAATTTAGTGTCATTATATGCTATTAAATGGATGAACTCATGGATGTTCTTGAATGTTGGGGTTTTGGGTTGATTTGGGGTTTCAAATTGAGGCTTTTCTATGTTAAATGAAATTGGATGAAATTGAGTGTTGTTTTGTATATGTATCCATGTGATAAACTCATAGGAATAAGAGTTTTGAGTTTTTGGTTTAGGTTTTCTGTAGAATCACAAAATCATGAACTGTTGTTCGTCGCTCCTTGCTGGGTGAGAGGTGACTCTCATTGGGCAAGAGCACGTCAAGAAGGATGACTCCTTTGTTGGGCCTATTCTCTACTTGAGTGAGAGACTTATTGGGCAAATAAGAACCTTGGAGCACTATAGCTTCACTTATTAGGCAAATAGGGAGGTTCACCGAGCGAAAGAGTGAGACTGAGAGTTAAAACTCTCTGCCAAGAGTGTTCGTTGAGTGAGTTGGTGCCTCGTTGAATGAATGGAAGTCTTAGAGTACTATGACTCCACTCATTAAGCAAGGAGTAGCCTCGCTATGTGAAAGGGCAAGGTTTAAAGAGTTGAGACTCTCTATGACTCAGTTCTTGAGCGAATGGAGTGGTTTGTTGGGCAAAACTGATAGAATCTAAGAGTAATGCTCTTTGTAACTCCACTCGTCGAGCGAGCAGTGGTCTCACTGGGTGAGGACGCAAGGATAGAGAGCAATAACTCTTCGTGGCTCCTCTTTGTTAGGCAGATTTAGGATTGGTTGAGTGAGTGTTGGTACAAATCTCTTTTTAGCTCTGATTTGTTGAGTGAGAGGTTGAACTTGCTAAGTGAGAGATGTTGACTTAGAGAATAGATCCCCTTATAAACTTAGAAGATGCGTTATCATGTTACTTTTATATATACTATTGTGTATGGGCTTTGAATGAGATGTTATTGTCATTGCATTGAGGAATAAGTATGAGACATGAAAACAAGTAATGGACAGTGGTTTTTTGGAAGGTGGACATGGTCTTTATTGGCCCAAATTAAAGAGAAAGAAATGAGAAAATGAATTGTGTAACATTTATCATATAATGTAACTAGTGTGAGAGAAAGTAGACATGAGCCAAGCGGTAAGGTTACTAGACCTATTAAGGGCTACTTAGGACGGAAACCCAAAAAATCATGACTGATCCCAAAAGTCAGGGCATATAATGTAAGTTAAGTAGATCTTAAAGTGCGACTAGAGGATATCATGCTAGCATGGTATGGCTAATTCTAGAGGCGAAGTCTAGTAGTGTTGCCACTAGCTTACTTTTCTGAGTAGAGTTGGTGTCACATGCATATGGAGTAGTGTGTAGGATGCATACTATCATGGCATGTTCATAATGTTTATTATGGATGTATATGTTATATCTTATGTGTTATGGTGGTGTGTGTGTGCTACCTGATCTTGTTGAGGTTGCCTTGATACTAGTGAAGTGTATTCTTACTTCTTTTGTGTTATCTTGTCTTGTTTTGTTTGGTTAAACATCATTTGCAAGTAGAGACGAACAAAAAAAAATAGAAGAGTGAGTTGGATTCTTCGTTCTTGCTATTCTTTATGTTTTTTAGAGGTTGTTTCTATGATAAGATATTGACTTTAGGGCTTGGACGTGTTTTGAGTTTAGTTATGTTTGTATGTTTTAAGCTTGAGTAGTTCGGCTTGGCCTTTGGAATGCAATAGTTTAATGTTTTTGAGCTTTTATATTGAGATTTCAATTGATGAGATTATAGACATATGGATCCTTTACCTTGAACTTGAGATTTATATGATATGAGTTTCATTTATTACCATTAAGTTGTATGATAGTTTCAAATTTCATATATTTGTCTTACTAAATTGACTTAAATATTAGTAAATAGATCGCAAAGTAAAATGTGTCACAAATATTCTCTTTCATTTAATGAAAACACTACTATGAAAATGACTAAGCATAAATAAACATTTGAAGAGTGTTTAAATAGTTTTTCATAAGATAATGTACTAGATGTACCATATTGCTTTTCAGAAAGGATATATCTATATAAGCATTATTTTTATAAAGCTAGAAAGAGCTTTGGATGCTTTTTCATGAAAACGTATTTTGGACACTTTATAAGATGGAACAAAGATTTTATAAAGGCATGTATCTTTTAGACACTAATTGAACTTAGTTTGATAAAATGACATTTTCACAAAGACTTTTTATGTGTAAAAGTTGTGCATGTAACACACTATTAGTGAAAAATATTTTGTTAGATAATAGGATGATTTTTCTATAAGTTTTGAGTAATAACAAAAAAAAATCAAGGTTTTTTTAACAAAGGACGATAAATATCATCTAATGAAAAAGACATTATTTTTCTCACATAATGTTTATCAACTAATAGACAAAGTTTTCACTGAAAATATGAAGCGTGTTTTTATTAAACAATAGACAAACTAGATATATACATATATATCATGTTGACATTGTAGGTAACCAAATGAAGATAAGTCATTTCATGATAATACATTTAAAAAGCATTGCATGTAAGGTCAAAGTTTTTATCTAAATATACCTTATCAACATCAAAAGGTGTGCCACTACAAAAAAATAGCAACACCTAAAAAGTAATTTTGACACCTACAATAAGGATATGTATAAGAAAAAAAAAGTTAAGTTGAATGCTTTATCATATCAAAGTGACATGTTGGTGAAATGTATTTATTGAAGAATTTATAACTCCTAACAGAGGCTTTGTCTCTCCAGAAAGAAGAAAAGCGTTAAGATGGTTACTAGAGTCTCATAATAGATATATATTAGAAGACCTTATATGTAAAGAACGTTAAAGACTACAACAAAAAATGAAGTGATCTAATCTTGAGAAATTCAATCGAAATGAAAGGTCATCACCTTTGAATGTACATTTTTGTAAAAAGATTTTGTTGATATTTAACCTTCAGCGATAAATTATATACTTAATTGTAAATCTCGTCTAAAAGACGATATAGAAATAGTCTATGAGTTTTACCCTAAAATCATATTTTTAATGAATTTGATTGAAGCTTGGATAGGCTTTTTGTGGAAAGAATACTTGTGCAGTTTGCTTGAAGAAGCAAACTAAAGACTACTTTGTTGATGAGTTTGACAAGAGTTGTGATAAAAAAAATACTTGTAATTGTTGTTCAATTAATGAAACTTAGTGGTGTACTAAGGATTGAAGGTTGTAGCACCATATTTTTTTGGTGTGATTAATTATGTGATTGAGATGAACTACAAGAGTAATTAAATGTAATTTTGGTAGAAAATAATTAATAATTAGTGGTGTTGAGTGTTGTTATGCATTTTTCGAGAAAGTCTCGAATGAGATCGAAATGGTTTGATGCACGTTTATTGAGACAAGGTTTTGCCTAAAAACTGAATGATGGAATTGAGAAGCCTTTTGAGTTGATGAATTGTGGTCATTTACAAAATCCAAATTTAGTTTGTTGGAGCAATGTCATTGACACACCTCCCAATGTAGTTAGCACGTACTTCAAAGTAAATTACTGGTTGACTTTCCATTTTTGGTAAAAGGTGATTATACCATTTATAGTTAATTAACTTACCATTTGTGGTATAAAATTCAAAAGTGTAATTAATCAATTATGGTAAATTCCAATTAGCCAATTTTCTTGCCAAATGTGGTAAAAACCATTTTTCCCTTCTCTACTCTATCCCTTGGTTAAAAGAACCCTAAATGACCCTTGGACCATAGTCTGCACCTAAGACCATATAAGAAGGACACTTCATGGTTAAGATAAGGTTAATAAAACAAGAGTGAATCACCTACTGCCTCTGCCTTTTCATCACCCTCTTTTAATCCAAGAAGGATAACCATTGTTGATCAAGCTCCCTAACTTCCTTCCTTAAAGTTTTCCATTTCTTTTGCCTACAACAAGTAACGGGAGCTTGCCTTAGTATTTTATAAGCTTGAATATGGTTATATTGTTGTTCTATATATTGTTATATGCTTAGGATTGCTTGGGTAGAATTTGGTTGGAGTTAGTAGCCATTGTTATGAGATTTTGAGCTTTATGCAAGTTGATGAGAATGATGATGAATTGTCCATGTATGCAATTTTTATTGTTAAAATCATGTTTAGATCATGTTTGTGGGTTTATCTGAAGTTTTTGATGAAGTTATATGTTGATTTGGTTGAGTTTTGATGATTCGTTGTGGAAGATATAGAAGAAGAGCAAGAGGCAAGAGACATTCAAAAACCAAAAGGTCATATGACGAGAGGGACGATGAGGAAGCTACAATAGGAGGTGCTTCAGAAGATGAAGTTACTTAGATGCTTGGAGGACTCAGGCCCAAGCCCAAGCCCAAGTCCCGCCATCTACATTGTTTGGGCTTGCTTTCTAACATCCTAGAAGCATGTGGATTACATTTATTCCTCATTTAGATTTCATTTATATAGCTTCTAAAGTACATCTTTATCCTTCTACTGTTTGTTTGGCTAAATAAGAATAACATAAGCTTGTACTATCCTAGAATAGGCTTGTACCTTGTTTGGATAAGCAAATAGGTTGTTCACCTATCCAAACAAGCCCCTACGCCTAGGAAGCCTATAAAAGGCATCCAACCTCCCTTGTAAGGATAACTAAAGAGTTCTTTTTAAAATGATATGTTGTTTGGCAACTTAGAGAGGTAATTCTATGTTCTTGCTTTGTACAAGAGGTTTCAATTTTTATCAAGCTTTTAAGAGGCTTGTGGCAAAATCTCATTTGCTCTTATCTTTCTCCTTAAAGAAAGAGTGGTGAGTACACACCATTCCTTTATTATTCTACATTTTATACCTTTCTTCCCTTTCTTTCTAATCAATTCCTCGAGCTCTAGTAGCCCTCTAGTGAGAAAAAATGTTGTTTGTATTGGTGATCTTGGAAAATTTGGTGAAAAGTGGTTATCTTACCTTGACTTGTTGGATGTTATGTGCTAAATTTTTCACATGTTTAGTGTTTAAATCCATTCTTAAATCTTCATCTTATTCATTAAAAATTCACTGAGTTTAGTTATTTTCTTTTCTATACTTTTTTTTTGCTTGTCAATTCCTTTGGCCTTTTTAGTTTTGTCATTTAAGTTTTCACTCCTTTGGAATTCTTAAGAGTCTTTTGAGATTTGACGTATTTCACTTGCATCTAAAAGCTTCATCAAGAATTAAGTTTTTTTTGCAAACCAAAAATAGAGAAAGAAAATGATAAAAAAGAAAAGAGTACATTCGAGAAAAAAAACCTCAAAAGTGTGTAAACACAATGCGATTGTAAACACTTAGAGATAGGTGAAGATTGTCTTTTGTTTTTGTATCTTTGTGCTTTTTCAAGTTTGTTGGAGGTGGGAGACTTGTTGGTGAGAAGTGAAAAAGAAACACATAAAAGGGAAGTAGACATAAAGATGATGAGTTCGAGCTTTAATCTTGAAGATTTATCTCCTAGGTCAAGATTGATGGTGGAGTACATGAAGAAGCTAGAAGCAAAGATGAAAAAGCTTGAACGAGGATTGGAGTTCGTGAAGCTTGATTCGTATAGTGTGAATGCTCAAATAAGAACATGGAGCAAAACAAGAAAAAGAAGAAAGGAAGTAAAAAAAATGTTAGTAGTAGTAGTGTTGGTGATAATGATAGCTATAAATCTCTTAAAAGAGAAAAACTTGTAAAGAAACTTGAACAGACTGTTACTGATCCTAAGAAAAATCCTTGAAATCTCATAAAGGGTATAGTCCCATCTTTTCTAGAAGTGGTAGTGTTGATGACTACTATGATTTGGAATTAAAGTAGCTTAACATCTTAAATACATTAATTGTGAATAGTTAAAACAAGAGATGAGAGAAATGTTTACGCCTTCATTCTATAAAAAAGACTTATTTGTGAAGTTACAGAAAATGTATCAATGTGCTAAGAGTGTAGAGGAGTATTTTAAGGAGATGGAAGTAACAATCATTAGTGCTCAAATTGTTGAGTCTCAAGAAGCCATAATGGCCAGATTTCTACATGGTTTAAATTGAGATATTCAAGATTGTGGAGTTACATGAATATACATCCTTATCAACTCTTGCACATCAAGCCTTCTAAAGTCGAATCTCAACTGAGGAGGCATGGAAAGAAATCCTACCCAACAACAAGTTCAAATTGGAAGAGTAAGGAAAAAAAGAAGAGAAACTCCTTAGAAAGGATAAAAGTCCCAAGAAGGAGAGTGTACCCTTTAAAGGCCATTGTGACGAGGTAAGTAAGGTAAATATTCCTAACTCTAACACTTAAAAGTTTAGTAATATAAAATGTTCCAAGTGTTTAGAGAAGGGTCGTATTTCCTCTCAATGTCCAAAGAAAAGGACAATGATCCTTAGAGATGATGGTAACGTCGATAGTGAAAGTTCCCATGAAGAGACATCAACTTCAGGTAGTGAAGGGTACTATAGTGATGACGTGTTGTTTGAAGGAGAACTTCTGATGGTAAGAAGATTGATGAGTACATTCATAAAAGATGATCAACCATAACAGGAAAATATCTTTCATTCTAGATGTATAGTTAAAGGCAAAATTTTGTTCTCTCATTATAGATGGTGGAAACAATGTTAATGCAGCTAGTTGTAGGCTAGTGGAAAAACTTGAGTTGCCCATAATTTCCCATCCTAAACCCTATAAGCTTTAGTGATGTGCGAAAGGAGAAATGATTATTGATAAATAAGTGAATGTTGAACTAACCTTGGGTAAGTACAAGGATGATATTCTTTGTGACGTCGTACCTATGGAAATCACTTACATTTCATTGGGAAGACCGTGGTAGTTTGATAGACAAATTACAATGATGGTGTGACCAACAAATTTTCCTTTGTTCATAAGGGTAAAAGGGCAACTCTTAAACCTTTAACACCTCGTGAGGTTATAAAGGATCACTCATGGATGAAAAAAAGATGAAGAGAGAAAAGAACTTGAAAAAGAGAAAAAATGAAGTGTGAAAAAATTAAAGAGAAAAAAGATAAAAGAGAGAATGTCTTAGTTAGTAGGAAAATTATTTAAAAAGTTCTCTTAAATAAAAAAAAAAGTTGTTATTACACTAGCCTTTTAACATGTGTATAATGTTAAATTCTTCTTTAGGAAGTTTGCCTGTAGCTTTGCAAAAATGCTTGAGGAATTCAATGACATTTTTCTAAAAGACATGCCCAAGGGATTACTGTCCATCCGAGGGATTGAGCATTAAATCGATTTTGTTCCTGGTTCTTCGTTGCCAAATTGCTCAGTATACATGTCCAATCTAAAGGAATTTAAAGAAATACAAAAACAAGTGACACAATTACTTGCGAAATGTTTGGTAAGAGAGAGTAAGAGTCTGTGTGTCGTGCCTGTAATTTTGGTGTCTAAGAAAGACGATACTTGGCATATGTGTATGATTGTCAGCCTAAAAACTATATTATGATTCATTATAGACATCCAATCTCACGCCTTGATGATTTGCTTGATGAGTGTATTTTCTAAAATTGATTTACGAAATGGATATCATTAGATACGAATGAAGGAAGGGGATGAATGAAAATCGCTTTTAAAACTAAACTTAGTTTTTATGAATGAATGGTCATGCCATTTAGATTGACTAACACCCCTAGTACTTTCATGAGATTGATAAACCATGTTATTAGATCTCTAATTGGTGAATGTATGGTTGTATATTTTGATGATATACTTTTTTATTTTAACTGTATAGGTGATCATATCTTGCATGTTAAGAGTATGTTATTATTGTTGATACACAAGTTAGCTAGCTTTTATAGATGTTTTGTAAAAGATTTTAGTACCTTAGTAGCCACTTTAAATGAAATAGTAAAAAAATTTAAATTTAAAATGAGAGGATGGTCAGGAGAGAGCCTTTCAAGCCTTTAAAAATGGACTAACCAATACTCTTATTCTAGCTCTACCTAACTTTAGTAAGAGTTTTGAACTAGAGTGTGATGCTTCCAATGTGGGAGAAGGAGCGGTTCTGTTACAAGAGGGTCATCCCACAACGTATTTTAATGAAAAGCTTAAAAATGCTCAAATAAAGTTCTCCACCTATGACAAAGAACTCTATGCTCTTGTGAGAACCTTACAAGTATGATAACACTATCTGTTGCCTAAAGAATTTGTGATCCATAGTAACCATTAAGCTCTTAAACATTTAAGGGAGTCAGAATAATTAAATAAAAGACATACCAAGTGGGTTGAGTTCTTAGAAAAACTCCCCTATGTCATCAAACATAAACAAGGGAAAGCTAACATTGCTGTTGACGCCTTGTCTAGAAGACATACTTTGTTGTCTATGCTTGAAACTAAAATCTTAGGATTTTAGCAACTAAAAGAATTGTACCTTAAGGATAAGTTTTTTTAAGGAAATCTACGAGCTTTGTACCTTAGGTGCAAGCAGAGGTTTTTATATTCGTGAAGACTTTCTCTTTAAGGATAAAAGGTTATGCGTGTTTAAAAGTTCTATTAGAGAGTTATTGGTTAATGAAGGTCACAAAGGTGGTCTTATGGGACACTTCCAAGAACATAAGACTTATAGGACCTTTGTGTGAACATTTCTTTTTGCCTCACATGAAACATGACATTCATCATATTTTGATAGATGCCTTGTGTGTAAATCTACTAACTCCAAAGTCAAATCCCACAGTTGTTATACACCTTTTCTCGTACCTGTTATGCCTTGGATAGATATTTATATTGATTTATGTCTTAGGTTTGCCTGGATCTAAAACTAGAAAAGATTTTATTTTTGTTGTAGTAAATAGATTTTCTAAGATGGTGCATTTTATACCATGTCATAAAAGTGATAATGTTTGTCATGTGGCTAACTTGTTTTTCAGGGAAATTGCCAAATTACATGGTTTGCCAAAGACCATAGTTTTAGACAGGGACTCCAAGTTTCTCAATCACTTATGGAGAATCTTATGGAGCAAGCTTGGTACTAAGCTTCTCTTTTCAACCACTTGTCATCCTCAAACAAATGGGAAGACTGAGATTACAAATAGAACCCTATCCCAATTGCTTAGGTGTTTTGTGGGTAAGAGTATGAAAACATATGAAGAATGGTTACCCCATATTGAATTTTCTAACAACAAAGTAGTGAACTCTACTACGTCTCACACCTCGTTCGAGCTGGTTTATGGTTTTAATCCTTTAACATCTCTTGATTTATTGTCTTTGCCTGATGTAAATTTTATGCTTAACCATGATGGTGTTTCCAAAGCACAATTTGTTAAAGAATTGCATGTTAAGGTTTGTTCTCATGTTGAGAAAAAGGTTGAGTAGTATGCTAAGAAGGTTAATAAAGGAAAATTTCAAAAAGGTTTTTAACGAAGGTGACCTAGTTTAGGTACACTTAAGAAATAAGAGGTTTCCCAACTTAACAAAATCTAAACTACTCCCAAGAGGAAATGGCTCTTTCAAAGTTTTGAAAAAGATAAATAATAATGCTTATATACTTGAGATGTCCCATACTTACAAAGGAAATCATACCTTCAATGTCTAAAACTTGTCTTCATTTTCATGTGATCTAGACTCGAATTTGAGGTCAAATTATTTCCAAGAAGAGGAGCCTGATACGACCCTGGGTAGCATTTCGGAAAACATGGTTGAAAATGCCTCTTATTTGTATAATAACAAATGATGCACGATGTTTGGAGTAGGGTGTGCCCGTGACCCTTACTTTGTAGAGTTGATTATTAAACCTCTACTTTGTTGTGTTATTAATGCTTAGCACTTTGAGGTCAAGCATAGTAGGTAGTAGTCGTAAGGGAACTAAGTGTTGATGTTCCTTACATGAGTTGAAGTTGTTGTTGATGATGATGTGACATGCATACATTGTGCACAAGTTTGGCAACAATAGTTGTGTTGTGAGCATGCACGTAAGCTTGGCTGATTATCTAAACTAGGTCTCCTAGCCTAGTGTTGGATAAAAGGGTGTGTGACAATTAAGTCTTAGGGATAAGGAGACATAGGATTCCACAAGGGTCCAAAGTTAGTGCAAACCTTGTATCATAGTGAGTCACTACCCACATATACATATCTTGACAAATCACCTATCTTATTTGTTGATCAAGGTACGACTTCCCCCAATAACCGGTAATAGAGACCAAGAAGGTCTGCTACAAACTTTATCGTTATGTTAAGGAATGCGTCAGTATTGATCGCTTAATTGGTGAAAGTCTCTATGGAGTTGTGTCAGCATGACATTACATGACTATGATGCGATTAGTTGTTGAATTGTAATGATGCCGACATGATGATTATTCTTGTATAATCGTAATTGAAATGATTGTGATAGTAAATCTTTAAAGTTATGACATTTCTATTATTACGAAGTGATACTATTAACATGTTTTCAAAGTAGAAATGATATGTGTATATATAAAGTGTTACTCGAACATTAATGTTCTTCATCCCCCTTACATGCTTTATTACTTATGTGTTCAAAAACTTGTGGTTAAGTTTTATTTAAGTAAGTTTACCCTTGCTTGTGTGTTTGCGCATGGGACTGATATGATCATGACATTGCATTCACAAGAGCAGGTTGTTAGACGAGGTTGACTTATGATCGAGGGCGTAGAGACAATGTCGCAGGATGTGAGGACTTGTTACCCTTTTACCTTTCTTTGTAAAAGTACCAACCAATTGTAGTATTTCTCTATTTATATGTATGATATTTTCAATTGTAAAAGACTTTAATTTTGTAAGAACTCAAAGGACTCTAATGATTATATTATAGTATTTGTTTAGACTTTTGACTTGTTGGATTATCCTTATATAAAGGAAATATTTATTTATATGTAGATTTTCGACATCACCTTTCAAAATAAAATCTCATACCTATTTTCATAAGGAAAGTAACTAAAGAAGTTTTAAATTAAATTGAGTAATTGATCTATTTTCGAAATAATTGTTTGTCTTTGTGTTATGTAGCGGCATCGGGTCATTACATTTAATAGTATTATAGCTAGTTATGTCCTTCGGGAATGAACCTGTGGGGAATATGTCCATTATGTTTTGGCTATGTGTGTGGAGACACTTTTGCAAGAAAATTACCATTGTCTATGATATGAGTAGTTTCCTCATATAGTTGTTAGTTTGTAGATGTTGAACTTTTGTGCTAGTTTCTTAACAGTTTGTGTTATTAGGTGGTCATAGAAGGAAAAAGTGCTTTGTTAGGTGATAAGACGATTGCTAGAACTATTCACGTTCAATGAGTGACTCAACAAGATGTGGTTAAGGGCCAATTAACCTCTACAAGCTTTCAACGAATACCCTTATACAGTTCTCAATCTTCAAAGATGATCGAGTTTTTTTATTTTCGCTACAAGATTGTAGAGGTAGTGCCACTTCGATGTATTCACAGTACCCTCTATTAATTTGTAACCAAGGATCAACAAGTAGAAGGAAGAGACCTCGAGTGCTTGTAGTATGTGAAATCTCACCCTACAAGCCTAGGCAGAATAGGTATTCTATGCGACCTTGTAGATGATTGAGAGGAATCACCGACTTCAACCATTTCCATATCAAAATTGCACCATTGTGCTAAAGACGATCATATGCTCAATTGCTCTAAGTTGCTCTACACAACTTAAGCGAGAAGTCGGGAGGTTAAGTGCTTCAAGTATGAAGGACCTCACTATGCTAACCAGTGCCTAACTAAGGATATCATATGGTTCAAGTGTCGGAAGATCGATCACTTGGTGCGAGATTGTCAAGAGACCACCAAGTATGAACCAAAAGTTAGTATCGTGAAGACTACCAAGCCAACATTGACTATTCATAAGGATTCAATCAGGTGTTTTAAGTTTGGATGTTTGTACTATGCTTCAAGTTGCTTGCTTGAGCAAAAGGTATGTTTCATGTGTAAGAAGATAAGTCACCCTGCTAGGGGTTGTCCCAAACCTTCTTGTAAGGATTTCCAAACAAGAAGTAGGTTGACTACAACAAACATAGTCGATGAAGGTATGGGCAAGACCAAGAATCCTTAAGCGAATAACCCAATCCAAACAGAGTGTGTCTAAATAAGCTATCCATATATCTACATTACAAATATCATATTCTCACACAATAAGCGCTACTACATCTTTTTGCAAAAGGTAAAAAACAATTTAACCATATTTCTTATGTTTACATATTTTCTATACATTTTTAGGAGTTAGATGCTTTATATGTCTTTGATTCCAACAATTACTAAGTAGTAATTATGCCTAGGAAATTGAAGAAGATAAAAAAGATATTCTTGGAAGTTTTCAAAGGGATCATTGGTCCTTTGACAATTAAAAGTTTGATATTTCCCTCTAGAATAAAATGTTTACTTTCTCTTTCAAATGAAAATTTTAAGGGGCATTTGTTGGAGGAAAATTTAACTTAACAAAAGGAGTATGATGAGAGGAAGGGTGATAATCAAGTAAAATTGAGGTATGAACAAAGTTGATGACTACAAGGCTTTAAAAGAGAGCTTGAAGGAACCTATTGTTTTTTTTTGAATAACATGAAATAAAAAAGTGAGATATTTGATTGAAACTTAGTTCCCAATATTAGCTCATCAACCTTCATTTACAATTATAGGTTTGACTAATTCAAAATTGAGCTCACATATACTAGGATTTGATAGGATAAAATGTCAATGACAAGAAGATTTGATGTTGAAACTCAATTAGAATATATGAAAGACCTCTACTACTTTTTTGATATATTTATTAGTGTTGTGAGGCCAAGGATTAAAATAGGCCCATCTAATCAAGAATGCAAAAATATTAGGCTTATCAAGTTTTGTTGCAAAGAGCAAACATTTACATTGAAGAACAAATGTGGAAAGGATGGTGATTATGCTATTAAGGAAGCTTTCAAGTCACTTATTATGACGAATTGGAAGAGACTAGGGGAATGGATTCAAATAGAAAGTGGTTAACATGAATTCCTAAAAAAAATAATTGTTAGGTTATTGGGTGTTCTGAATTAATTTACAAAATTAAAAAGCTAGTCATATTTTAAATAAGACATAAGGCTAAACATGATAATAGATATAATCATATTACATGAAAACATTAAATAAAAATAAGAGTTTTTATATATAATGTTTTTCTATAATGAGGATAGATGATGAAATCGTCTTACCAAATAAATAGGCAAAACACATCATTTTACTTAAATGCACATGTATATCATTATTTGTATATGTGCATCATCTTATTGTTTTCAAGAAACACTTGCATACACATCTAAGTGTTTGAAATTAAGCATATCAAGAAAGATTTGCAAAGCCAAAGTGATAAAGCACTATGTCACCATAAAATATGTGTCTACTTACCCTATAGAGAACAATATAATACATTTTTGAGAGATAAAAATGTTTTGTCTTGAGTAGCATGACAATAATACAAGAAAAGTAAGATAAGTAGGATATTTTATCTTATCATTGTGATTAGTTTGTGAAAGTCAATTAATATTGCATTAAATACTTCAACGTTCACTTCGAACACAAAAGACAAAGGATCAAAGTTATCTCACAACGACTATATTTTATGAAACCTATAAATACAAAGAACTTGAAGACTAAAGAAGGTTGTTGTTGTTGTTAATGCACAACTTGTAAATATAAGCTTTCATTGTATTCCTTTTTAATTCAGCTATATTCTCGAAGTTAAAGGACTTGAACTCATTTGTTTATCTGTTTGTAAGACATTGAAAGTCAATTAGCTTTACTTCAAACCTTTTCTATTGTAAAAACAATTGAAGGTTGAAGAGTCTTTACAACAAAAAAAATATTTTAGTTATTTTCTTGGAGAAGCAAGTGTAAATAACACTTGGCTGAGCTTGAAGAGGTTTGTGAAAAAACTACTTGTAGCGAGAGATTCATTATAGTAGAAATCTTGGTGGATTACCAAAGGCTAGACATAGTTTTGAGATAAGATGAACCAATATAAAACTATCTTTGTAGTTATCTTTTTCCTTTATTTCTTTATTGTCTTTTACTAAGTATCGTGATTGAGATTAAAACTAAAAAGAAAAAGATATTTCACTAAGTGTTTTTACTTGAGTGACTTTAAACGCTTAACAAGTTTCAAGTATCGTCCTTCTCAATAATATGTACATATTTCAAAAAGATTTGCATTTTAAAACATAATTTAACCCTCTCTTGTGTTTTGTAGTCAAATAAGGATGTTTGCCAAATTTCTATGAACAACTCCAACCACAGGTAATGAAATATTGAGAAGTATTGTTAGACTTGTTCAAGTTCACCCTAGGTTCTTTGATATTGCCATAAAGGGATTTTCTATGCTAACAAGACTAGTAGGTTTTAAGAGTTTAATCAAGGTTAAATGTCAACAAATTTGTTCACATCATAATTCAAAATAGGCAAAAACTACATTGAAGCAATTGAAAGGAAACAATGGGTTCACTGAGAAAACTAGGTCACAAAAATTTGAGTTAAGCTATGAAAAGACAAAGTCATGCAAAAGGTGCATTAGATTGGAGAAGTTTCCAACAATTATAAGTAGTTTAGCAAATTGTCTCCTTAATGCAACTAATGTGTATATGTCGTTTTCTTGTAATTTAAAAATAAAAGGTAGTTATCTATTATCATTTATAAACACGAGAGCCACATAGAGACAAGAGGTCGAAAATTTTATATTGAAACTTGCTCTTAACCTATTTAAGCACATGTAAAAGAGATGTATAAATTTCTAATAAAAAAATAAAGTTTTATTTGATTTTTGTCATATTCCTATTTCATTCATATTGATTTATTCTCGTTGTTGTTTATCGAAATGAATTTGTGTCATATTTTATTACTTCCGTATATTTTTTCATCAATTTTTTTTTACTTTTTATTGTTTAACAATTTTAAGTTTGAATTCTAACTTAATTTATTTTCTCAATGACATAAATCTATGAACTAAAAATACCAATTCATGAATTAGATTTGAGTCTTAAGTTATCCATCGATTCAATACGGTAATGCGAAAATCACCAAAAACAAAACCACATATTAATTTTATTAAAAAATCACATATATTTTTTAGTTAATAAAAATACATTAATTCATTTAATAATAAAACATATAAAAAATTAAATTAAAAAATGTTCATAACAATTTTTAAACCAGACAACTTTTTCAAAGATTTCTTTCTAATATTATTTAAAGAAAAAATACATCATCCACAATATTTAAGAATATTAAATACATTATATTAGCCATTTTTAATTATTTAAAAAATATTTAATAAATTATATTTTTTGAATATATATTTTTTACTTTTATTCTTTTAATTAATACCGTAAGAGTATTATTAGATAATATGTGCCAAATAAAAAACGAAAATGAAAAGAAAAGAAGAGTTGATTATACGGTGGTGGTGGCGGAAAAAGCGACATTGGGAAAAGATGCGGCAGAGATTCCCACCGAGCGGCGAAGGCAATAATAAATAAAAGGCGTTTTCATTTGACATAGTTTGGTAAAGTAGAATAGAAGCTGAACCACGAACCAACCCCAAACCCTCCTTCCAGAACTTTCATGTCCATCTTGCCCTCACAATCCCAAGCGGCATCTTCATCCTCTTCGTCTGCGCCATCTCCCAACCCTAATCCCCAACATGGAATTGCAAATCCTCTTCCTCAACCCTTCTCTTCTCTTTCCCCCACTCTCGACCTCTCTTTCGGATCTTTCCATATCTCCGGCAACCCAGGTTCCCGCGTTTCCTTCTCCCTCCCTCGCTCCATCTCTTCTGTTCCCTTTAAATTCTCTGTAAATTTGTAGTGTTGTTTTATTGGGAATTCAATGGTCAAAGAGCGTGGTTTTTTATTTTTAATTTTTATGTTATGGATATTGAGTTTTGTGTGCTGATTGATTATTGAGAGTTAAAATGTTGGAGAGTGTGGTTTGCTGGTTTTTGGGTGTTTAAATGATTTTTTCTTTGTTTCGTGCTGTTGCTTTTTTACTGATTCAGTTTTGTCGTTAGGTTCATCGGCTCCAGTTGCTCGAGATTCTGCTGGATCTTCCGAAAAGGTATTTTGGTTTTCCTTATCTATGGATGGATTATTTGTCTGTCTGATTGTGTTTCTTGGTTTATTGAAGCTTAGGGCGTAATAGAAGAGTAGAATTATGTGTCGTGTGTGTATATCTGTTGGTTACTTTTTATTTTCTTGTGCTTTTAGGTGACCGAATTAGGGTCTCCAAGTGGAGTGATGGTTTCACCTCAGCAGAACTCTAGAACACGTTCTGTGAGCCATGGGGCAAGACGGACAGGAACGGGATCGGGATCGGTTTATCATAGAAATCAACAGATTCCTGGGTCTGTGAATCCTCATGGAAGTGCCCCTTCGGCAGGGAGAAAAGCTCAGGCCATGAATGGGAATTACTTGCTGAATTTTCATTATGACCCGATATCCCGTTCTCAACCACGAGGTCCTCCTCCTCCCCCTACAGCAAGAAGGAACCGGAAGAGGAAACCGTACAACAAAGATTTGTTTTTGCAGGCGAATTTCAAGTTCATGGTGTTAGATTCAGGAAATTATTCGTCTGAGTCAATGGATCCAGACAAAATGTTGCAGTGGGAAGATATTATATGTGTGACATATTTGACCCCCTTTTCAGTTCAGTGTCCAATTTGTTTGGAGTATCCCCTCTGTCCACAGATGACCTCGTGTGGACATATTTTCTGTTTCCCATGTATTCTACAGTACTTATTCATGGGTGAAGAGGATCACAAAGGTGATAGCTGGAAAAGATGTCCTTTGTGCTTTGTGATGATATCTGCCAAGGATTTATATACGGTCCACATCACAAATGTCAAACAGTATCGAGTAGGAGATGACGTTGAGTTCACCTTTTTAACACGGAAAAAGGATTCCTTTACTCTGTCACATAAAAATAAACAAGAGGCAAATATCACATCACACGGCAATGGTGTTTCCTGTGATCCCTTTTCTAAGTTCACTCTTACATCAGATGTAGATCTCTCAGTGAGACATGCAATATCTGATCTAGATGGTTGGCTGGCCAGAGCTGATTCGGGTCTTGTTGATGACCTGGAGAAGCTTCCTTATGTTTGTGCTGCAATGCAACAATTAGAACAGAGGAAGAGGTATTGGAATGAACACAGATCTTGTGACAATGAAAAATCTTCTAAGCTTATTGATTATGGACATCAGATACCATTAGCAGGTTCAAATTCTATGGATACTGATGATGAAAACTGTTCTAATGGATCAAGAGCTTCCTCTACTGATTTACATGACCAAAATAAGATTATGATGTTGGATAAGTCAACTGCTGGAGCCTCTTTGGATCAAAACTTGGATGCGGAGAAAGAACTAATAGAGCAGGATATGAATTTATCTTCATATAAAGAGAAAAGTGATATTCAAAGGCATTCCGATGGTGTTGTTGGAGATGTGAAGGAAAATGATTCATACAGTTTTTACCAGGTAATTTATGACAGTTGGTTTTAGTTGTGTTCTGTGTCCCATGTTTCTTGCTTTGTAATTTTCTGATTGGATACAACATGTCTATGAAGTATGAACTGATTATTCATGTTAGAAATTATGTGGAGCAATTTAACATCATGTAGTAAGATATTTTTCAGACAACTTTGTGCTTTGAAAGTGGTGGGCTTGACTGAGGATAGATTAGGATTATAAGGGTTAGCAAAGATGGATGAAGACATTAACTCTATTACTGTTTTACACTCTTAGGCTATATTTGGAATTGGAAGTTTAGTGCCTCTTTGGTTAGATGCCAGAATCAATTCTTCCTACTGTGGCATATGTTCCAATGAAAATCTATAGTTGAGATTAGGGTGCGATTGAGTAAACAACTTAATTAAGCACTTATTGAATAATGCTTATCATGTAAGCACTTGTGTATAATTTGTTTCAATAATTAAAGAGAAAATAAGGTTTAATTGTTTTCATATAAGTTCTAGGTTGCTTTTATAAGTTATCCTAGAGATCTTAAGCTGAAAACAATTTATGGACATCTCATAAGCTTTGCCAAATACTTGCAAGTGCTTATATCATAAGATAAGCCTAAATAAGCTGTAAATAAGCTCTTCTAAATGCACCCTTATTTGGGCATGCATCCCAATCGTGTTAAAACAGTTCAAAATCATTTCTATCAAAATCAATTATACCCAACTTTAAAACAAAGACACTTAAGAGAATGGGAGGAAGTAGAAAAGCACAGAGTAAAATGGAAAGGGGAAGGATGGAATGGAGACAAGTTGTGCAGTAAAGGTTTTGAATGAGATATCAATATGCCCATATAAATGCTTTTCAATTAGCTCAATTTATGGGTGAGATTGAATTGAAATGAATCCCTCTTATCCACCAAGTTGGTGGGGAACAGTTAGAGTTCTCACCTATTCTTCCTCCTATAAAAAGCTCTTAAGGAAAATCAAAATGAGTATCTGTTAAAGAAAGCAGGTTGTATCATGTTATTGACAAAAGTAAATGGCTGAATTATAGGTTGAAGCTGGAGAAGATCGAAAATGTGTCTTCCTGGTTCTAAAATCTGAAGCAATTCAAGAGATGGATTGAGCTTTGGTGTTGAGAGTACATTATAACGTATTACTTGTAAGTTGTTTTTGAGAAGGAACAAGGAGTATGAGATCTTAGATTGGAATTGGATCTTCTCCTGTTAGGTTTCGACATGATTAGGTCATTTGGAGATTTTGTGTGTACCTTTCTCTCTCTTCATAGACATTAACAAATTTGACAGAGCCCCACCAAGGTCATGTGAAAATCTCAAATGAGATGATTCATTAACTCTTACACACCTCTAACCGAGATGGAGCCTAAAATAAGAAAACCGAAGTGTATGGGAAATTTTGAGATTAAACTGAGGGAATGGAATATAACAGCAGCACCAGTAACTTATTAGCATGTCTCTATCTCTGAGTATTGGCATACAGTAAAAGCATTGCTCTGCAAACAATTGGTCACAGTGAACTCTCTTAGTATGCTGCGCTTAAATTGTACTTCAAGACAAATAAAGAATTGTTCATTGCCTTTCTTGAAAAAGAAAGTTAAAAGAAAATAAAGGCTCCGAAGAACATTGAGGCTTGCTACTCTTTCAGCATTCAATGTTGGCCTCACAGCTTCTGCTTTCTCTATTTACTGATTTTTCTTGTACCTTATGATTGTTCTGTTACAATATCATTTTGGGGAGAGAGAATTTCCTAATTATCAAAATAATGCTGAGGCTGTGTCCAAATAGGATTTCTAGACTTTGACCACTGTATCCTACTTGAAGGAAGAGTTATTTATAAATGCTTTAATCACAAATGGAAAATTTGAGCTGCTTTTGATTCTATACTCAGTCAAAGCATCACTAAGATGTATTGTTTTCCCTAGGTTGTCGGTTTTAGTTGTTGAGCTGGTTGTATGAGTGGATGCTGATACAAGCCTGGCTTGGTTTCCCTTACTGGCTACAGGTTGACTTTGAACTTTAGTTATCCATTGATGTCAAATCATGTCTACCTAGCTATCCTAAACCCCTTTATCTCTTGGACCCTCCCAGTTGTTATGTGGAAATGCTACTTTTAGTTTCATTGAACAATTCCTAAATGCTTTATGCTTAAACCAGCTTTAATGGTGACATCTGGTTGTTGCAATGCTCTTGTCTATTTCAGGCTGCTGATGGTCAGCATTTAATTCTTCATCCTCTGAACATGAAGTGTTTGCTTCACCATTATGGGAGCTATGATATGCTTCCACACAGGTTTGGACAAAATCAAATTATATTTCTCCTATATGCTTAGAAAGTAAATGGAAAAATGTGTGTTGGTTTGTGGGCTTTAGGTCAAATGATATTGCATAATGTGGAACTTCTATAATTTAAGCATAAATTTAATCACCTAGTCTCAATTTTGGTTTATAAACATATATGTACCATACAACAAGGATGTCTAATCCTATTAATATTATTTACATAGAAAATTAAGTCTACTGTTTCAAAAGAAGATGAATGCCACACAAACTATTAAGACTTCACCATTATGCTATTCATGTCAATCCTTATAACATATACAATTGATTTCAAAATAGAATTGAACCTCAGCTATGACTAAAATGATGGCATTCAATTCAAATGAAGTTTGGTTTGTAATTCATGCTTAACCAAAACACATTCAATGATAAGATTAGTGAGAAAGTCTATGAGAAGTTACAACAATAACAACAACCATGAAGCCTTAATCCATTAGGGCTGTTGGCTTCATGGACCAATCACTGTTGGGCTCTATCAAAGACCAAGTTTTCAATAGATATTGCTTTAATTTTTATGCATTTCATCAGATATGTTGATGTCTACAATAGTAGTAGTGGTAGCAATTGTCTTTTCAAATGTAGGTCTGACCGTCTAAGGATATTAGTTGATGACGTTAGGATATCTGTTTTTATTTATGGTTGATGTCTTGATCTTGAATGGACATCTTTCTATATGGGGGAGCATTAGTGAGCATTAAATGCTTTTTGACCAAAGTCTACTGATTGCAGAATAAGTGGAAAGATTCTGCAATTGGAGACAGTTACTCAGTCTGAGGCCATGAGGAGGCGGTATCGATTCCTTGGTCATTTTCCATTAACCACAACATTTCAGGTGCCTGTTAAAAGAGTTTTATACTTTCAAGATATTTTTTGACAATTCATAATAGTTGTTTGCTAATTTTTCAGCTTTGTGAAGTTGATTTGAGTGAGATGTTGCCTCCTGAAGCACTGGCCCCATTTATTGATGAAATCAAGAAGCGCACAAATCAGAGGAAGCAGCTTGCAAAAAAGGTATCCAATGTAGCCCATCATATTTTATTTATGCAAGTCTTTTTGTCTGGTGTGCAAGTAGGGGGCATTGTGTGTTAAGGAAATCTTCTCACGGTTGGGCCAGATGGGGCTTTAGGGTTGTGCAAACTTTTCTTTTAGGTTTTTTGGATCTAGAGCCCGTTTCTTGTTAGATTACAGTTGAACCTGGGTTCTGTAAGTTCTTTTATGGCACTAATACAAGGCCCCTAGGCCTTCTAATTGCAAGTTAGTGCTGGTTGTTAGCCTGTGATTGGTATTATGATTCTTTTATGTTATTGTATGCCTTTTATTCAAAATTCATTTATTTTTGGAATGTGCTTTCTCATGTTGCGGGAACTATGCTATATTCTTGTTTTTAGGAACTGAAGGAAAAAATAAAGGCTGAAGCTACTGCTACTTATTCTCTTCCCATATCATTAAGTTGTCAGTTTACTTCTCACGACAATCCTCCAACATTCTCCATGGATGACTTTGAAGGTAATCTGCTTGTAGGATGCTGGAAAAGGGAATTTGGTTGTTAGGATAAAAGTTCTGCTGTTATATATTAGCAATCCCTCTAGAGAGGGTAATTGTTACTGAGGTAGTTCCACAATGAAAATAGTAACAGAACTTGAACATAAAACTAAAGAACAAGGAAAGAAATCACCAGGAGAGAGTCCTGAGAATCAGACCAGCTGCAGGGACAGTACCAAAAAGGATAATCACTTTTGGATAGATAAAATGTAGTATATTAGGTGCTTTTGGTACTGTTTTCTTATTAGAATTAGAGTTTCATTTTGGTGATCTATGCTAACCTTTAAAACAAACCTTTATTATGTGGATTAATGAGGTGAAACTCCAAATTTGATAGGAGAACAACACTAAAAGCACCTAAAACTTGAATCTGAGTTTTGTTTCTTCTGGATACCCTTCTTCTCTCCATCTTCTTCATATTGCTGATGATCACACCAAAACCATCTCTACTGATGTGGCCTCCTCTTGACTCTTCCCAACATTACCAACAGATTCCTTGAAATTCTCCTTGTCTTTGCCCAATTTACCCTCTCCTCTCATTTAGTATAGACCAATCATTGTCGTGGACTTCCTTTGAGCCTAATGTTCGACTTCTATCAGAATTTGTGGTCACATGACTTGAAATCTTACTGTTGTAGAAATATTGTGTTGTGTGAGAAAATGAATGAATTATGTATGCTGTAGTTGTTTGAGTGGTATACGTGTTAATTTCCATTATTGTACTTGGGCCTTGTGGCTATTCAGGCTGCCTCTTCTGTTTTACTTTTAATTTATTGCAGTTAATGTTGTGCTATTGTGTGTATAATTTGTGTATGGGTTTTGTGTTTTGTTTAGCTCTAGGAAATTCAACCATATCCTCAAGTCCTCCCATAGCTGGGGAGAGAAAATCGTTCTCAAATGTTACTAGGCTTGGGTTTGCTGCTGCTCATGATTCTCCATCCTTACAAATTCAAGAAACTAGTGGTAACAACAATATGACCAGTGATTCTTCTGTCGCAGCAGGTATTTTATATGTTTATGCAATTGGATATGTTCTGCATGCCAAAATTTGTTGTGCTATATAACCTAAGAATCAAGGTGCTTCAAGTGCCCGAAAATGTTTCCTGTTCTTTAATTGTTGTGATTCTGTAGGTTTGAGAAACGGGGAGACACAATCATACTCCAATGTCATATCAAGAGCAGAATCTAATATTAGCTCAAATGCTGCACCAAAGGCAAATGAGTTAGGGAAGAAAGGAAAGAAACCAAATCGTGTTCTTCTGTCAACAGCTGGTGGTAGGCGATATTGATTACTTGGTCCCAAGCCAAACTCTTCGGCAGATGATTTCACTGTATAGATATTGACTTTCTATGCGCCTCTAATTACTTGTAGATTGGTAGACATGTGTGTTTCAGCAATAAACAAGCCATGACAGTCTTCTAACACTATTTAAACCATCTGTGGCTCTGTAGAACTCTGTGCTGTTCTTGGGAATCCAGACTCAATGAGTACTCCTAAAAAACTGCTCATGTTTTTTGTTTCATAAAAATACTCATGTTATTGGATATACGGATGGTCATTTAAATTGGAATATATATTTTTTTAAAATGAAAATATAAGAATGAATATTATATTACATTATTTGGAACTTATGTTGGTGCTATTCCTAGTTATCTCAAGGTCGGAAGTAACACTTTAATAGAGGTCATTGGGCAGCCCGATTGATTTGAATAGGTTTAAATTTTAAAATTAGATTTATTATATTTTGAGGATGGATTCAGAAGATTATATTTTGAGTTGTCCTAATTTGGTTCAATATTTTATATTTACAAAAAATATTTTTAATAATTATGTACTAATAATGATTTTTTAAATTAATATATATTATTAAATATATTTATTTTATTTTATTTTATAGCTTAACTAGATATATGTTCAAAATTGACTATGGTGGGTTTTTAAATAAATGGCTAGAAAAAATTTAGCTTAGGCTATTATAAAAGGTTTAATTATTGGAAAAAGATGAATACCAAAAGCTATTTAAGATATGTTAATGTAGGTAAAAGAAGCTAATATAATGACTTTATTTTGCTACTGCGGTGTAAAAGTTAATTAGATTTGAAATTTGGTTTCATGGTTTGGATGGATCCGTGCGTTGACTATATTATATTTATAGAATGAATAATCCATCTAATTCTTTGAAATTATAATAATTAATTAAATTAATTTTTAAAATTAATAATATGATAAAATAGTTATTAAAATTATATATTATCAATCAATTTAATTTTCAAAATTGAAATGGACAGTTAAATTAGTAACTAAAATCAATTTAACCCTTGAAATATTAATAGATGATTAGTCATTAAGTTGAAAAAATTAATTACAATTTTTACTTTAATTTTCAAATTTTACAATTTTTTTTTATATTTTAATTCTAAACTTATATAAATTTACTAAATTTATCTTCTCTTTTCAAATTTTTATGATCACCAAAGTCATTATTTATTAAGTATTTTTATTTTAGTTATATAAATTTATTTATATATCTTTTATTTTTTTATTTGTAAAGTAATTATTTAGAAATAAAAAAATTAATGAATAAAAAAATTATATAATTTAATTAATAAATTATTTTATATAATTCAATAAGTAAAATTAATAGTTTATACATTTATATAATTAAAATAAAATATTTAAAAAATAAATTTATCATCTTAAATTTTTAATATTTTTTATATAGTAAAATATAAATATATACTTGAGGAAGGTAAAATATATAAAAAATGGAAGGTTGTATATATAATATATTTATATATATAAACTAAATAAGTAAAATGAGTGAAAAAAAAATTATGGTAAAATTTGTAAAATTTTAAAGTTATAAGATATAGAGTATAATTAAGTTTTTTTAATTTTAAAAATTAATTTGATTTAACATTATAATTTTAAGGATTAAATTAATTAATAATTTATTATTTAGGGATCGTTTTAATATTTTATTTATTTAAAAGATCAATTTAACTATCTTATTATTATAATTTAGGAAAGTGAATTGATTCATGATGTTTAATTTCATAAATTAATTTGATATGTTATTAATTTTTAAGAATTGATTATTACGATTTTAGAAATTAAATTGATTCACACTATTAATATCACAATACTTTATAAAAGTGTCAGTGAATTCTTAAATTTTAGAAAATATCGTATTTTTTATTCGTTTATAAAACCAAGGACTAAAGTAATCAACGCTTACAAACTAAACCATCAATATAAGAATTTGCTCATCAATTTTAAATTGGAGTGTTTGTTTAAAGAAAAAAAATATATAAAAAAATTATGATTCTTAGAAAATATAAATATGATAAATATTTAAAATTTATTTAATTAGTAAAAAATATTCTTGAAAAGGTTTACATATATATTGTGAGAATAAAAAAAATTAATGTTTGTTTTTTAATAAAATTCTCCTGGATATATAAGTATTCTAAAAATATTACTTTTTTGGAGAAAATTTTTATTAAATGTAGTTCTGAAAAATTTTATTATTTTAAGTTTTGAAAATTTTTATTATTTTAAGTTTTGAAATATTTTTTATTTATTATATGAGAATTTTATTTATTAAAATAATTATTATCATTTTTAAATAAAAACCTTATAATTTTTTTTAATTCGACATTTGTGTTTCCTTGTTCTTACAAAATTTCAAGCGCAATGACAAATTAAATTTATATAATTTTTTAGAAATTTTTTTAACTAATTTAGTTAAAATATTATTTTTACGAAAATACAAAAGAAAGTCATCCATTTTATTTTAAAAAAAATTACTAAGTCGTTAGATTCAAGAATTTCTACGGAAACTTCTCACGATAATTAATGAAAAATGAATTGAAAGCAATTATTATTAACAATTTATTTTTTGTAACGTAGAAAAGCAAAATTATGAGATTGTCATGATTCATATATTTTAAAAAATGAGGTTTCATGATAATCAAATAATAAAAAAATCTAAAATGATTACCATTATTAATTTATTTTTAAGAAAATATATAATTTTAATAAAATAGTAATTAAATTTATATAAAATTTGTTTTTATTTCTTAAGCAAATTATTTAGCATTTTATTTATATAAATTATTTAATATTACCCATTCAATCTAAATAGTTTACATGGATAATATGTAAAAAAATATACGGATGATAATATTTATAAATAATTTATTATAAAATTTTCTCATATATAAATTAAAATAAATTTAAAAAATAAATTAATCAAATTATAAGTTTAGATAAATTTTATCATAAAAATACTTTTTTTTATAAAATTTAAAATTATAAATATGTTACAGTTATTTTTTAACATTACATAGTTTTCATTATATCTATTTTAAATATTTTATCCATGTAACACAATTATATGGATAATAATATTTATAAATAATTTATTATAATATTTTCTCATACATAAATTAAAATAAAATTTTAAAACTTAATCACATTATAAGTTTAGATAAATTTTATCATAAAAATATATTTTTATAAATTTGAAAGTTATAAATATGTTAGAGTGATTTTAATATTTTTATTTAAATTTAACATCACATAGTTTTTCATTATCATTATTTTAAATATTTTTAAGTTTCTACTAAGATATTTTTTTCTGAATGTTTCGACATTAATATTATCAAATGATTTCTAAATTATATTAATGTTTTGAAAATTTTTTATGAATTAAAAAATAAAGAAGTATTTAAAAGTATAATATTTAATATATTAAAATTAAAAAATATTTTATTAAAAAAATTTTATTTTCAAAATTACAATAACCATATACTAGCATTATTTTTTAGTATTTTTTATTCTTAAATTTAATTATTTATTAATTGATTAAGTTGTTTAAAAATTTATATAATTGTAGTAAATAGGTTGAGAGTATTATAGTCTATTTACATGATTAAAACTTTCTTTTCAACTCATAAAAATTAAATTTTCATCTCTCATGGAACAATTTTGCGAGAAACATGGATTAAATTTCCAGAGAATATTTTTTTAATTAATATACTAAATATGAAAAATTAACGTTGCTAACTTTGATTTTTAAAAAAACTAAAAACTCCTCTAGTCAATGGCTTGAAAATTAACTAAATCATTAAATCGGAAAAGAAAATAATTCACTATTTAGTGATTTAACTACAACTAATTTTAGAAAATATCATATATTTTATCTTTAGATGGTAAAAAACGTGGTTAAAAATAAAAACAATAGGCATTTTATAAAGTTAGGAACGAATGCGAGTTTTGTAAAGTTAAATGACTAAATTTCAATTTTAACATCTAACATGAGAATTTACTAATAAAATACTAGTTACTCCATTAGAATGTTTAACTTTACTAAATTTTACATTTACTCTATGAAGTTGATTTTGTGACACAAGCTTCAGCTCGATTACACTGGTCGGTGGAGAAATAGAACATCTTCTTAGGCATATTTAAACATATAAAATATGAAAATTTTAAAATATATAAAATAAAGAGAGACATATGTAAAAAGAGAAACATATGTAAAAAGAAAAAGAATTAAGAGAAACAATGACTATGCATGACTGCATGGTGTGTTTAATGCACAATGATTTAAAGGAATTAAATTTACATAGTTGAGTAGTTAAAAACACAAAAAATGTTATAGACAAGAAAGTTAAAATATAGTAAAAATAGTTAAGGTGTCAATGTTATAGACTTATAGTCTACACTCCAAATTTAATACAAGAAAGTTAAAAAATTTAGATGAAACGTGAACAAATTTACTATATAACAAAAATATGTTGATAAAATAGCCAAGATATTAACCTTATATTCCGCGCTTCATAACATATCATAAATTAAATAGATAGTAAATTAGTAACATCAACGAGTGACAAAACTGTGGTTGTATTGTGATTTTTTTTGTTCTATTTATTTTTATCGCAATGCTAGTAAGTACTATCCGAATTTTTAGATAGCTGTGTTAGACGACACTGCTATATTGTTCAAGACAAATTAAATTAATTGGCCATCAATAGTATAATACGTATGATTATTTTAATTTAGTAATTTTGAGTTTGAGTTTTTGACGTGCAGATGTAGTCTCTAAAAATATAATTACATCATATACATAATTACTGTATTTTTATTTATCCAAATTATTCATACAGAATTAAAATATTCATTATGCTAATTGAACCAATATTTTATTTTAACATGCTTCCTAACTTTGTATATTACTTTTTATTTGAGAAAGCCAATCAATGTACTTGAATGGCTACCTCGAAATTCAGTTTTCCAATTGAGTAGCAAATTGGGAAAGTGCCCTTGTAGAGGACCCATGTTCTTTCAACGCATCAGCAGCAGCATCTTTGAGCCTTTCAATTCTTTGGCGAATCCCATTCCCTTCATCACCCAACATTAGATCTTTAACCACCTTAGCAATCTCCTCTTTTTCCACCATGCCATCATTCTCTCTAAATTTGGGCCTTAAGCCCACTCTGAGGCCCTCGGTTACCAAAACAGCATTAATTCTCTGTTCAGCACACAATGGCCAAGTTATCATAGGCACACCCGCCACAATACTCTCAATCGCTGAATTCCAACCACAATGGGTTACAAACCCACCTGTTGAAACATGACCAAGGATTTGGGTCTGAGGGGCCCAAGAAGGAATAACCAACCCTTGTTCTTTGGTCCTCTCCAAGAACCCATGAGGTAAGAACCTTAAAGGCTCATCATTTGGAACACCAACACAATCACTAGGTGCTCTAAAAACCCAAAAGAATTTCTGACCACTTAGCTCCAACCCCAAAGCTAGCTCATTAATTTGTTGTTGAGAGAGAGCACAAACACTTCCAAAGGACACATACAAGACCGAGTTGGGCCTCTGGCTCTCCAACCAGCCCAAACAGTTGGCCTCACCAGTGGGCCCAGTTTGAATAACAGGCCCAACAAGGTAAACAGGAACGTTATTACTACTACGTAAGGCTCTCACTACAGGTTCCTCCATTTCATAGAAGCTATTAACCAAGAAGCCACGAGAAAAGTGAAACATGTTGCTACGCCGAAGAATTAACTCGTAAGCGAGACTAGAGCGATCTTGAAAATCGTCGGGAAGATCACGACCTTGAATAGGGACACAACCAGGGATTCGAACCACGCGATCACGATATTCGCATGCAAATTCCTCATGCAACGTTGGCAAGTGCAGCAAGAGCGAAAGCGTCATGGCGGAAGTAACCACGAATATGTAGGAGGAGAGGTTAAGGTCCTTGGATATTTCCAGTGCTTCGTTGGCGAAAAGATCAACGATCAAAGTAGAAAGAGGTGTGGTTGAGCATAGTGAGAGCAAGGTGTGGCGGAAACATGACATGGATTGAGACACTGCGAGTTGAACCTGCGTTGCTGGAGAAACGTCTTGTGGTAGGTCTTGTTTGTTAATGGGAGGGAGGAAGGTGTAGGTAATGGCGGAAGGGAGGGTATTGAGTAATGTGGTTGTGGCGGGGATGGGGGAATTGATGGTGGGGAAAATGCAGGTGATGTGGAAGTGGTGATTAAGATGGAGGAGTCTTTTGCATAACTCGATAATGGGGGCTTGGTGGGTAAACACGGGGATTGACAACACTGCTATGTGAGTTGTTTTCGCCATGGAAGCTTTCTTGTTTCTTCAGTCTTGTGATTTTGATTGCTTTAACGTTGTAATCATTCTATGTATATATATCGTATTTTACTTGAATGGTCATTTAATGTAACTAGGGCTTTTGTTATAAAGGGAAAGGACAAATTCCACCGTTCATGCCCATCTCAAAGTATGGGTAACTTGAATAGATCAATATAAATTATAAATACATTCACATGCAATATTCGATCACTTCATCGGTGCTAGTAACGAAGCTCATAATTAGTTATTTGTTTAAGAATTTTGTTCTTTTTGTTTAGTTGCTAAATGACTCGGGGTTATTTTTGTTGTCCATTCCATTTACATCTGCATTTTTTTTAAGGTTTAGTATTGAATTTGAAAAAAAAATGAAATAACCCTCGATATTGTAATTATAAAATTTAAAATATTATTAAATTAAAGTTTAACTCATTTATAATGTTATTTTAATGTGTAGATAGTAAAAAGTATTTATTGTATATGTGATATTCTTATATACGATATTTTATTTATAATTAAATAAAATTAAAATTAGAGATATAAATAATTATAAAAATTCTTAATTTTTAAGTATGGAATCTTTTCTTATTTATCTATTTACATTGAATAAATGTATATTTTAACACTTTTCTTAAGTTAGAACATATGGCATATAAATCAAGCTATTATTATAAATATATTAAAAATGAGAGCTTTGGAGACCTAATAAACACGTATGGTACTTCGTTTCCCAATCTTTTCCACCCTAATCTATCAATTTTGGGGGCATAATTATCACTGATTTATTATTTTATTCATGCCATTTAATGTGACATATATTGTTATATTATTTTTTTAGTGTTTTAAAAACCAAATCAAATCTGCATATTGAACTGAAAAATCCGTCAAAGGATTGAAATAAACAACAAAATCTGCTTAGAGAAAAACTAGTTAAAAAACTGATAAATGGTCAAAATCAGGAATTTTGGCTAAATCAGTCAAAAATTGAAAAAAAAAAAAAGCAAAATAGATAGTTAATACAATTTTATTTTAATTTTTGTCTCAAAAGAATTAAAAAAACTAAAATATTTGTCATCTTTTTTATTTTATATGTAAAATTCATGGTTGAATCTTATGCCTAATTATTATAATATATTAATTTGAACCTTTATGTATATTTTGAATGTTAAAGTCAATAAAAATTATGATATTATATTTCATTAATAAAAATTATATATTATTTAATTATTGTTATTTTATAACACTAATTCAATCACGATTCAATCATGAAATTTTAAACTAATACTTTTGACCGGTCTATTTTTAAAAATATTATTTTTTTTAGAATATATAATATTCTATTCAAGTCCATTTAGTAAAACAATTTTTATATCTTATTTTGCTATTATATTACTCTATTCATATTTTTAATGCAACAACTTCATACCTTATTTTACTCTTGAATCCTGAACAATTAATACTCTCTCAACTTTAATATAATTAAAAAATAATTAATTTATATTAATTAAAAGTATTATTTAATTTTTTTAGTTTATTTAGAAAATAAACTTCATTTCTGAAACCACCTTTCACATGTACTTAATGGAAGACTTTAATTATATGAAAATTTGTTTTAAATAAAAATAATTTCTCACTATTTTAAAAGTTATGTAATTGATATCACGTGTACAAAAAGATCATTAAAAATAAAATTAAAATTAAATAAATAGTATTTTAGAAACTATCCTTCATCAAATTTGATATAAAAGAAAACTATATATGTATATTAGTAGTTAAAATACTAAATTATAGAATTAATTTTAATTTTAAAAAGACAAATTATATGGTAACACATTGAGTATACTATTTTAGTGAAATATTTTCAAGCTACAATTTTCATATAATATTTTAGTACTCATGCTAATTAATGCAACATACAATATATCTATTCGTGCTCATTTAATGCAGTCATTTTCATAAATTATTTTAATCCTGATCATTTAATGAAACATATGTTATTCTATTCAACCTTATTTAATGCAACAACTTTCGCATATTATTTTATTCTTAACCATTTAATACTCACTCAAATTGAATATAATTAAAAAACTAACTATTTTTTTAAGAAGGTTAGTTAATTTTATTTAATTTTTCATTTTATTTAAAAATAAAAATATTTTTTAAACTATTATTCATATTAATTAATTAATGAAAGACTTCAATTTTATAAAAAATTGTTTCAAATGAAAATAATTTCTTTACAATTTAGAAGTTAGGTAGTTGATATCACGATTATAAAAATATCATTGAAAATAATATCTGAATTAAAAAAACGAGTATTTTAAAAACAATTTTATTAAATTTGATATAAAATAAAATGACATGTGTATATTAGTAATTAAATATTAAATTATATCATTAATTTTATTTCAAAAAGAAAAAAATTACATGATAACACGTCTCGTATACTATTTTCATCCAACGGTTTTCATATATTATTTTACTGATGGCTATTTAATGCAACATTTTTCATATATTATTTTAACATCGGTCATTTAATGCAATGTAAATTATTCTATCCATGCTATTTAATCCAACAACTCTCATATCTTATTTTTTTTCATGATAATTAACTACTCTCTCAACTTGAATATAATTAAAAATAATTAATTTAAAATAATATAATAAATAATAAAGTTTATGTAATTTTTTTTTTTGGTTTTGTGAGTGATTTTTTCTAATCATGTTTTCAAATTTAATAAAGCCTTATATGATTTAAAAAAATCACCTTGTGCTTTGTGTACGAAAAATTAAGGTATTTTCTCATGAAAAATGATTTTATAAATTTTATTTATCAAAACTTTAAGTATTTTTATACTATTCAAACAAATATTTTAATGTTACAATTTTTATATATTATTTCACTCATTATTATTTTAGACTCAAATAATCACACAATGATATATGTATAATTTTTATGATATTTATTGTAAAAATTAACCATTATTACTATTAAATGATAATATAAAATTATTTTATATTATTCGTATATAACTTATTTTTATTTTTATATATATTTTTAATCCTAATCATTTAATGTAATATATATTATTTTATTCATACTTATATAATTTTTAATATAGGTATTATCAAAGGCAATGAAATTACATAATAATTTATTATTGAATAATATCTTAAAAGAGTTTAACACTATCTTTATATATACTATTTTCTCATTTTATTTTAGTCTTATCATTTAATATTATCTCTCAACGCGAATATAATTATAAATAACTAATTTATGTTAATTAAGAATATGAGTTAATTTTATTTAAAAATAAAATTTAATTTCTTACTACCTATCACACTAATTAATGAAATACTACAATTCTATGAAAATTTGTTTCAAATGGGAATAATTCTGAATATTTTAGAATTCGTGCAGTGGATATCACAAATATAAAATTAGTAATTGAAAATAAAATTTAAATTAAATAAAAAATAACTTTATTAAATTCGATATAAAAGAAAATGTCTGTATCTATAAAAATTTAAATCATAGAATTAATTTTAATTTTAAAAAGACAAGAATTATATGGTAATGCATTTCATATGCTATTTGGTCAAATATTTTCATGCTACGATTTTTACATATTATTTTACTCATGGCTATCTAATGCAACATATAATATTTCTTGTCCCCTAAATGAGCTCTTATATTCTCTGCAAAATTTTAAAGTATAAAAGCTCATAAACTTCTTCTCGTGGATAATTTCTGAATATTTTAGAAGCCATGCAGTGGATATCACAAATATAAAAATAGTCATTGAAAATAAATTTTAAATTAAATAAAAAAAACTTTATTAAATTCGATATAAAAGAAAATGTCTGTGTCTATAAAAATTTAAATCATAGAATTAATTTTAATTTTAAAAAGACAAGAATTATATGGTAATGCATTTCATATGCTATTTGGTCAAATATTTACATGCTACGATTTTCACATATTATTTTACTCATGGCTATCTAATTCAACATATAATATTTCTTCTCCACTAAATGAGCTCTTATATTCTTTGCAAAATTTAAAGTATAAAAGCTCATAAACTTCTTCTCGTGGATATCCTATTTATTTACTAATCTTTAATTAGTAGTTGTGATGTTACCATGCATGGACACAGTAATACATTGAAAATTATAAGAGCTTATTTAGTGACCAAGATAATAGAATAATAATTATATTTTATTATAATTTATTGCTTGTTATATCAGTAAAATAAGATAATATTATCTCATATTTTATTTTATTTTAATTGTCTAATATATTTCTTATCATGACAAAAAAAAAAAGCTAGATTAGGAAGTAACATGGTACTATATACAAAATAAAAAAAATATACGATATATAGTCATATATAAATATATATAATGTATATAATAATAACATATAATAATATATATTATATACAAAAAAACAAAATATATTATATAAAATTTGTACTCATCATGTTATTTTGTACATATTTATAATAATTTTAGCATGTAAATTTTAAGTAAAATTATTAATTAAGATACTAAATAATTACTATACAAATATTTTAAAATATATATTCAAATAATAATTATAATTTTGAAATAATAATTTTGTATAATTTAGTTAAAGTTATATTTTTATCAAAATAATATATATATATATATATATATATATATTGTACAAAATTTATATTCATCATATTATTTTATATATATTTATAATAATTTTGACATGTAAATTTTTTAAAATATATTATTAATTAAAATAATACAAATTAAATAATTATTATACAAATATTTTAAAAGAATAATTATTATAATTTTTGAAAGCTTAAATAATTTCTTATTACTTAAATTATATTTTTTTATAATTTTTACAAGTTGAAAATTTAAATAATCAAATTAAAATTTGTTTTTTAGAAAATATATAATTTTAACAAAACAATAATTTTTCAATCAAACATAATTTATATTTTATTCTATCTTTATCTAGTTTGTTACATTATGTGCATCAAACATAATTTAAATCTTATTGTTTATTTCATTCATTATATGATTAAATTTGATAATAATATATTGTTATTTTTGTACACTAACATTTGGTTCTAATATATGTTCAGACTTCATGGGTTTACTATTATTTTGTTCATTATATGTTTAATTTGATAGAATAGCATGCACAAGGTGTGAAAAATAAAAGAAACTAAATAGAATATTCATTTTACTTGACTCATTTTTGGACAATTGTAGGTATAGTTTATGTAATTTCTCTTTCTAGTGAATATTTTTGTATGTCATGATTGTCTTAACATATTATTTATGCATAAATAAAATAAAATTATTTGTCCTTTTAGAATTTCAGAATACAAGCATAACAATGTGTTTATAATCATTATTAAATTTATAGATATTTTATCCAACTTGAGGTTAATGATGATGCTAATAGTGCTGAATTTATTCTTTGGGATAGTGAGTTTTCAAGTGGATTAAAAGTCCTCAACAAATTTATGAATTTGAGAATTATTAATTAATTTCATTTTTAATATTAACAATAAATTTGATGCTTATACAATAAAATTAATTACTACTTTACTTTTAATTGTACTTTTTAATGTAAAAATGTAATTAACTAATAATATTAATTTTATAAACTAAATTAAAATTTTATTTTTATATTATATATATTACATAATATTGTAAATATTTATCATTGTATATGATACTTTTAGAGACTATATTGATATCCTTGTGTGAAATTTTTGTCATCTTTTGATATAAATATCTATCATGCAATTTAAATACTAATATAATTGTATGTACAATTTTTATTTTCTTATGATATAAATATTTTCCCTTACAATTTATATATTGATTGTTATTTATTTGATGTGAATTTTTTTATATTTTTATGAAAATTTATTTTGATCATAAAATTTACATACTAAATTTAACCCTGCAATGCATGAGCTATAAAACTAGTTATATGTAATCTTGACGAAATAATAATTTTGTCATTTGAACATAATTTATATCTTATTATATTATTATCTAGTTTATTACTTAGTATGTATCAAACATTAAATATGATTAAAGTTTATTATACTCATATCATATCCTGACCACCAAACAAATCCTAAGAATCCTAAGAATTTATGTAGTTGGATGCAATATATCGTGCAATATACCAAACTTATTTTATTTTTGTAGAATTTTTTATGAAGTAAATAAATTTCAATAGTAATTCTATTTTCAAACTACTATTTTTTTTATCATTTCAACACCATAACAATTGTGACAAAACACTAGAGCTAACAAAACAGACTTAACTAGATAAATCGATCCAATAGCTCGATGGATTAAGATAGATTTGACTCTTAAATATGTGGTGCAAAGCGAATCAAGTCAATTTAGCCTTACAGGCCGAACTAGACTAATAAAAAAGGGCTTATTTCGGCTTGTGTTTTATTTTTTTTTTTAAAAATCTTATAAAATACCTAAAAAAAGGAGAGGGATCCTACTTGCCAGTGAAAATGTAGCCCATGAAAAAAAGTGTACTTGGCCATCCTGTTTTTCTTTCATGGCTCATCCGTCTGGATCAGGCTGCCCACTTTGCCTACTATAAAAATGCTATTGTTTTGGTAATTAATATTTAATTTTGTAACTCTAGCATTGCTATATAAAGACCTTTCCTACCTTAAACTCATGTAATTGCTCACGATCTTTTATCCTTTACTATTGTCTTCCAATACCATATCATATTCCTCTCCGTATCAATCCACTTTTATAACATATGGAGAAGATAGTCGTCCACAAACTTCTGATTGTTCTTCTATGTCTTTCCTGTTGCTACTGTTATTCCTACAGCAGTAAGATTCATGGGTTTTGATCTTTTAGTTTCAATGCAACCCTTTATTTATACTTTCCATATAGAACTTAAGGGCATATCTTGTGAATGTATAGGAATCCTCATGATCAGGAAAGTTGATCCATTGGTGCATGATCATGCTAAGGTGATTTTTTCTCTTTCTCTCTCCCTTCCATTTTTTTTTTATCTTATCTTTGTTTTTAATTAAGTCGAATGATATAGTATGAAAGTGTGATTCACATAACTAATTTCACCTAATGAAAAAAGGTTTTGTTATTGTTGTTATCTTTATTATAGATATTATTCTTAACTTCATATTACTTATTCTATTAATCTTAAATAAGAAAATAAAAAAAATAACCTCCAAAGTACATGTTTATGTTACTCTAGAAATGGCCAAATTTATTTTTTCTTGATTAATTAATGTAACATATATTCAAAGATTTCAGAATCTTTATAAGTAAAAATGAGTACAAATTAGGTCAAGAATTTATTATAAATGAGTACAAATGAGGTAATCATACCCTATGGTACAATTTATATGAAGTTCATTTCAAAGATAAAAGAAATAGTTGATAACCATAAACTTGTCATCATTCATTAAGATTCCAAGGTTTTGTATATCTATTATTGGTTGCTACATTCTTTTTTCTCGTTCATTATGGGATGAAAGAGTAGCAATGTATACTCTTGTCCAAGTCCAAATGTAGTCGTGATCTTTTTTTTTAATTTGTAGATGGACTCAAGGAACAATGAAGTGTTGGTTGACATGAATGAAGGACTTGAAGAAAGAAGAATGATGATGAATATTGAAGATTACCCACCAACAGGACCAAGTCATCCAGTTACCCCAAAATTGGAAGGAAGAATGAAGGTGGATATTGCAGATTACCCTCCAATACGACCAAGTCATCCTGTTACCTCGAAATCAGAACAAAGAATGGTGGATATTGAAGATTACCCCCCAACAGGATCAAGTCATCCTGTAACCTCAAAATCAGAAGGAAAAATGATGGTAGGTATTACAGATTATCCTCCAACATGATCAAGTCGGACAAGTCATGATGTTACCCCCCAAAAAAATCTCTAAAAATTAAAGAGCATAACTTTTATTCAACCAAGTTGGAAATCAAGGACTTAATTATTACTATGTGTGTAAACTAAATAAGAGTGATTTTTAATAATATGAAGATTGGTTATTTATATAAGTATTATATGATATTATTTATTGTATTTATAAATCTAATATTAATTAACTTAGTAATATTATTAAATATAATATATCTATTAAATTTAATATATGTTTTTTTAAAGATTGTAAGTATTTTTTTAAAAAATAATTATGCTCAAATTAGATAAAATTAATTTATGCATTGAAGTCAAAAATGTTAAAACGAATTAACAGATCAATCTCCTTAATCCATATTTTTAACGAAATAAGTTAAATGATTCAAGTCACCCACCATTATTTACACAATAAGTTGGATGATTCAACTCACTTACCATTTTTTACTGAATAAGTTAAATGACTCAACTCCCGATCATCTAGCCAATCTAACTTACCAATCGAGAAGTTTGGGATTGACTCAGCGAATTTGTTGGTGCTGTCGTGTCTTACGAGACTCGGGAATAAGAGAGAACGTTACTACTTTACTTTAGCATAAGCCTTAGCCTATTAAATTTAAATGTTAAGTTAGTGTCAATAATTAAATTTGGTTAATATTAAATGTAATTCCTTGCTAGCAAAACACAGTGAGAGCAGAGCATAGCACCTCTCTTTGTCCGCTTCTGCTCACGCACGCTGTCTCTGCATAGTGCTTATATTTGACGCTCAAAAGTTGAACAGTGTTAGACGCTCAAATGTTAAATAGTGTTTTTTTTTTTTTTTTTTTTAAAAATCTCATATAATTATTGTTATAGAATTCGTATGAAATAATATATATATATATTTCCAATTTTAATTGTGAAATAATTACTCACCATAACTAACTCTTCCATAATTACTATTAATGAACTATTAAGATTAAGAAATTTTTTAATTATAATTATTATAGTCAAATTTAATTATGAAATAATCACTCACAATAACTAACTCTTTCATAATTACTATTATTATTATAATTAGAATTAAATAAATTTTATTGCCTCAATTATTTTATAATTACCATCAATTATTAGTCATCAATGTTTTTAGTTTCTGTCATCAATTATTAACATTAAATGATTACGTGACAATTACATGTTAATATTTTTATTATTTTAAGATATTTTTTAAGTGTTCAAAACCATCAGAAAGTACTTTTAATAATATTAAATAATTTTGATGGTTAAAAATGTCAAAAAGTGTTTCATTAGAGTCTTTAATAAATTTAAACAATTTTTTACAGGTTTTCAAGCTGTATAAAAGTGTTTGATGAAAGAGTTTAACATATATTAAACAATTTGTGACAAAAAAAATGTTTCATTAAGACATTTAACAAATTTAAACATTTTTTTTGACAATTCCAAAATATCAAAAATTATTTTCCTTGAACATTTTAAAATGATAAATACTCAAAAGTTAGATTAATATTAAAATAATAATCATATCATCACTAAATATTGACACTTAATGATAGAGACTAAAATCATTGACATATAATAATTAAGAGAATAAAATCGGTCAAAAAATTATTAAGAGACTAAAAATTAAAATATAAAATAATTAGAAGATGAAAAACTTAATTAACTTATTAACATTTAATTATCACGTGATCATTTGACCTTGATACTTATTTCTAGGAATTAAAAATATTGATAGATAATAATTGAGGGACTAAAAGGTGAAATCTAAAATAATTGAGGTAAGAAAAATCTTAGTTAACCTTTATTATTATTATTATAGTGAAATTAATTTAAGTAATGACAATAACTAATTCTTCCTTCTTTAATTTAATTTTAATTATATTATAACATTAACCATTAGAATTTAAAAATAATTATAATTAATTCTTCATTAAAAACACAAACAGACTTTTTAAAAAGTTTTTTTTATTAGGGTATCTATATGTTTCTCACCCTTTCCCACCTCCACAATTTTGAGGAAACATATATAGAAAGTATCACATCTCGTTGTACGTACGATTTCATAAATATAAGTAACTTAAAAAAAAATCAAACAATCATGCACAATTTAACATCATTGGATCTGACATGCCACATTAAAGGATGACAACAAATTAAATTAGCTATAATTAAATAACATCACAATACAATTTTTGAATGAAAAAAAATATAATCTCTCACCTCTAACAATATTTTTGCTCTATTTAACGTTAGTGTACAAAATAGATTTTTTAAATGAGTTTTATATTGGTTCATTAATAAATATTTTTATTTCTATTTTGATTATAATTAATATAAAAAGTATTTTTATATTAGTTGTAATTATAATCAATGTAAATTTATCTCTATCACTCAAAGCAACATTTTTAGATTAAATTTGAGAAATCTTAACTCATTTTCTTTGTTCATGCTTATGCTTCCAACGCTGAAACTACCATGCTTATGCCCTCAAAGACTTCGTGTCATTATTGTCATTTTTTTAAGGTAAAATACCCCTCTTTCTATTTCATTTCTTCGTCTTACTGTTTCAATTCTCAATCTTTCGTTTTTTTCATTTCAGATGCTCCTAGAATGTCACTAATAATTGTCATAACTAGAGGTCCCCAAAAGTATCATGAAAACATATTATTCTCTCAGTGGTTTCCCTAGTGATGTTCTCTCGACAACAAAATTCACTATTGGTCTTACGACTCGACAACAAAATTCACTATTAGTCTTAAGACAAAAAGACATATTACAATGAATACACAAACACTTAGCAAAAGTAAAAGTGTAAATTGCTTACTTGCATTTGAGATGTTGAATTGGAATTCTATTGTAACACCCCGATTTTCATGCTATTATTATTATCATTTGTAATTATCTTATTAAGTAATTACTTGATATATTTTATCATCTTTTTAAAATAATTATATTTTATAGATAATTAAATAAATTGTATCTTTGAGAAAATTAGTATTGCTTAAAGATCAGCTAATATTTTGATTTCAAATATACAACTTTTAGATATTTAAAAAATATTAATAGTATCTTTATGTTTAACATATGTTTAACAAACTTTTAAATATAGTTATAGATATTTAAATATTTAAAAGATATTATCTATATTTAAAAAAACTTTAGATATAAAAGATATTTAATAGCATTTAAATATTTAAATAATAGATATTTAACAATCTAACTCGACTAATTATGATACTATAAGAAATGGGAGCTAATACAATCCTTAGTGTGCGTTAGAAACTTTTCTTCTAAATTTTCTTGTCTTGCTATAGTAGAGGACAAAGGAGGAGCACCCTCAAGACATCTTAAAGTCTTTGTTTTACACCTTCCAGGTAAGGAGGAGTGAGAAATCTCGCTCAAGAGTATTAGCATGATTGTAGATAGAGGGGTTCCCTTGAACCCCAAGTTTGTATGCCTTGGCTCTCTAAAGGGGAATCAAGTTAATGTCTTGCATTGTAAAAATGTATAAAATAATTGCATGCTTTTGGAGGTCTCTGAAGGGAACCCCCTGAATTATGGTGTTTGTGTACTTGTATTGTTAAAATATGTAGAATTGATTTGATAGATTAGTACAACATGCATATGGAGTCATGAATGACGTTGTGTCATTCGTATGCATTCAAGTGTTGTGACTAACATTGCATCATTTGCATGCATTCAAGTGTCAAGTGTTGTGTGAGTGGCATAGCATCATTCGTATGCATCAAAGTGTCATAATTGTTTAAGAATGTGAACTCTTTACCTTTTGGAATAAATGATGACATAATTGAAATTTCAATTTTTGTATTTTTTTTACTAAATGCAAATGCTAGAGGGGTAAAGGGTGTCACATCTATCATAATTCATTGCAATATTTTGCTAACCATGGTTGAATCTACCCCATTTACATGGCTACAATGTTGAGTTTAGTCAAGACTTTCTACATCAATTATGTTTATAACTTATGCAGAAAGTATTTTTTTATTAGTTTAATTCCAATATAAAAAGGTTGACATATTTTATATCCTTTATAGCTATAATGAACATACAATTGATGTAAAAAGTTATTTTTAACTCAATGTAAAAAATCCTCTCTACATAGCACAAGTTACAAATGCATCCTATATATTGCCACAAATTTAGTTGAATATGCTTAAGTTTAAGCTCGATGAATTTTTATATTCTTATAAATACTAAATAGTTCATAATAAAGTTATGGGTTGAAGTTATATAATGTGCATTAAAAGATATTTAATCCAATTCAATGAGTAGATTATGCTTAAATATTGTTGTGAAAAATGTGTTTTTAATCCTTATACATTCAGTAAAACATGGTCTTGGTTTATATACTTTCAAATTGATGTATTTGGCCCCTATACCTTAAAAAATAGAAAGTTGATTTTCTATTTTTTTTTTATTGCATATGTGGCATTGACTTATGGTGATGTAAAATAAATAATGTTTTAAATTAATTGTTTATGTTAATAAAAATGGTCAAAAAAATGTTAGAACCCCTAATTTCTCATGTACTTTCCTCCTTTTTTTTCTTCTCTTTCCATCTTTTTGTCTTTTGTCCTCTTCTATTTTGTGTAGCTTCTTCTCTTCAATGTGAGCAAGTCTTCTTCTTCTCTTTCTCTTATTAATAGGTAACATTAATACTTCTTCGTCAAGATTTGTTCGCAATAGTTATGTGTGTGTGGGCGAGGGGGGAGTTGTTTCTCTTGACATCTAGTACCAAGAATAATGAGAGAATATTATAGAGATGAATAAATTGAAGAGTAAATAATGTATTTGAAAATGTATTCTAGTTGTTATACTTTTGTTTACCAATTTTTTGTTTACAAAATCTTTTATGTGCCTTGGCAAATCCCATCAAATTGTAATTATTTTCAGTGGGTTGATGAATGAAAAGGAGGTTGAAGAAGACAAAGAAGAGAAAAGCCAAAAGTATTAGACAACAACTCATGGAATAGTTTTTGGGGAAGAATGCCAAATTGCAAAATAAAAAAAAAAAGCTTGTGGTAGAGAGGAATTATGGAAAATGTGTTTTGTGGTTGTATCGTGGGCTATTACATTTGTTTTTATTTCATATTTGGTCTCAAATTCAATTGTAAGATTAGTAAGTAATCTATAGTTAGTATGTGTGTTTAAGTTTAAAGTTAAAATTTTCAATTTAAGTTAACTAATTAGGTGTAATAAAACATGGTTTATGTAATAAAATTATGTTGGATCTATGTTAATTAATTGAAAATTTGTCCAATTTTTTGTTCCTTATTATCGTCCAATATATGGTTCCCTGTTTTCAACTTTATTGTTGGTTCAGTTGTTACTAATGACATGAATAAAATAATTGGTGAAATTTGTTAATAAGTTATAATTGATATATTAAACACCTACATAATATGAGTTTGTTTTACATCAAAAAATTTATCTCACATAATCATTAAACAAGAATGAAACTAAACAAAAGTAATGACACTAGTACATGCTTTAGCAAGTAGACCATCCTATACGTGTTATTTATTAAAATAAAACAAAAGGGTGGTGAAATGCATTAATACTACACAACTACCTTACAACACTATATAACTTCCAAAATTAAATTGAGCAAAACACTTTATTAGCTTCCAAACCAAAAGCACCAAAAAAAAAAACTTTCAAAAGAAGTACATGGCCATCAAAAGACTTCACAGCTACCAAAAATGTTCACAACTAATAGCTTATTGGAGTTCCCCTATATTTTTTGTCCACTTCCACTATTTTCTTTATCTTTGTTGACCTTGGTTGCACTTGCTTAGGACACTAGAATTGGATCACATTCTTTCATCCTCTCCACGAAGTCTTCCTTAAATTTTGAGAAATAAGTTTCAACATGTTGTGTCTATATATTAATCTCTCTATCTTGGATAAGTCTTTAGGTTGATCCCCTTCATCTTGTATAGATATCTTGCCTTGCAATATGTATTGTAATAATAGATTATATATTTTGTGGATGTGATAAATGTTTCAACCTTAAATGATAAGGTACCTGTGAAAAAGTCTCAAATCTAGACATCTATAATTCTTATACATATGTTATTTTGACCTCTTCAGCTTGCTGAATTACTTTGCCTCTTTTGTATGTGTTGTATGAGATTTTTTGTTTTTGTTCTTGTTTATTGTATCTAATTTGAACTTATTGGTATTGTTTGTTGTACTAGATATGGACTTCTTCGTGTTATTTGCTTACCCATAATTGATCTTCTTAGCTGCCTATATAAATAGTGAAAATCAGTAATATGTATACAAAAATAATGCAAATTATTGGTTGTTAACAAATTATACCAATATACATCCCACATATTTTGATTTTTTTGTAAGATTGATGGGAGGGTGATTATAACTCTGGTATTATGTCCATATTGGTTATATTTGCTATATTTCCTATATGCATGTTTCCTTGTAAGCTTAGAATGACTAACATCCTCATCAAGTTCCCCCCTTCTTAATTTTCTAGGCCTTCCAGGTGGTACCTTCTATTCTTAAGGTAGGATCTTTTCGGTATCTGTCTTGGGCCATAACTATTGTCCATTTATTGGAGAAATTGATTGACCATAACATACTTCATATGTCTCCCTCTTATAAAATCTATGTATATACATCTTAACATCCTCTTTATTGTAGGTAATGGCTATAACAACATACCTATAAGGTGATGAGAACCTGATTAGTACTAAAAAAGATCTTCAAAAGGACAAAGAGACTAAGGACACTCAAGCTATTAAAGGCTCAATAACAAGAGAAAGACTAAAGAGATTACAAGAAGAAGTGCTTCAAAAGATAGGAATGCTCAAGAGCTTGAAAGCCTCAAGCCCAGCCTTATACTCTGTACGGGCTTGTACCTTGACTCCTTAGAAGAATTTATATTTTCCTTAGCTTATTATTTGAATTTCATTTGTAATTCATTTGTAGCTCATTAGCTTAATTCTTCTAAGTACATTAAGGCTTAAAGGCTTGTTTGGAATGTTACTTAGCATGTATAGTCTTAGCTTGTTTAGCTAGCTAGATTAGATGTCTCATTGCATGGAAGAGCATCTAATCCTATCTCCAAACACCCTTAGACATGAGGAACCAAACTTATATAAGGCCTCCTCCACCCACTATAAAGATAACTTTAAATGAATAAAAATTAATTGTTTTGCAACCTTTGAGAGAATCCTCTCTATCTTGTTTTGTGGAAGAACCTTTCAATTTTTATCAAGCTTTCAAGAGACTTGTAGTGAATCTCACAACTCTTATCTTCCTCGTCCCATGAGTAAGTGACGAGTCATTATCATTTATTTCTTACTTACATTTCCTTATTTTCTTCTTCTTTGTTCCATTGCACATAGTTCTCGGTTAGACTCTTTTCTTGGAGTTCTTAGAAAGCTTTTGACTCAAGAAGATCTTAGGGTGTTATCATAAGGGATGTCCACTAACTCCCAAAAATAACATGTACATGTATGGTTTTGAGGTTCACAATAAAACTATCCATGCAATCTATATGAAAAACTTCAAACTTCAAACTTCAAATTCTCAACCCATGTAGCTAGCCAATTTCCACTCTTTTCTACTTTCCTATCTAGCCTTCTCCTTAGTTTTGGCATTACACTACTAAGATATTTAAAACATTTTTCTCTCAAAGTAACAAACCTACCCATTACATATGTAATCCATTCAAACATTGTGATTATGAATTTTTCTATAGCTAATAATATAGTATTATTAAAAGACTTAGAAAGGTTATTCATTGGCACATTCTACCTAAGGTAGCAGCTAAAAACATGGTTACACCAATACTTATGGTAGCAACTAAATAGCATGTACATTTACCTTTTCAATATCTTTCATTTTTCATCTCATGTCTCAAAGTATGTTGTTTCTAAAGTTGTCATTGTTAAGTCTATTGTAAGTGTACTCCCTTTAAACTTCTTCTTGAAATTGTTGTATAGGTATCTTCAAAAAACTTATGCTCTACATATTCTTTTTCATTAAAAAAATGGTACAAGGTCCTACATTAGTAATTTAATCATTAATCTATAATAAACACTATTATAATATTAAACAATAATAATCAATAATTAGGGATGAAAATAACATGCTATAGCGTTGTAGTATGACAAAGCAACATTTGACCATGAGGAGGTCCTTCGTAGCATAACACTTCACCATCATGGTCGTGGCGATCATGGTCGTGGCGACCATAATCACAACTACAATAGTGTTGCTTGCTACAACATTTTCTACAAATGTCCATTAAACTATTAAGATTTTTAAATGAAATACATTTTGTGACTTAGTTTCTTTTTATATAATTTAATAAATATGTTATTTTAACTTTTACTAACTCCCTCATTTTTCTAAACAATTTTGAAACATGTGCAACACTAGTAGAAAATTGTTCATTTTTCCAATTTTTTTTCAACTTTCTCCAATTCTCCTTTCCTCCTTTTCTCCTTTCCTCCTTTCCTCCTTTCCACCTTCACTCTCCCTTCAACTTATTCCTTCGATAACCCAACTTTTCTTTGATGACATCCTCTAGCAATTCAACAACTGATTTTCTAAATTATGACAACTACATTTTTTCTATTTTATTTTCTTAATTATTATTCTTACTTTGTTCACTACAAGAAATTTTAAAATTAGTTACAACAAAATAATAGCTAATTCTTAGTTAATTTCTAGTAAAAATAATTAGCTACAAAATTACTATAATATTAGTGGTATCATGAAATAAGTAGCAAATTAGCTATAAAATAATCATAGTTCATTCATAATAAATTTTAAAAAATTTGTAGTTTTTTTCTAGTTAATTTGTAGTAATATATTATTTTTTTTTTTAATTATATAACTAGGATATTCTCATAGTAGTTTCATAGTTAATGTATAGTTAAATTTATCTCATATTTGTAGTAATTTAACAATTATTTCCTAGTTAAGTTCTAGCCAAATCTATTTCGTTGATTATTTATAACTAATTTTTTTGCATTACAAATATGTATAATAACATTAATATTTATTAAGTACTCTAAAGTATATATTCGCAAAACATAAGATTAAATATTAAAAACTTCATAATCCTAACACATAAAAAGATGTTGTCAATCTCAATTGTATAAATATGATTTGAAATTTGATATAGACCTAATTATGGGTTATTTAAGAAAATAGGAATAACACATGGAAGTGACATAGTAAAAGGAATGAAAAAACATTAAGAAAATCAAGAGAACACGTGTTTAATCATCAATATGAGTCATCATGATCCTCCTCAACTATTTTAGCTTAGGAACAACTTAACACTGGTATAATAGGCTCAAACATATAGGCATCAAATGCTTTTTAACAAAAGAAGTCATCGTAGAAGTATGAGAATGACTTATGACCTTTGAGCTTTGAAGATGAAGTTCCAAAAACTCATCTCTTCTTCAAATCTGACACTTATGTCCATTATTCAAAATCAACCAATGGATACATTGAAGAATCTTATCCATACTTCTCCAACATTATGATGTCATATGACTCTTACAACAATATATCAAGAATTAGTAAAGGAATAGTACTTTCAATCTAATACAATAATAAATACAAAATAATTCCATAAAGTTTATTTAATATAGTTTAATAGATTAACACAGTAATCAAAAAATTGTATAAAGGAATTATTTATTAGTAAAAAATTATAACCAAGACTTAATCGTTATAAAATCAATAGTACAACTAAATCACAAGTTTCTAGTTATTCCATTATGTGAGCGACCAAAATGACCATATCATTACATGCCAAAGCATTTGTCATGTCTTCTTAATTTTTTTACTAAAATGCATACCTAAGCCTCTATATGTTGAAAGAAGAATATTTCGTTATTATTTATTATCCAAATCACTTGCATGACTTGTCATCTTGCATTTTCAAAGTTCTACATAAGTACGTAAACATCATGTATTACATCAAATACCAATATTGTACCATCACAATAAGATTATATGTTGCTCAGTTGTGTTATCTATTGTTGAGGTTTGCTTTTAGTACATGCAAATTTGAGAGCTCATATAGAGTCACCAAAGCAAGTTGATTTTCAATTCAATAAAGTTACAAGGGTATTTAAATATGAACACATTATATGTATGATAGAGTTATTCTTTTTCAGTCGTTTTGAACTTTTATCAAATAACTAAAGTTAACTATAGCATAGCCAACCCTAGGTCATTCTTCTCAAGGACACAGTGTGTTCAATTGTGATTTGGTGTTAAGCAAAGTGACGTAGAATTTGAGATGTAAAGTGTTGACTCTTCTCGGACTGGCCGAAGTCGCTCTCGAAAGAGGCTGAGCCGAGATCATCTCGGCAGAGATAATCCGGCCTAGTCTCGGTTGAGTGCGGACAGACGCTATAGAGATGGACTGTCTCTGTCTCAGACTAAAAATCAACAAACATGGGGGTTTGGAATGTAGGTAAAGCAGAAAGTAAACTAAGACTTATGAATGCAGTAAACATATACTACTGTTACTAGTTATCTATCTTTGCTTATTATATGACTGTGTTCATATTCAGTCCCATTAATCCAAGTTCAGTCCAGGTTCCACACCCCAATTCTCAGTCCATATCAGCCTTGGGAAGTCTTATGGCAATCGCCAAAGGTTCGTCCATTGCCATACCGAGGATTTATGCGATCGCTACCTCATCAGTTGGAAGGGATTAAGTTCAGAGTTGATTTTAGGTTCTCAGTTAACAATCGCTAAATGATTACCTACTAAATTAGTTAAACCAGTTCCAATCGGCTTAGCTTAACATTGTTCACAATTTAATTGCAATCGCGGATCAAATCATGAATTAAACTAGAGAAAGAGAATAGAGATAAGAGTTGCAGAATGAAATTGATTAACAGAAATAAAATACAAATACAGTGGTTCTGAATTCAGGTGAATCCATCTTCCATGACGATCGCCATGGTTGATGGTGGTGGTTCACCTTCGATAGCTTGAGCGCTGAGGGTCAGCTCCACCAGAGTGCGTCAGTAATCTGATCGGTCCCCTCTGGTAGACTTCAGCTTCCCAGTCTCAAATATGCACTTCCTCGATCGAGAGAAACGCCAATGAGCATCGTGCACCACCGTAAAAATGGAGAGAGCGAGAGCGAGAAAATGAGTATTGTGAGTATGGAATTGAAGTGAATTCAAAGACGTGTAAAAAGTACACAGCTCCTCCTATATATACATGAGCTGTGATATGCTAATCCTAACGAATCCTAACAGAATTACACTGTGAAGATCCTATTCTACCCCTATGCAGATCTTCTAACGTGACATGGCAGATTTCCTAGGAGTGACATGGCAGCTGAGCTGGCACTGAGGTGGCCTCCAAGCTGGATAGCTGATGTGGTCAATACAATTGGGCCACTCTTTATTGGGCTGCTGGGCTGCAAGGCATGGACTACCGAGACGACTCTGGTTCGGCCGAGATGAAGTCGGACTGGCCGGGATGACTTCATCTCGGCTGAGACTCCTTTGTTGACCCTAGTCAACTCGGCTTGACCTGCAAAAGAAGGAGTGATACTTTTATTAGCTAAGAAATCTGAATTAACATAGATTTGTATTTTCTCTATATTTAAGCTCATAAAATGAATCTTAGCTAACAATCCATTCTTAAGCACAAAATAGTCGTGCAAACATCCTTCTTAGGTGTCTAAAAGATGTATAAATTGTGACTCATCAGTATGATATATGTAGAATCAACTATAGCATAAAAGAAACAAGGAATTCATATAGCAATTATCATAACCCAATGACACCAATCGTTACACCTTTTTGGAGTCATGACATGCTCTACTCGCTAGAAACACTGCATCGTTAAAAGAGAAGAACTTGACTGAAAGTTTTAAGGATCAGATTTGAATAATTTAAAAATATTCAATTCGTTTACATTACTAATTCATAGTCCTAAAAAGAAAACCTTAAAAGCACGTATATAACTTTAAACAATGAGTCATTCGGCAGATCTTGACCTATATCATGCATGGACCCACTCATGGGTGATCCCAAGCAATAGTTATTGACTCTACAAACATAAAATACAATTTCTTTTTACTAAAACAAAAATTTCTTACTATGTTGAGAGAAAACAAAGGGAACATGTATGCAATAGTTATACTAACTCAATTCAATATGAACATGGAACATGAGCACACAAGTTAGTAGATGATACAATCATCTTTAATGGCATAAAGAATCGTAGAATTCTTATGTGACTGCAACTTATGATTTATCTTTAGTAAATGAGATAAGTAATAGATAAGACAAATATTTTTGGTAAGGATGGGGAAACAAAACCTCGTACAAAGAGAACAAGTTACATTAGTCACAATTTATTTATATCACAATTAGTTTGACACGAAAAAAATTTCAAGGTCATATTTATTCATCTTCAAAAAGATTTTATACAAAAAATTATAATTTGGTATATAGGAGGAAGAGATGATAAACGGAGTTATAATATATAACCTAAAATTATCTATATCAATAGGTCAAGTAAATTTTACTAGGAAAGGTGAGCTCATTGATAACAAGACTAATCCAAATAGTATCATGATGATTACCATGCCATCTGCACTTCCTTACCAAGCTAAGTTCGGTTTATAGCTTAGAACTACAACCTTGATAAGAACTTAAAACAGATAAAACAGCAAAACAAAAGAGAATAGGGCAAAAACACATAGGAATAGGATGGAGGTATAGATACAAAATAAATTCCAATGAAAAAAGAATTAAAAATTAAAAATTAAATAAAATTTTAGTTATTGATTTCTGGACATTCTCCACACAAAAGTTAGAGCTCATTCGCAGTAGAATAATTCAAGATAAATGATGCACAATCAGATAAACTTCTTGATTGGATATAATAGGTTACATAGCTCCTATAGATGTAGATAGAGATAATAGAAACTACCAAACAACAAAATGTAACAAAATATATAACAACATAACAAAAAATTCCCTAATGAAAACTACCCAAGAAAGCTAGAAGCTAGAAAACATATTTATTACAAGCCTTCAATCAAAACAAATACTTCTAAGTTTTAACTACTAAAGACAAACCAAATGCCAACAAGAAATGACAGAGGACCAAAATAAAGGAACACAACTCAAAAACAACACATGCAACTAGGAAAACCAACATTAAGTTCAGTCCAGGTCACACAAACCAGGAAACCTAACAGAGAACATGTGAAAAGAAAAACACAAACCAAAAACAGGGGAAGTAAAAAACAACAAAGTCAATCCAAGTAGAAGTCAACATCCCAAAACTCTTGATCAAAGATGCATCATCAACTGTTTTAATTACACTTCATTGTTGAGCTTAAGTCATTAGCCAAGAATATATTCCACTGCACTGTCATAGTTTTGTTGGAAGAGAGATAATTTTGAAAGGGAAAGGTGAAATTAGATTCAAGCACCCTGAGCTGGATGTCCAAGTGTGTGAGTTTTTGTAGGTTGGACTAGTTACTATTTTGTTCTGTCTAACCTATAGATATGTTTTTGGTGGAAATTTCAAAATAGCTAGAAATGCATATCTAGTGAACTTCTATAAGTAAGAACATGATTCATCTCCAATTCTAGAATATTGTGTTCTCACTTGTGAATAAGATCACAGAATTTGACACAACATGTACTAGACTATGATTTTGACTACTATGCACTAATAAAGTGTCTAAAAGGAATTTCTCAAAAGAAAATCCACAAATAACATATAATTGACAAATCAAGCTTGACAAAAAGGGGAAGAAGCTCCAATAGCAAGTTCAAAGCCCAAACTTGTCCAACATCACAATGAAGCATACTTACATAGTAAAATCATTATTTCTAAATAAAACTTGAAATATGAATTAAAAATGAGTTTAAATCACAAGCCAACATGATTATGCCCCTTATCAAACCCGACAGAACTATTTGTTTTTAAAAAGGGTGTATTTGTACAATGGCATAAAAAGAACAACTTAAATAACTAACATACTTATTCAAATTCTATTAGCAAAACTATAATAAAAAAAGCAGAATAATGATCCACCAATATTCAACAATGAACAATAATAAAGAGAACAATATATTCACATCGTATATGTATTACATCAACGATATCACAAGAAATATTTCATTCATAATCCCATACCCCAACAACACCCCACTAACCATTGAATGAAAGACGAAATCCAAAATCAAATTGGACAGGTACCAAGAACAATTAAATAAGCATGAAAATACCTCAAAATCTCTCAAAATCTCATTCCTATCAAGCATGAAAAACTTAGGACATCTAAAGTCATCAACCATGAAAAGCTTCAGAGAAGAGTTCTTTCGTTGTCACTCTTTTTTTTCTTCTATTTTTATTTTTTTCTTAAAGGTTTTTCCCTTTGGATCTGTGATAGAATTCTTCACCATTAATTAGGAATTCAAGGAAAGTAGAAAATAAATTAAAAGAGATACAACTCCCAAAATGTTTCCTATGCTATCAAACTAAATTATTGCCTTTCACATCACTAAATATTCTTTGCTATGTTTTCCAATTGTTAAGGTTTGAGAATGAATATCTAAAATGAGAAGTATATGCAAATAAAGAAATAAACATTGGTTTCAAATTTAAGAGATGAGAACACGAGCGAAGCAAGGATGATTGAACACAAATGAATCAAGAACGATAGAATACCAGCGAATCAAGAATGATAAAACACCAGCGAAGCGAAAACAAGAGAACACCAGCAAAGTGAGAACAAAAGAACACAAAAAAACTTGGAGAATGTGTGGAATGAAGTCTGCATTTCTTACTAGTTCTTGTCCTTTTAGTTGATTTGCACATTTACATATCAATAGAGAGGAAGGCACTCGATAGATTCAAAGGAAGGTTCCATCTTAAAAATGATTGATCAAGGTTACTATTGATAGGAGAAGACAAATTGAGTGCTAAAGTTTTTGCCAGTTGATCCATCAGATTTTCACCCAAGAACAACAATGTAATTTATTTCATAAAAAAATAGCATAGTCTATCTTTTTTCTTTCTTCCAAACAAATTTAAAATGTTAAGTTCGCTTATTTTTTATTTCATTCTTATGAAAGGATTTGAATATAGAGAATTTTAACTTTTCTCATCTAAGGAGAATGAATTTTTCTTAAATGCTTATTAAAATAAATTAATAATTAATTTTACCTAGAGAAAACACATATAAAGAAAGACCAGAAAATTAAACAAAAAAAATGTTTCAAAATAATTTAATATTCAAACTTAGCTAGGAAAATATGGTAGTTAACTAATAGTTTATTAGCTAGAAATTAACTATTAATTTTATTCATAGCTAAAATATGGTAGTAAAATATATAAATTATTGTAGTGATATTAGATATAACAGAATCAATAGCTAATTTGTAGCTAATCTCTAATAAAAAAATTCTTGTAGTACTAGGAAATATAAATGAATATAATTTAAATTTAGTTAGAAAAAATAATATATTAATTAATTAATAGTCAATTAACTAGAATTTAGCTACTAATTTAAATGGTTGTTAAAATTAGTAGCAAAATTAAAAAATTCTTGTAGTGGTTACTTATTTGTTTTTGCGACTCTTTTCTCTTCTCCCACTATTATTTTATGATTTTCTTCTTTTCTCTATTATGTTCTCACTTCTCAACCATGTCAACCTCTATGAGTGGAATGTTTAAGTCCCCTAGTGAAAATCTTGACATAGCATAACAATGGAATAGTTTGAAAGATATCAAAGATAGAAAATCTATAACATGTGAGTATTGTAAAGAAACAACTATAATAAGGATTACAAGAGCCAAAAGGCAATAGTGAGAAAAATAGGGATGTTGAAGCTTGCAAGAAAACTTCATCTAACATGAGAGTCTTGTTGAAGGAAGAATTTTAGAAGAAACAAGGAGAAAAAGAAACTAACATGAATAAGTTACAAGAAGACCAGGATGAAATGGAAAAGGAAGTGCAAGAAGTTATAAACATCCAAAAATAGGAAAAACCTCTATTTGCATCCAGGCAAACCTTTGTTTTACCTGTTGCAAAGAATGGTAGCAACAATGTTAAAGATCTCATAGATTTGCGTTCTTTAGGGACCCAAAAAAAACCATCAAATTGGGGAGACCTAAGAGGAAAACAAGCATAAATGATGCTTATGAAAAGGAGGCCAAAGAAAGAACAATTCAATATATAGAAAATAAATTATGTATAAATAGAATTCCTTTTAATGTTGGAAATTGAAAAGGTTTCAAATTGATGATTGAGGCAATTAGGAACTTCAATCCTAAGCTAAAGGTGTCATGCTACTATTAGTGTAGAGTTCCATTCCTTAAAAAGAAGTCGTAATACACAAAAGGATTGATGAAGTGTCACGAAAAAGAACACATATTGTATGAATGTTCGATTATGTCATATGCATGAACGAATAGAAGGAAGAGAGCCTTGATAAACTTTTTGGTGAATTACCCAAGGGAATCAATGTTTGTTCAGAGTATTGATGCTTCAAGGTACATGAAGATTAAGAATAAAATACTTTAGCTCTTGGATAGTTTTGTTAAGGATATTGGAGAACAAAATGTAGTGCAGGTGATCACAGACAACAAAAGTAATTGTGTTAGTCAATAAGCATTATTAGAATCTTGATTCTTGATTAGTTTTATACTTTAACTGGTAATTGTTCGTTTGTTACTTTCTTACTCATTATAAGCTTATTAATTTGATCTTAGGAAAGTTTTCAGAAACCAAATGGAATCATTTGTATTGAACTCCATGCGCTGTCCATTGCCTATATTTGTGCTCTAAGACATTGGGAGGATGGCTAAAGTTAAAAAAAAAAGAAGGCATTAGTCTTGTTGGATTCATCTATAATCACAAATTGGTCTTGAACATGAAGAAAAAATTCACAAACAAGATGGAATTAGTTAGACATGGAGTAACAAGGTTTGCTACTTCATTTCTTACTTTGCAAATGCTACATAATTTAAAAAATAATCTTAGAAGAGTAATGTTTCTAAAGACCTTAAGGAAAAAATGGCAATCGACATCATTCTTATGCCTTCATTTTGGAACAATGTTATTTACACCTTTCAAGCTATCGGCCTGTCATGCATGTACTTATGTTAGTTGATCACAAGAAAAAACCTACAATAGGTTACATTTATAAAAGAAATGGATAGAGAAAAGGAAGCAATTCAAAATTCTTTCAAAGAAAATAAAAAAAAGTACTAAGAAATATTTGAAATTGTTGATAGAAGATGGAAAGTTCAATTCCATCGCCCATTACACGCAAGTATTTACATTTGACACACCTATGATGCATCTTATGTAATTTAGTATTTATATTATGTTATTCTTTATACTAGATTATTATCATGAATGTCTCATTCTGTCTTGAAACTTGAAAATGTTATATGTATTTTCACAAGTAAACTAATTTAAGAGTTTTTCTCTATAAATTATCTTTTTTGTGTATGTTATTAGTTATTAGTTATCGTTGTGATGATAAGGGATGATTACACTTTACAGAAGTGGAACTGACTCAACAAGACTAATAATATGCTCAACATAAATATCTATTTCTTACTTTCTAGATTCTAGATATTCAAGCAATTCTACAACATCTTTATCCATAGAAAGCTCTTTCAAATCATTCACAAAGTTTTCATCACAATTTCAACTCCTCTTTATACTAAAACTCCTTAACTATCCTAAGTACTTCAAAATATGACCACCTATCACAATCCAATCCATAAATGATATGTCCTTCATTTCCCTTGAAAGTATTGAGAAGGTTCCAAATTTCCTCGTGTAGTAAAAAGTTAATAAAGAACCTCATTTCTAAAAATAACATAAAACATGACATAATTTATTTATACATAACATAGAGCACATAGCAAAATAGTAATAGAGAGCATAACATAATATTCACAAAGTAATATTATGCAATACATTCATGGTGCAACTTTATTCCAAAAAGTAAAAATCATAAAATGTTCCTAACCCTTTATTGACAATCATGCCAAGTTACCCAAGTAAAAAATCATTATGCTTATCTCTCTAAAGTGATTTATTTCTAGTCATATATGCAAAATTGACAAACATTTATGTTATGTTAATAGTAACGATGCTTTAAAAATGAACCTAGTATACTACAATTCACATTAACAAATGTCAAACAAATGATATAAACACTAACCCAATCTCAAAAACCTACTAGCAATGTCGAATGGAATTAACAAAAAAAAGAATTAAAAATCACATTGTATACAATTTCCTACTCATAAAAAGGATAGTGAAATAATATGCATGCATGAAAACAAAAAGGTGACCTTAACAAAATAAGAAATAAACATGTATAGCCGAGCCAAAAACAATAACTCATGAACTTGAAAGCAAAACACAAGGACTAAATGAAATCCTTAATTCTAGTTAACATTACAAATTACAATCATTAAGTTAAAAACACTCCCAAGATAATTAATACTTATAGGATGTAGTTGCCCTTCGAATGATTCTAATGAAAGATGTATAAATCACACATGTACGATTGTTCAATTCTGCAATTACCATAAAGGGATACAATATAATCTGGACTTATCATAGAATAGGAAGCTATTGGGACTTATTAAGCCCAAAAGAATACCCTCTATTGGTACTCCTAATAACCCCAAGAAAAGGCAACCTTAGCATCACTTTCATAAAAAATAACCCTAAGTAAAGGCAACCCTACACAATAACTCATCCCTACCGATAACCCTAAAGGTCCTCAATGCAAGTTTTTGAAACCAAAAGACATAAAATGTTACCTATAAGGTTGTAGTCCCTACTACAAAACACATTTTCAATTGTCCTCGCATGAACACAAGCTAGGAAACACTTCAAAATGCCCTCCAAAATTTCACTAATTACTCGTTAGAATTAGAAGAAGAAGGGTGTTAAGAGAGAAGGTCGAAGTTTGTAATTAGTTTCATGTAAGGGAGAATGACTTTTCATTTTCATTTACAATAATTTAATTTTATTCAAAAAATAAATTAAAATAAATCACATATTCGAAGATGAGTGTTATGTTTCTAATAAAAAATAATCAATATGAACTTTGTTTGCCACGTCAGATACGAAGCTAACATAATTAGTGAGAAGAGATTGAATCCACTTATTTTTTAAAGTATATAGACCAAATACATTGATTTAAAAATATAAGAATTAAGACTATATTCAATTGAAATTATAAAGATTGTTGGTTCTTATAGTTTATCAAATAAGTGATTTTAGTCTTGATAATTTTAATTAATTAAATCAAATCATCATATTTTTTAAATTAATAAAATTCAATCTAATACTTAATTTACCATTAAAATCCTAACAACGATAGGTAACATGATTCATTTAAATGTGTTGACATGATGCTAAAAAGTTGAGTTTAAAAATTAAAAAAAAAATTCAAAATGAGGTTTGTACTTAATATTTATGCTTTAACACTCACACTAAGAACTACTAGTTCACTTAACTTGTATATGTAAAATAATATATGTAACTTAAATGTGTAGAAAACAAAAGTACACATATATGGCTAGTAAATAATAATATAATATTATTAAATTAAAAATATTAACTTATATTTTTTACTATATATCTTAATTATAACTTATTTACTTATATTATAAATATTTTTTTTATAAAATTGTGTTGTTTTATTTGTTCATTCATTACTTTAGTGACTAAAATGAGATATTATTATCGATGTATATTTTTTTTTTGAATTTGACAAAAAAAATTAAAAATTATTTTTAATAATATCTTGAAATTTTATTTTATATTTCAATATTCTAATTAAAATTAAAATAACCTTTTTAATAATATCTTAAAAATTAATAATAACATTTTTATATTTTTGTATTTCACTAAAAAAAAATTATTGCATCAATAATAACAGTAGAGTTTAATACTAAAATAACTTTTTTTAATTTTAATATTATATAACTTGTTTAGAATTAAATTAAAAAAATTGTAGAACATTAATTATAAAAGTATAATTATATTTAGCAATTCTTTAGTAAAATATAAAAATACTAGTAAATAATTATATCTTATTTTACCTACTAAAAATATAAAAAAATTAAAACAATATAATTTTATAAAAAAAAATTATTTAATATAGAACGATTAACTTATAATTATGATTTATATTATTACAAAATACAAGTTATCTTTATTTAATTTTATAATATTATAACATTTATTTAAAAATAATAATTAGTAAATATTAAATATATTTGAATTTTTTAATAATAATTAGTAAATAGTAAACACATTTACGTTTTTTATTTCCATGTAATAATATATATAATATTTTCATACATATATTAAATAAGATAAATGACTTAATTATTTTTATTTATGACTTTTAAAACATAAAATAATGAATTCAGACTCTAATTTAAATTTAAATATCACATTAATAAATATAAATGTCATATATTTTTAATTAATCACATTTTTAATAATAAATTATGTATTGAAACAATTAAAATTATAAATATCACATCATATCATAAATTGATAAAATTTAAACAATAAATTAAATATTAAATTAAAATTATAAAAACTAAAATTCTCTATTTAAAGATATAAAGAATAAAATTACCCATACCAGGTTATCGGGACAAAATATTATTTGTTGAAATTCCCTTCATTCACGACTAATATTGGCACTAGGTGAAAACGCGATTCTCCCCGTTCAGAACGCGTTTCCAATTCCATCGCATCCAATTTCATCAGAGCGCCGTCGTTTCCGAGAAGTGAAGGTGTTCATTGCCACATTTTACATTCTCTCTTCAATGAGGCAGCACAAGCAGGTATCCTCCGTTAACCGACGACCCACCGTTCTTTATTTGGTGTGTGCGGCTGCATTATTCTCCCTCCTCCTCTTCTACATCCAATCCTCTTTCTTCGCAGGTATTATTCGCAACCACACCCCTAACAATAATCATTCTAATTCCGTTCCGCGTTTCCTTAATTTCCCTTTCAATTCGCATTTTCAGACTCCCTCTCTTCAGATCGTAACTCCGAAATAATCCGCGCCTTGTATAATTTCCAGGCCAGTGTTCAGCAATGTGTGGTAACCGCTGGATCTGAATCGTTATACTAATATGATTGTTTATTTTGTTATTTCTCAATTAACTTTTTTTTTTCAAAAATAGAATTATTTAGTTTTCTGAAGATCTGTGCTGAGGTTGGGAATTGAAACAGGGTAACAGAGGGCTTGGACTCACTGCACATATTATTGACCATTGTAAATTGATACTTAAATACCCCGAAGGTACCAACAGCACTTGGGTATGTCTTTCTGTCTCCTGAGTCTTGAGTCCTCTTATTTGATTCATTTCCATTGTTGAAGATCTTAAATTGATTAGTGATATGACTTAAATAATTATAAAATGGAGGAAATCCTCATTCTATGAGCTAACTTTTGGGATTAAGTTAGGCTCAAGAGCAAATTCTAAGATATTCTACATTGATCAGCAATATAATCAAAATAGTTCAATTCAAAATAGTATATATAAGCGAGGAACAATTTTCATCACTTGAACTAATTTTTAAGGTTAAATTAAATGTAACTTAAATTCTAAGACAATATTAGAGCCTATTCTAGTGGTTGATGTTCAGCCTATCGGTTGTTATCGAACTAACTGCATATGTCTAGTCTTGTAAACTTCACATTCAAGGATGTCTCTCTGTGGGGAGTGGAGTGTTGGAGATCTTACATTGATTAGTGATTTGATCAAAATAGTATATACAAGTGTTGAGGTTGAGTAAGGTCCAAAGCTAAATTCTAAGATCAGTTAATAGCCAAATGCTGATTTTATTTATTTTTTTGTTTTCAATGTTTCAATGATTGCAGTACAATGCGCAGTTTAAAAAATTTGAGCCTTTGGAGTACAATTATGATGTGTGTGAGACTATCCTATTGTGGGAACAGGTGCATTGTCTTGTCATCCCTTTTGCATTGTCTTGTCATCCCTTTTGCCCCTGCTTAAGTTGTACTTTCAGGATGAATATTTACAAGTGCTGATATGCTGAAATTGTGCAGTATCGGAATATGACCACAGTGTTGACCAGAGAGTATCTTGATGCTCGCCCCGGTGGTTGGGTGGATTATGCTCCACTACGGATAGCGCAATTGTATGGATCTTGAAACTGTACTTGTTTCCTGTTTGTTTGTGTTGATGCTGATGTTTGTGTTGCATCTGTTATTGGTTAGCGAGTGTGGTGACACCTTTTCTTCTTGTAGGGGGACAAAGAGGTGCACTAACAAAACTCTTTGTGAAGAGAATCTTAATATATTATTACCTGCGAAGCCCCCATTTCATCCACAGCAGTTTCGTACTTGTGCTGTTGTTGGGAATTCGGGGGACCTTCTAAAAACAGAATTCGGAGAAGAAATTGATAGTCATGATGCTGTTTTTCGAGACAATGAGGCCCCTGTTAATGAGGTAAACCTGCTACTGCAAGCTCCAACCATTATTTTTTTACTTCTGAAGAAAATGCCATAGAATGATATAGAGTATAAGAGCATATAGTGCATTTATTTGATATACTATTAAAAGAAAAATTACAGATACTTATTTTGCTTCTTTATGAATTGTGTAGAAATATGCCAAATATGTTGGTCTTAAGAGGGATTTCCGTTTAGTTGTAAGAGGTGCTGCTCGTAACATGGTCCCTATTCTAAATGGGTCTGGTAAGTTATTGTATATGGAAGTATTTAAACAAAAACATCAAACTTTTATTGAAAATTAACTCTTGAAATTTTGGGTTACATTAGTTGTATTGAGATTCTATTTGCAATCTCTATCATTTACAAGTGGATACCCTATGAAATATAGCTTTAGTTTATACCTATCTTTGTTACCTGAGAATTTATTGATAACTCTAACTTCTGTAATTTTCTTGCAGTATCCTTGATTTCTTTTAGGTTTTTGTTAACCTCTCTAATTCTTATTCTATGTGAATTGTACTTTTCCATTCCTGGTTTTCATGTCCTACAGCAGTGTTGTAAAATATTATTCTTTTTTAATTCTGCATCATCATACAACCTACATATATATTTTTTAACTGTATGGAACCTTGATGTTATTTTAGTCCAACTATTTTTTCTTTACCACTTTCTTATTGTCAAATGTTGTAAATTCACTATTATTAAGTGTTTAATTCTAGTACTTAGTTGGGAGGAGATCAAAGGTAATATTATAGCATAAGAATTATTTTCATCACATTATACAAGTTCAATAGCATCCAATTAGGATTGAATGGTTGATAGTATCCAAACATAATTTAGTATCACATCTGCAATAATTAATAAGTCAAAAATAGCAAATCACAAACAGGGCATAACAAATAACGGGTTCAAACTTCAAAATTGTGAAAACAGACCATAATAGGTTCCTAGTTCAAAGAAGCTGGGTTTGAAATTGAAATTTTTGAAACAGAATCTAGTTTGAAATATGGACCTGAAGTTCACATTGGGTTTAGAATGGAAGAGATTGATTTGCTGAAGCTGGGTTCATGGCAGTTGGACAATGGACACTGGGTTGAAGCCGGATTCTCAACAGCTGGATCTTGGGTTGGAATTGGGTTCACAATGGGATTTGTGTTGCCTCACGACTGGATTTTTGTTCTATTACATGACTCAGGAATGGATCCTCTCATGCTGAATTTTCAAATGACCTTGTCATGCAGAAATTGTGTTTATTTCTCTCCTTATAAGTATTAAATAGGTGGGACCTTATTAAAATTCATAAACATTTATGAAAAAAAAGATAGATAAAAATAAAATCTACATAACAAGTTCATAAAGATGATTTCATTGATCACTGTTCAGGTATATAGAATTTAAATTTGGACGACTCACATGATTTGGATCTTAAATTTAAAGTTCAATTTTCTCACATTATTTGCAAAATACTGGAGATGAGAAATAGTGTCTCAGGAGCTTCAACTATCACAGTATGTCTTGAGTATTCCCCACGAAAGAAAAAACCATGCGACCATTCTAGTCATACTTCTCAAAGTCAAAGAAGTTTATGCTAACCCTTGATTATGATGGTAGGTGGCACATTACAAATGATCTAGTTATATTAATTACAAAAAAAAAAAAAACAACTTAAGAGTGACCCAGTGCAAGATGCTCCCACCTATGGGGTCTAGAGAAAGTAGATGTATGCAGCCTTAACCCTGTAAACAAAGAGGCTATTTCCTAGATTTTAACCTGTGACCTTCAAGTCACAAGGAAGCAACCTTACCATAGTGCCAAAACTCACTCTCATTTGCAAAAAAGTACTTAATTTTGAAAATTGGATGGCGGAGGATGCTATATAATTTTAACCAATAAATCAGTTTAGCCGAACACAATCAACCAAATCTACTCAAATTCATATTTCAGGTTTAGATTTTTCTGACAGATATTATTTCTTGATCTTCATGATTAACCAAATTGGATTTGGAAGACTGGTCTATAAACCCTAAAAGATATAAAATTTTAAAAATGAATCTATGAACAAGTAAAAAGTAATTAGTAATATGTTGACATATAAAATAAAATAATTACAAAAATTGCTATTGTGATAAACCTGTAATATGTTAAGATTCCTGAAACTATGTTGATGAATATATTAATATATTATCTGGGTATCTGGTGTCTAACAGCTCAGATTTGTGGGGATCAACTGTTTGGTAGTTGCTTAAAACCTGGGAAATAGAAATCTAGAAGTTCGCTAGATATTATGAGATTTTAATCCTATTTTTTCCCTTGTATCTGTTAGTTCATGATATGTATGTAATAAGAGGATTAAAATTTTTGTTCCTTTGCAGATGATGAGGTACTCATAATCAAAAGTCTGACACACAGAGAAATCAATGCAGTTATAAAGGTGAGAACCTGTTCTTTGATTACTATTTGATGCTTTTTAGTATATGAGCTCAATATGGGGATGCAACTGGATACTTACTAGAATAGGTTTATCCACATTCTGTTGAACTACCTTTTATGGCAGACTATACCCAATCCAGTCTATCTCTTCCAAGGTATTGTACTACGTCGGGGTGCCAAAGGAACTGGAATGAAATCTATTGAGTTAGCGCTCTCCATGTGTGATATTATTGATATATATGGTTTCACTGTTGATCCAGGATACACTGAATGGTGGGTTTCTCTATTTCAATATTGATCATTTATTATATTCCTTGTGTTTTTTCTTCAATGATACTCCAAATCTTCATTTTAAAAAAATTTATTTATTTATTTTGTACGTGCAAGGTTGTGATACTAATGCCTTCCAACATTTTACCTCCCTTTTTATTATTTTTTTCTTATAGGACAAGATACTTCTCTAAGCCTAGGAAGGGACACAATCCACTTCAAGGAAGAGCATACTACCAACTTCTAGAATGTCTTGGGGTATTTATATTAATTATAAATTTCTACATAAAATATATTAATTAGTGTGTATTTTATAATGTTTTTGGCTTTGGGTTTTATTGTCAGGTAATCAGGATTCACTCCCCCATGAGATCTAAGAGGAAGGAAGACTGGTCAGATATACCTAACAAAGAAATGATAAGCCAAGCACATGCAGCAGCTTTGCACTTGAAAAGGAGTGAAGCTGGTCAGGGTGGTGGTGATTTAGGGCAGTTTGGCAATTGTAAGGTGTGGGGCAATGTGGATCCAGACAAAAGTGGACCTGTCTCAGGATCACCTGACATGAGTGATGTCAGGAAACATTCAAATTATAATAAATGGGAAATCATGCCTTTTGAGAGTTTGAGGAAAGAAGCACAGGATCATTATAACCAGATGCAAGGGGTCTCTATGTATAAAATGGATGGCAATAAGTTGGATGATCTAGTCTGTGTGAGACATTCATTGAAATCTGAAGTGTAAATGGTATTATTGCTGTCTATTGTTATTCTCTGATGACGTCCAACTGTCTACTAAATGGAATATGGGATCAAGTTACTTTCTGAGGGCTGCTGGCATAACTCCTCAACAGTCCTTCTGTTTCATCACCTATTGCAGCTATCAGAGCATAGTACGAATCTCAACTCCAAGTGAAAATGAGGGAGTCAATATGCATAATTTCACCGATCCAGATGATTTATATTTCAAGGTGATTCATGGTAGGGATCTAGAAATCACAATACAGGAATTCTGACCTCAGAAGTTTGTTGTACAACTTTTTTCAGGTTCGGAATGGACAGTGCTTACCCAATATAGATGTCTGTTTTTTTGTAATGTATTCATTGGCCGAAGAAGTATCTGCAGAAAACATTTTTCTTCTGTGATGATCGATGAAAGAAAGTTATAGTCAGCTGTTTTGTGAAGTGTTTTTTCTCATGATTTTCAATGGTATTTACTTCGTTGCTAAGTTTTTTTTACCCCCCCTTTTGTTCCTCTTGCTACTGCCTCTTATTGGGTTTTTTGCACAAATTTGCTGCTTGACTTATTTTGCTGAATTTACTTTTTCACTTGTTTACTCTAATGCTCAGTTGGTTAATAATTGTCCAGCCTCATGATCAAATAGCCCTTCAAATATGTGTTTCTTTGCCAGCATGTTACCTATTGTTGGATTGATACTCTTTAAGTTGATCGCATTCTAAAACATTTAAAAATGGAACTTGTGTCATTTTTTAAAGAACATGTTAGTGTATTTTTGCAGATAACTTGGATCAAGTAATTTGGACGGACTTGGTTTTGGGGAAGAATAATGTCACTATGCAGCCGTATCTACATTTTGTTTCCATCTGAATTTAAGTAGTTGTATTAAAAAAGTTTCTATATATATTGATTATACATTGTCAAATGTAAAGTTATGTAGATAAATAGTCCTTTCTTAGTACTTTAACAGCCTTGATACATGAATACACGAGACCAAACAGTTTTCCTCAACTGTCAACCTGTTTATCAATAAATTGGTTTTACAACCATATGAACGCGGTTGCCATAATTCCAGATTTTTTTGTAAACGGAAAAACAATTTCGTGTGAAAATGGGTACCTTATTTAGTTATCCATCAGAAAACTCAATTTTGACATTTTATTTCGCCCTTAAAAAATGACCTTACAATTAGCTTATCAATTTTACTGCTTGCAGTATTCCCCTGCCCTATTCCGTGGAGGAACAAATCAGGTAAGAATCAAGATGGAAAGCCTAACTAGCTAGAAGAAAGAAAACAAAATTGTACTCAAACATCTATTCCATTTGAATTTCATCAAACGCATACTAAACAATATAAAATAATCAAATGACGATGTAAAAGCTAGCATAGTCAGGTAAGTTCATGGAAGGGTAAAACTCTTCTAACAATTATTTTATTGATAAAATATGATTTTAGTCTCTCTAACATCTTAAAATTTGGTTGCTCCCTAACAAAATTGAATACATTTCTAGTCCCTATATTTTAACAGAAATATATATTTTTAGTCTCGAAAGTTTAAAATTACATCACTTTTAGTAGATGTAGAGACAAAAACTCTATTACATTTTTATAGAGACTAAAGCCTAAATTTAAGATATTTCGAAAGACAAAAATAATATTGTAGCTTTATTTTATTCACTCAAAAGACTTCAATTTACGAGCTTAAATAAAATCTATTTCCTTATCACTAGTCAAATTAACTGTACAAAATATCGTATCAGGTGGAGAAGAAAAATCAAGATGGATAAAATTAGAATGATCAAAAAAGTCCAAGAGCTACAAAAATATCTTGAGCCCGATGGAAGCCTCTGAATAGCAGGACCATTCCCAAACACAAAAGGACAACCTTATCCTAAACTAAACCTCAAATATCTCACTCCATCACAGCCCTTGTATTCTATAAATCGGAATCACTGCTCCTGGTAAGATTAACTAAACCTGAAAGAAAGATCACGAAAGCAAACCAACAGCCTTGAAAATGCAAACAGCTTTAACCTTGCGTGTCCCCAACGTTGTGCCTTTGGCACCCACAAAGAGTGTCAGCCATCTAACCACGTTCCCTACCAAAGTGAAAGCCCCACGCGCCTCACCTCGCTACTCGCCCATCAAGGTTGCAACCGTGGAGTACGACACGTCCACAGTGGATTACAACTCTGCGTTCTCGTAATTAAGCCTTCTCTTCACAATCACTTTTCAGTTGATATATTGTAAGTTAAAGTAAACAAGGTGTGTTTTGTTTTCAGAGTGTTTCCAGCAGAAGCGTGCGAAACTATAGGAGGGGAAGCCTGTATGGCAGAGATGTACCCTGAAGCCAAGCTGCAGCCACAGGCTGACACACCACGAGTTGCTACTGAGACCGTTGAGAGAGAGTATCTTCAATACAACGATCCTAAAACGTAAGATCTTTCATCAACCAAATACCCTTCTAAACAAATTTTACTTTCATTTTCTTACACTTTACTTTTATAGTATAAGTGTTTACAAATATGTTAGATTCAACATGTGTGCGTTTAGATCACCAAACCAACTAATAATTTTTTTTATGTTGTTTTTTATGTGATTTTTGTAGATCTTAGATGGAAAAGTAAACACACTTATTGTAAAGATTTTTATACAATAAATAAATTACAAATAATCAAATAATTTTTATAGCTTTAATTAAGAGTGTAATTTTTATGTATCAGCTGTGTCAAAAAGATTATATTGTTAATTAATAAAAAGTATTGTTAATGTAACTTTAGATGGTTAATATAAAATTTTGTCATATATAACTATTTATGATTAGACAGAAGTATAAAAAAAATTATATTATAATTACATGCACTATTTGATAAAAATCAACAAAATTATTATATATAATAAAATTATAGGAATCTATAAAAAAAAATTCAGTAAGATGAGGATTAATATAAGAGTAAATAATATATTAATCGATACAATAAAGAATTTTTAGATGGTTAATCAATAAAAGATTATTATGGACTATAGTTTGGTAGATATTTATCGTAAAAGTTATTTTTACTATAATTTAAATTGATTGACTGGGTAATAACTATTTATACTATAGGCACATATAAATTAAACAAATAATTTAACTAGTAAATGTATATTTAGTCTTAAAATTAACTTGTATGATTTAAAGATTTAATATGAGCGGAACTAAATGTCTTCTAAGATTGATTTCACTATTTAATGATTGGGTATGGGTTGAGAATTGTGGGTAAGCATTTTAATGTTGCGTGGATGTGTTTTGCAGGGTATTTCGAGCAGAGGCTTGTGATGATCTTGGAGGAGATTTCTGTGAGCCCGAATATCAGAAGAGTGTCTACTAGAGGAAAGAGAAAACCCTCTTATTGCCACGACTACTACGTTTTCAATATCAACTACTAGTAATTGTATTATTGACTATACATAGTTATAGAATATGGATCTTAGTTTACATTGAGTTTCATTTTCTCTATAAATTTTACAATAATTATACACTAAATATGATAGCTTTGGCCCTCTCTTCTTGATTAATTTCATTTTTCTGAATAATTGAATATCATCTGCCAAATTAAATTAAGATGGTGCCAAACCAAGTAAATTATTGAAGCAACAATAAAAGCAGGTATGGCATCAACTCAACATTCATCAAGTGGATAGGCAATGGCATAGCACTACACCAGCCATTCCTCCACTGAGGGTTTAAGGAAATCTAAGCCTTATCCATTCACAAACTCATAAATAGTAATCTTTCAACATCAACCATAAATTTCCGAGGTCTACTGTTGACTAATGACTACCTATACCCTTTAAGAGTTTTTTTTTTCTTTTGTATTATCGGTGGAAAAGGTTTTCTAGGGCCAATTAATTGAAAATTATAATAAATATAATCTTAAAAATATTTATTATAAAATCTAATAAATTTATTATATATGATAATAAATTGTGATCGGAGAACGTAATTTTTTTATTATGTGATATTATATTCTCTATAATTTATACGTCAATTCTGAATCAATCTCGTATCTCATAAATTGATAATGTGATGAATTTAGCAGATATACTGGTTTATTTTTAAAGTATTCAAGGTTATTACGACACTTCAAACTGCATGTAGTTGTAAGCCATATTCTTATATTAATGTTTGAGTTAGTTTAAATAAATTTTTAAATAAGAAATTATAGAAGAAAAAATATAATGACTTAGAGATAAAATAAATAGTTTAATAACTATGCTGGAAAAGTGTAAAGTAACTTTATTCGGTCAACTAATCGAAAATATTTTTATAAACTTTTTGTATAAGTTAAAATCACTTATATATCTCAATATTTTAAGAAATTTTGTCATCTAACTTGCCAGTAAATATCTATAAAATTTATGTGACTCAGATATACACGTAGAAACTAACTCAAGCTAGATCTAGCTAATTACAAATAAATTATAAATAGCTCATAATAATAATAATAATAATAGGAGAAATTATTTGGTTGTTCAGGACCCACTTAGTTTGTGATGTTAATCAATCTTTATTTAGTATTTAACTAAATGTTGTTAACTTTTTATGGTATGTTGAAAAACTTGAATACGTATTATGTCGAGATTAGTCGAAACTATAGACATGTGGTGGTACATCCCCGTTTACAAGCATTCCAAGGTTTCATTTTCCCAACTAAATTAGTCGAGTCTGTTTATGAATTGAAGCATTTTAAATATCTTAACTTATAAAAAAAATCCAAAGTAACAAATGCATGAATTGAACAATCTTCTCAGCTTACAAACATTGAAATTGAGACATTGTGTTGGAAATATGAATTTTCTCTACGAGAGATAATGACAAATTCAATCAGATCAAGGTCCTCTAAGTTCAAAATTTTTGTCAAAACTTTAGGAATTATGATGCCAACTAACTTCAAAAACTTGGCTGAAGAACTTATCAAGCCTATGGATCCGTGTAAGTCTCACTTATCACATTATATTATATTATTAAATATTCTAAATTTAAATAAATACCTAGATCTATAAATGTTGATCAACAAAATTTTTAATAGTCACGAATAATTAATTTGTGATCTTTCTCAACTAAATTACCTTGATTCATTAAGGGACATTTATTTTACTTTTTGATTCGGAGAATAAAAACTGGATTTTTTGATTTGGGATATTAATCTTTCATAATGTCTCAACCAGTAATAAGATTTTTATTATTTTTTAATAGATCAATATGTATATCCACTCATTAAATTTATATAGGATCTTTTCATAACTCTATTTAATTAGTTAAATTAAACCACTTAATATTATAATCATTAAATAAATAAATAGTTTATATAATTATATTTAAAATATAATATCTAAATAATTAAAAAATTATAAATTTCTACCCAAGAAAAAAAAAAAAAAAAAAAAGGATAAAACAATGTTAAATTTTATTTAGTAAGGAGACGTAACGTAATGTGGGAGTCACTAAAATAAATTTAAAATTCTGTACTCATCATTCTTGAGTAACAAGGCCAAGACAGTATATCTTCCCACCATAGACCAAGTACTTGATAACATCAGTTAAAAAATAATAATAAAACTCTATTGGTATTTTTTTTTCTTCTTTTTACCATTACAAATTACAAAGTGTGCATTGGTCACGCTACTAAGAAAAATTAAAACTTTTACGTAAATACTTGGAGAGAATAAATTAAAATTAATTTATCATAAATTAAAAATCAATTTATAAAAAATTAATATGAAAAATCTAAAAATTATCTTATGTATAAACTAATTTTAATATATAGAAAAAATTATTTTTTTTCTTATTTCTCCTCCTTAAATATTTATAAAAAAAATTATCTAAACATGTCATAAATACATATTGTTTACATGCGTTACCAAGTGAATTCAACCAATAGTAAGAAATTTCTTCTATTTACATTATAAGTGAGTATCTCCACTATGTCTAGTTAGAATGTGTATTAATTTTATTTTAATATTTAATTTTCAAAGAAATTTTAAGACTCTTTTACTAATATTTATATTTTAAATATGACAATTGATATTTTAAATAATTAATTATTATTATTATAATTACCATATACTTTTAGACTTTTTTTCACATTCAGTGCATGTTTAGAAATAAAGATACAAAAACTAAATTAATCAATTTAATCTAAACCTCTTTTAACTTATATTTAAATTGATCCAAATTGGATACCAAATCACCCTATCCTGATTAATATATATGATCCACATAATAAAGTGAAAAAGGTCATATAAAAAATGTAAGAGCCGTTGAACTGAGTTTTTTTTTTTTTTAATCTTTTTCAAGAAAAAATTAAACAACAAAGAAGAGAAAATTTTTAGGAGAATTAAGAAGAGAAAAATTTTCCTTATCGAATTTTCTTTCTCTCCCAATATTGGAAAATGTTGAGGGAATTTAAACTATTTCAAATATAAATACTAAAATATTTTTATTTATGTTTCAAAATTTAAAATTAAAAGAAAAAAAAGTAAATTAATTTATAAAATTTCTCCTTATTAACCAAAGAAAAAAAATACTACCTCTCTTCTTCTCTATTAAAACTATTTTTCTCCTTTAAACCAAATAATCTCTAAATTAAAGAGAATATCAAAGATTTACAATAAAATATTCAACAATAAATAATGGTTATAAAAAATGTTTCAGAATTATACAAAGAGTAAACACTTCCAAACACAAGTTAGTTTAATCACCTCTTAATTGCATATATGTATCCCTTGACATTTTTCTAATTTTTCTAGTAGTTGGAGATAAAGCTCAAAATTCTTCTGAAAATATGTTATTGTTAAACGTTACTTTGTAGTCTCATGTAAGTTTTTCCATTTTCAGTACAAGAAATAATTATTTTGACTAAAAGTCAATCTTATAGTATATATCTTTTTTTTTTATTTAACATAATCTTTAAGAACTTTGTCATTTTTAACTTATTGGTTGATGTTAATAGCTTAGTTGAAAACATGTTCATGAGAAATGAATTATGTTTAGAATATAAAAAGTTATATTTATTAGTTCTTCAAAATCACATTTAAAATATGAAAAACATTGCCAGAAACGTGAAATTAAATATGTTATAAGATAGTTATACATTTTATCTTTTATTATGCGGATCAAACATTACCATTAAAAGACACATAATTTTAAACTTTTTTATATTCTTATCACACACTTATTTTTTAAAACTAAAAACATAACGTGCCATGTTTAAAACACATAAGCTTTTGAATAAAGAAAAATCATCCAAATCTTTGACATTTTGTTATCCATAAAAAATTTGGGGTATTAATCTTTTTTTTTTTCAGTGAAAGGATATTAATCGTCTTGTTGGCTCTAATAGAAAGATAAAGTGCTCATTCCGTTTAGAGTTTAGCAAAAAAATTTAAAACTGTTGAATGTAATTAAAAAATATATATCTAAATTAATCTGAATTACATGTTTATTTTGAAAGGTGTACTTTTATTGAAAAAATATAAGATTTGATTTCCTAACTTTAAATTAAACGGTCTAACTTGTGTTTACACACAAAATCTATTTCTCTTGACATGCATATGTTTGAACACTATTTTAATTATGCTCAATAATTCAAAATTAATTCTTCTTAACTTTTAAATAATGACCCGTAGATGGAATCTCAAAACGCTGCACAATTTGGTGCTAAAAACGAGCTCCCCATTTTTTTTCCTTCCATGAATCATATAAAATCATGTACGAGGAAAAACGGAATTCACAACCTCGGCATCTTGACATCTCCGAAACGACACCTTCATGTCGATGCTTCGATCATCAAGACAGGCTTCGATCCCAACACATACCGTTTCAATTTCCAAGTGAGAGTGCATCTCCAACGCGGGGATTTGGGCGCAGCACGCAAACTGTTTGACGAAATGCCTCACAAGAACACCATCTCCACTAACACCATGATCATGGGTTACATAAACTCTGGCAACCTTTCCGCTGCTAGGAGCATGTTTGACAGCATGGTTCAACGCACGGTTGTTACCTGGACAATGCTGATCGGCGGCTATGCTCAGAACAATCGGTTCCGTGAAGCTTTTGGTCTCTTTGCCGATATGTGTAGGCACGGCACGGTTCCGGATCATGTCACCTTGGCCACTCTCTTATCTGGGTTCACTGAGTTTGATGGTGTCAATGAAGTGGCACAAGTGCATGGCCATGTTGTCAAATTGGGGTATGATTCCACCCTCATGGTCTGCAACTCATTGCTTGATTCTTACTGTAAGACACGGAGCCTCGGTTTGGCTTGTCATCTCTTTAAATACATGCCAGAGAAAGATAGTGTCACTTTCAATGCATTGTTGACGGGGTACTCGAAAGAGGGGTTCAATCATGATGCCATAAACCTGTTTTTCAAGATGCAGGATTTGGGGTTTAGGCCCACGGAATTTACTTTTGCTGCAGTTTTAACTGCAGGGATACAGTTGGATGATATAGAATTTGGACAACAAGTTCACAGTTTTGTGGTGAAGTGTAATTTTGTGTGGAATGTGTTTGTGGCTAATGCTTTGCTTGATTTCTACTCGAAGCATGACCGTGTTGTTGAGGCGAGGAGGTTGTTTGATGAGATGCCGGAGGTGGATGGTATCTCTTACAATGTGCTTGTAACGTGTTATGCGTGGAATGGAAGGGTGGAAGAATCTCTTCAACTTTTCAGGGAGTTACAGTTTACTAGATTTGACCGGAGGCAATTCCCATATGCTACATTGTTGAGTATTGCTGCAAATGCTTTGAGCCTGGAAATGGGTAGGCAAATCCATTCCCAGGCTATTGTGACAGATGCCATTTCAGAAATTCTGGTTGGAAATGCTGTGGTTGACATGTATGCTAAATGTGGCAAATTTGGGGAGGCAAATAGGATTTTTGCAGATCTGGCTCATCACAGTTCAGTTCCATGGACAGCCCTGATCTCGGGTTATGTTCAGAAGGGACTCCATGAAGATGGCCTAAAGCTATTTGTCGAAATGCAAAGAGCCGAAATAAGTGCTGACTCAGCCACTTATGCCAGCATCTTAAGAGCCTGTGCAAATCTAGCATCACTGACCCTGGGAAAACAGTTACAGTCACATATAATCAGATCAGGATGCATTTCAAATGTGTTTTCTGGGAGTGCACTGGTTGACATGTATGCAAAATGTGGATCCATAAAAGATGCACTTCAAATGTTTCAAGAGATGCCTGTGAGGAATTCTGTCTCCTGGAATGCACTGATTTCAGCTTACGCACAAAACGGAGACGGCGACCATGCTCTTAGATCGTTTGAACAAATGGTTCATTCAGGTCTGCAACCAAATTCTGTTAGCTTCCTCAGCATTCTATGTGCCTGCAGCCACTGTGGCCTAGTTGAAGAAGGACTAGGGTACTTCAACTCCATGACTCAGGTGTATAAACTTGTACCCAGAAGAGAGCATTATGCATCAATGGTTGATATGTTATGTCGCAGTGGAAGATTTGATGAGGCTGAGAAATTGATGACCCAAATGCCGTTTGAACCTGATGAGATAATGTGGTCATCAATTATGAATTCATGTAGGATCCATAAGAATCAAGAGTTGGCAAAGAAAGCAGCAGACCAACTATTCAATATGAAGAACCTTAGAGATGCTGCTCCATATGTTAGCATGTCCAATATCTATGCAGCAGCTGGTGAATGGGACAATGTGGGAAAGGTGAAAAAGGCCATGAGAGAGCGAGGGGTTAGAAAGATCCCAGCATATAGTTGGGTTGAAATCAAACAGAAGACCCATGTTTTCTCAGCCAATGACATGTCTCACCCACAGATGAAGGACATAACGAGGAAGCTTGATGAACTGGAAGAGCAAATGGAGAAACAAGGGTATAAACCTGACTCAAGTTGTGCCCTTCACAATGTGGACGAGAAAGTCAAGGTAGAGTCCCTAAAATATCACAGTGAACGCATTGCCATTGCCTTTGCACTGATTAGCACCCCAAAAGGGTCACCCATATTGGTGATGAAGAACCTACGAGCTTGCAACGATTGCCACGCCGCCATCAAGGTAATCTCCAAGATTGTAAACCGGGAAATCACAGTCAGAGATTCAAGTAGATTCCATCATTTCAGAGATGGTTCTTGCTCTTGTAAGGACTACTGGTAGATTGCCTTTGATCTATCAACAAACCCTTTGAAAGATCCAAAAACCTAGACAAGGAGTTGGTTTCATTATCAATCCAAGGTTTTTAAATTTAGATCAAAGTCTAATTTTATCACAACTCTTGATAATGCAAAAAATTAAGTAGGATCATTGTTTAAAATTTTATTATATCATCCACTTCTCTTCTATTTGTAGCATTATTTATACCAATCTAACAGGCCAAGAAAAATATGTATATTCATATGCAATAAATCCTCTTACAAATTGGTTATTGAGACAAATTTGGATCCTCTTCTCTCAATTTTGTGCAAGGTTATGTAATAATCCGATGTCAAAAAAGGGACTATTACATTAAATTATTAATCACTGAAAGGAATTATCGTGTTCTGACTGAATTTTGGGATTCTTACAGATTAAAGTGAAAATTTTACAATTCTTAATCAGCACGGGGAGCTTGAAAGCAACAACTAACGATTACCACAGAACTGGTATACTAAGCATCAATTGGAATCTCAATACTACAAAATTTTGCACGAAAAAGCAATATATAAAAACCGAATAGAAAAAAAAAAAAAAGACGACATTCTATTTCCTGAACAATTCATCGGGAACAACCCTAAGCTGCTTCCTCTGCTTGGATTTGGCGATCTTCTTCAAAGTGTTAGGGTTAGTAATCTTCTGGAACTTGGTTCCAGATCTGAGAATATTCTCCTTCTTCTTCTTCTCCCTCTCCTCTCTCTTCTTCCGCTTCTCGACCTTGTTCAACCGAATCTCCTCCTTCAGCTCCGTCATCCTCTCCTTGTACGCCTTTTTTATCGCCTTCTCCCTCTCTCTCTGCTCGAACGTCGTCCCCTTCCGGCTCACCTGCGCTGCCGACGCCCTCCGCTGCCGCGCCTGCTTCCACTTCCGCCCGGACACCCTCCCGGCGATCACACCGTCGTAGCTCGGTCGACCGAACGACGGCTTGTCCGGATTATCCGTCGACGGCAGCGCCGATCGCTTCGCCGGCGGCGGAACGGCGTCATCGGTGTCCATCAGAGAGGCGCCGTCGGTGGTGATGATGGCGGCATCGGCGTCGTTGTGCGACTCTGCCTGCTGCTCCCTCTTGCGCTTGTAGGTTTTGCCGCCGAAACCCTCGTCGAGGCAGCGAAAGTCGATGGTGCACGCCATGAGTGTGGTGTGCGAAGAGCGAACGAGAAACCCTAATGGATTTTAGGGTTTATATGGTACGTGGATTGGATTCTCACTCGCTGTTTTTGTTTGACGATTATGACCTTCTCATCACAATTTTACGACCGTTTTGTCTTTAAAAATTAAGATAATAGAATAGAAATCATAATGTAATATAGAAATTAATATGTTATCTTATGGAAGGCACAATATAAATTTTTATTTTATATAAATAAAATTCATAATAAATAATATTGTAGTATATAGAATATATTTTATATTTATAATAAATAATTATATTACAATAAAATATTTTAGTTATTGATAACTTTTTAAAAATAAAAATACAAAGATAAATTGAAAAGGACAAGAAGTTAAAAATAAAATAAAACATTCTTTACCGTAGTAACTATTTTAATTTATAAATACACAGAAAATTAGTATTAATTTCACATTTATATCAGGATTACTTTCAAATATTAAAAATAAAAATTCAAAATATTTTAAACAGATTAGATTAGTTTAATTGATAAAATATTATTATTATCATAAAGATATAAAATATGCTTTTAAAATTTCTAATTTTAATAATATTAAAAGTAATATAATTGATAGAAGGTTGTTTGACCGGTGATGTATAAATGTTTTATTATATTTATTTTATTAAATCAATTTAAACCTTGATTAAAGAAGGTAAAAAAATTATATTTTGTTTGAAAAACTAATTAATAATAAAAAAAATTATGAAACTTGTTATTTTCTGTTGCACTATTGTATATGAAAAAATAGAAATAATTTGGTGTTTAAAGATAGTTGGAAAAATGATACAACTATTATAATAAGAATACAAATTACAATGCAATTTTGACAAATGATATTGTGTCTCATCCAACATAATTGATTTTTCCAAGATCATCCCTTGTCAATGTTATCTCAAATAGGGTCGTAAACATAACTAAGATGTGTTCACGTGTGTTAGGATAGTTTCACGTATGTGTTAGGATATCAACTCATAAGTTTTTACTTCATTACTTTGGTTGAATTATAGGACATCAAGGAAGCGTTAACACTTGTCTATGTTAGAGGATTTATCAATATTTGCGTTGAATCGGATTGTTAAGCCATTATCAATTTGATTTTAAATGTATTTCAAATCATCTTTGCTATAACTTAGTATAAAATATTAAAAACTTGCTCATTTTAAGATATAATATGTTTTTCTCCCATGTCTATCGTGAAGTGAATCAAGTAGCGGATGCTCTATCTAAACATATGTTTTTAAACAATGTAGTAGATTATATTTTATATTTTCCATTTGAGTTTTATCATTTTTGTTATTGGCTAACTGGTGTAACTTTCTTTAGAGATTATGATTTTGGGGCTTTTGTTTCTTTCTTGCCTAAAAAAAGAAAAAAATAATTTTGATGTGTATTGCAAAATGGATAAAACACATAATACCAAAAAAATTAGTAAAATAATTATCTCATCACGAAGAATGAATATTTAAATATACCATCATATTATTATATAAATCAGAATAATTCTCTTAAACAAGAGAACTTTTAGAAATTATTCTTTGAAGATAGTATTTTTTATGAATTTTTCTTTGTCGACATTATTTTTAAGATTTTTTATTAACCTCTTATTTCTTTCTATTTATTTTTATAATATTTTTGGTTTTAAATTAAAATTTAATTAAAAAAGAAACTATCAATAGTTAAAAATAATATTTTATTATAATATATTGTTTATCATAAATTTATAATATAATTTATATGTTAAAAATATTTATTTATTATGAAGTTTAATTATAATATAACTTATAATGTTCAAAAGTATTTTATTTATTATAACTTTTAGTTATATAAAATAAGAGAAAATAGTGTAAGATAATCGACCAATTATTACCATGTATAAAAGTTTGTAGACTTTTTATAATAACTACCTTTAAATCATGACAAAAGTGATTTATGATTAGATGACAGTGTAAAATTATTTTACACAATTAATGTATGACTATTAAACTCAACAAATAAACATTTGTTTTGTGCATTATACAAACTAAAATATCAGTTATATTATAAATTATAATACACATTTTTGAAAAATGAATGAAACAAGTATCTCGATTAGATATTTTTAACATTATTTTTTTTATTCTTTTAGGTGCATTTTATGAAGAGTGGAAATAACTATTCTTATAAGCTTCAAAAATATGCTAAAAACATTTTATAAACCAATTATAAAATAATTTTATAAATTCTTCCAAATATTCTCACAAATACTTATAACATAAGATAAGTTTAAATAAATTAGTTTAATTATGTTATTTACAAACTCTTTCAAACATAGCCTAGATTGAATAAGACTTCACTTAATAAGTTTTATCTATTTAAAAAAAATTAAGGCTCAAGTTTGACTTGTTACTTGTCCTTAGACTTTTCTCTACATATGCTAATAAGTTAATAAGTCAATGGGAAAAAAATTATAAAACAAATTTTAATCTATGAAAATTAGGGGTAAACATGGCCCAACCTAGCCTGCTAACCCAATCCAACCCGAAATTGATTTGAATCGATTTGAGTTTTGAAATTATACTTGGTATATTTTGAGGATGAGTTCAAATTATACTTCGGATCATTCTAATTTAGTGTGACATCCTATATTCTCTTAAAAGTGTAATTTTTTTTAACAATTGTATATTAATATTATATTTTTAAAAATTAATAGATATTATTTTGTATAGGATAATGTTATACATAATAATATTATTTATTTTAAAATATATATTATAAAGTATGATTTCTAATTTTTATTTTACGATTTAATATATAATATTAACATTGATACATTATATTAAGAAGTTAGATTGACTCGGTCTTGTCCTATATTTTTTTGGGTCTTGATTAGGTTAGTTCAAATTTGAATAAGTGACCATAATAAAATTTTAAACTAGGTAGGAACAAAGATAAATTTAGCCTAACCTAGCTCATGCTCACCCCTAATGAAAATTAAAATCACTACTACTCAATACATGAAACAAAGGTGAAAATAAGCATAGTATAATTTATAAATAGTCTAACATGTATATATAATATAAACTTATTTTTAATATCTTACATAACATTCATGATAACTTATTTTATAACTAGCCTCTAAATAAGACATAAATTTATCCTTCAATAAATTTACAAGAAATGCTAACAACACACCATGTAACACACTTTTTTTAACACATTCTCTATTATTGATCAAAATTTATTGGAAATCATATATTTTTTATGGGTCACATTACTTATTTAGCGAGTCTCTCTCTACTAATTTTATAATTTTCAATAAGTTATAATCAACATGAAAATATGTGTTAGAAAGAGTGTGTTGAAGAGTATGTTGTTAGCACTCCTTTTAGCTTATAAATTTGACTTTTTTATAGGTCAACATGTTTAGTATTTAAAAATATAAATAAATATAATTTTTTAATATATTATAACAAATTTAATATAATAATAATACTAACAGAAATTTATTATTTATATTTACTTTAATAGATTGGTCTATTAGACTCACAAAACTTTTTAAATAACTTAAAGTTAGACTTTTTAACCAAATGAACTTTTATAAAAGTTTAGGTCTAAAAACAATTGACTTAGCCCGACCTAATGTAAGTTAGGTCATAGGCTCCTATCATACTATTAGACATATTTCTACTCCTAATTTCACATGATAGTTCCATAACTAGTAATTAAAAAATTATCTCTCAGCCATACAATATATTATTATTTTATCTTTATTTATATATTTAATTTTTTAAATTATTTATTCATTTTAATTTATTATTTTTATCTCAATCTCTAAATTAAATTTTAATAATTTTAAAAATAAATTATCAATAATTAAAAATAACTTTATATCACCATTTAAATTGTTTATTATAAATTCTAAATATAATTAAAAATAACTAAAAATAACTTTATATCAACATTTTTATAAAAATGCTAGTAAAATAATTTAATGAAATTTTGTAAATAATTTAATGAAATTTTGTAAATAATTTAATGAAATTTTTGTAAATAATTTTTTAAAATACTTTTCTTAACATTTTATTATTTCCAAACGTATCTATATTATGTTCAAGAATCGAGTTTGTGGGAAACATAACGAATATTTTTTATTTTTAAATTAAGAGAGATATACAATGTTTATAAAATATAAAGGATTAAGACATTAAATTATGCTAATCTATCTCTATGTTTTTTATTTTTAAAAGATATCAAATCAAATAATATTTATTAGAAATGCAATTTTTTTCTTTCAAAACTCAATTCCTTACCATACTATTATATTTACAAAGGAAAAATATATGAAGGAAAGTCATGCTATTATACTATTATACTTTCTTTGTATTTTATATAAAAAGAAAAGTTTCCTGATATTAGCAATATAAAAAAAATCTTTATTCTCATAATTCAATTGTTCAACATATTGATTAAATTGAAATTTAATCAAAAATTGATTTTTTTATTAATAAAATATATGCAAACTATCTATTATTAAAAATAGTTTGATTGAAAAATACAGGTAACTACTATTTATCAATATGTTGTACTAAACCAGTTCATTTAATTTGATATAAAATCAATTCATCAATTCAAAACAAACAAATTAAGCATAACCAGTTTGAATCTTGACTAGAAAAAAGTTTAATTTGTTTAAACAATATTAAGATTATTTACAATTCTAACCCAATATTGTAATAATTCATAGTCATATCAATATATTTATTTAATTTTTAATTATAGTTGCTAATAGATATTATTTTTATTGTTGAACTTTAATGTTATGATATTATATAATTATTACTAATTTAATGACTATTTAATTAGAATTAAACTATTGAACTCTGAACCATTGTTTTTTCTGTTTAATGACCAGTTTAAAAAACTTTGATAAAAAGATTAACTCAAAAAATGATTTACACTATGATTTTCTTCTCTTTTATTTTAAAAATACAAAAATTTTAATTATCAAAGTTTTGTTTTTTTTTCGTTTGTCATTAACATATGTCTAATATTTCTTATATGTTTAATACTTCTGAGAATATGAGATATTATCCATTGCAAAACATTCCACATTTCAACAGGAAAGAATAATAATATCATTTTCCAAAAATTTTGGAATACTACATTTCCAAAAAAGTAAAGGGAATTTCAACTCAATATAACTCTACGTTTCCAACTGGTTCATTTCCATATGAGATAAAGGACTTGCAGCATCGTGCATGACATGGCATCCACCAGCCAATTTGAATAATTTTTTTAATAAATAATTGTATGATAAGAAAATAAAATAAAATAAAAATTAAACTTTTTTATAAATTAAAATTAATTTATACACTTTAATTTTCATAAACTTTTTCATTTAAATTTTCCATAAATTAAGCTATACAAGTTTATTTTTAATCCTTGAAAAAGTTTAATTTAATTTATTTTTTATTATTCTCTCTTTAAATATTTATTAAAATATTTATTCAAACTCACTTATAATAAGTAATTGATTGGAGCAACTCAACCTCCCTCTAGAAGGTGACCATAATGTATGTTAACTCAGGTTATCTAAGTTATCTAAGTTGGCTTACCAAGGATTGATAAAAAAAATTAGTCCAACTAGATTCACTAGTAAATCAATAAATAATCAACTCCACATAATTTTCCATAGATTTGTGAGTTAAACATGTTGACAAGTTAAACGACTTCACTAACATGAAATAAAAAAATAAAAATAGAATTCAAACATTATTTTTTGACAACAAAATATTATAATTAATTAAATAATTTAACATATTTTAATAAATACATGTTTTGTGAACAAAATAAATAAATACATATAACTTTTTGAGCATACACGTTTAAGTAAGTTCTACACATAATAAGCAAAAGATTAGTACAATAGTTGTTATATACATGGTCAATGTGTTAAATAGCAAATAATTAAAAAAATAAGGATTTAAAAAAAACTATTAACCCCTAAGAGACAGACTAATTTTTACTAAATAATCATGGGAAGCTAGATTTTTTCAATTAAGCCCGGTTCAAACCTGTGGTAGGCCATGTTGGCTCAGGTTGGCTCGTGGTTCGTGGGTCACAGCTTCATTTGACGGCTCTAACCATAATATACAAAGGTATACTCTAGCAATAACAGGACTAATAAATACTGTACTAATACATCGTTATTCCTCCCAGTCAAAAAATTTCTTAACGCATAAGATATTAATCTGCTGCATCTCAATTGAAGAGAGGAGTATATTGGCAAAACAAAGAAATCGAAAGTATCCCCTTAAGATAATGCAGGAACAGAACCATTTCCAGGTATGCATTCATTCTCTAATTCAGAGAGTTCACTCTCAAAGAAGGCTCTGTGGAGAGTCCTGACGCACTGCTCTGCTTCACTGTCATTTACGACTAACGAGATATTCACCTGGCGGGAAACAAACAGAAAAGAAATATATAATGACATGAAAACTCTTTATAGAGTAATAATTTGCAGGTAAATGTCATTTCATTATACTCAGCCTGATAGTGGATGAGGAAATGTCACACTATCTCATTAATACAAAACTCGTTTGATTACTTCCCCATACAAATATGTTGTTAAGATGCATGCAAAGTGTACAACGAAGCAGATATTTCAGATCAGTTAATGCATGCCAAGCGTGCAAGGACAGATACAAGCCATTGCTTGTGACTGAGGATAAAAATGCTATAATTTCCTAGTAGCAACTACAATGAAGAAACATTTGAAGTGTATAAAGTGCAAACCTTAGATGCACCCTGAGAGATCATTTGAACAGTGACCCCAAGAGTTCGAAGAACATGAAAGGCCTGCAATAAAAGGCCAATCGGTAAATTTTGAAGTCAATAAAAGAGCAAAACATTAGCTTATTACAGAAAAACACAAGTTGATGTGAATCAACTTGGTCCTGAAAAGTGCAACAAACAAGCAGAGGAATTTATTCAAATATGCTAATTTTGACCATGCTCCATGGCTCCCAAGGAAGAAGACGAGGCACTCACAACAAAAACATCCCCAAGATAGGGACAGAACACCCAGATTAGAACTTTTTAATAATAATCTCAGAATAATATTCAAATGGAGATAATATAATACAAAACCTTCTCCAATATTAGCGATGACTTCTGAACATTTCCAATGAGAGAGATTATGGATCTGTTCTTTAAGAGATTTACCACTGCAATTTTTTCCAGTTCTTCAACAACATAGTCAAGTTCCTGTTTAAAGATAAACAATGATAGCCAATTAGACTTATGCAATGGCTGGAACAAAACTGGAGACAGAGCAAGGATGGAGCATGCATTTGTTTATGTATGTGTAAAACTGGGTGACGTCAAGCAGATAGATATTATCTAAGACAGCGATCAACTATACTAATAAGTAATAACAATAACCACGTCCATGCCTTAATTGGCTATCCCAGTAGATAGGAATTAGGAAAGACTACATTGATCAAATGGCACCATTTCTCAATATTATAACTCATCAACAAAAAAATGAATGGAAGCAAGGAACAGAAAGGCTTACCTGTTGAATTAGCTCTCTGCTCCATAGCTTTGATGGATCCAATGTCAAGGAAATACTGACTTCACTTGTAGCTACAACATCAACTGATATGCCTAAATCTTCGAAGATTGAAAATACCTGCATAACTATGGAAATCTGAAGATAGGAAGGGATTTAACCACTGGGAGGACAGGTCTGACAGGTGTTAGCTTTCTCACCTTAGCAAGGAACCCAAACTGACCAAGCATTCGAGTGCTTACAATATCCAACATGGTCACATTACGTTTCAAAACAATGCTAGTTAATAATGCCTGCAAGCACAAATAGGAAAACTTAACAGTGTCTAAAACCATCCTTCAGATAATCGTATTTTTTCATCTATGCCAAGACTCGGTTATACAAACCTTGCTCATATCCCTTGTCTTAGCGATGAGAGTACCTGGAGCTTTAGGGTTGTAAGAATTTTTAACCCTAACAGGAATATCACTTTCCCTAGCAGGTCTCATAGACTGTGGATGCAGAACCTGCAAATCAGAGAAATAATTCATAAACAAGATTTACTCTCATCCCAAGGCCCATGTCATGGTCAATTGGGCACCCAATAATCATGCTGCTAGGTAAATAACACAGGAAAATTGTGAGCTACAACCTTTTTTAATGGTACAGATCTAAGATAATTTGGCAAGTGTGGTTAATGGCCCCAAAATATTTGGTTTTTCTTAAACATTTTACACTGAAGAAAGGGTATCTATAGCTAGCATTTGACAGAATCCAGCTTGGAAAAGTGATCTTCACAATTTTCTGGGGATCATCCATCTAATTGCATGTGTTTCAAAATCAAACTTGACTAGCCACTTTATCTCGATGCCTACAGTGAAATTTGGTAGAATGACATGACTAGCATGAAGCAACAATGTCAATAGCACACACAGAAACTTGGAAATTCACCTGTGTGTATCTATTTTTTGTCCAATTCAAATACTAATTTGAGAAATGATTCTTCTATTAGTTTTGGAAGGGCAGTGGCAAAGGGCCAGTTCATTCTTTTACTGCATCTCCCAAATCCATTGCATATCTACTGTACATAATGAACTATTTCTGATTTATAAACCTTATATGGAAAAATGCCTCTTTGTTTTTACTTTTTCAATTGCTGATCAGATATTCTCTTATTCTTTAACATCCATGATCCTTCTAATGTCCCATAGGAAACATTCATGATTTCGTGACTTTTTTGCACACCTTATGTACCCATAAAGAAATCACAAGTTCCTTGTCCATTAACCTTTTTCCTACTGCCAAACTTCTCTGGAACTTGATTGACCTCCTTCAAAGATCAAAGCTCATTGTTTGGACTTGGATCTCTAGTACAAGATGATTTCATATTATTATTGTACATGTTTCTATGTTAATAAATTTATCCCATTAAGAGCTTAATAATTTTATTTGTATTAGGTTCAAACTTGTGTATTGGGGTTTACAATATTAAAAATTCAGGAACACGTGCAAGAATTTTGAAGGATCAGTTCCTGCAGCCTTATTAACTTTGGGACTGAGTAGTTTTATCAGTTAATGCTCATTAAAGTATTCAATTTAAGGGTATATTTTAGATGGCAATTAAGCATAGGTTTAAGGGCTGTGTTTGTATTAATCTATTTATGTTCTTATTCCTTTATCCTCTTTTCTTTCTCTCTTATCAATAAACTTTAAATCAAGTCCAAAAGGAATGGAACTTTAAATACAAAACATGAGAGGTTACAGTCAACCACTCTTACTGCTTCCATAATCAAAGCCACAAAGTCATGCTAAATCTCATGAATACTCTCAAAGCTCAAGAAATACATTATTCTAGAAGATACATAAAACATTATGCATGTTTGAACTAGCTTATGTTGAGTTATAATAATCTTGCAATCAAAATGTAATAAAGAGAGGTTTTGGCTGAAAAACAATTTTTAGGTAGAAATTAGGGGAAATGCTAAATTATAAATCAGTGGCTACTGCATGAAGAAATAATCATCACAAAGGGGGGAAAACTCTATACATTTATACTCACTTCAGCATAAATTTTGAATATACTAACAAAAACATAACCCCAGAATGGAGGTTAAGATTTTGTGGCACCCAATCATATTAATTTGGAATGACAAGTTGCAGCTTTGTAGGGCCATTGATATGTGTGCTATGTGCAAGTCTAGTTCCAAACAGTGACACATTATTTTTGCATTGTCAGCAGCTACTATAATGATGGAATAAGTTGTTCCGAGTTCTTGGAGAACATTCACTTTGGGCCAATTTCTTTTAATACATTTAAAGGAATCTTCTAATAGAATTGTTCTAAGTGTTACGTGGTTCTTTGAACATAATGGTATTGTTTGAGTTCGATCTACAAAGACAACCACTCGGAGAGGGGATAAACTTTGGAATACTTAATGTTGTTGTTTATGTTTCTCGAGTGTACTAGGATGGAGCAGAATGGCTATATCTTCCAAGAGTTTTTCTTTACACCCCCCCCAAATACATTATGACATAGATTTTTGTTGATGACTTCTATCCGGTGTTCTCTTCATGGTCAAGAGAATAATAACCTTGTAGGCTCCAACCTAGTTCACTCGAGGAGAAACAACAACATTTTCAGTTTCTTTATCCCCCCCCAAATACATTATGACATAGATTTTTGTTGATGACTTCTATCCGGTGTTCTCTTCATGGTCAAGAGAATAATAACCTTGTAGGCTCCAACCTAGTTCACTCGAGGAGAAACAACAACATTTTCAGTTTCTTTATCCCTCCCCCTAGTTGTATGTTTGCAGTATTCAGTTTCTCCTTCTATCAAATAATTGTGTGTTTGGTCCAGCTTATTTTGAAGAATTAATCACTTATTTTTATCAGCTTCTTGAGATAGCTTTTGAAAAATGTGATACTCTCTAAATTTTAGTGTTACCAAACATGCACTTAATAGAACCTCAGAACATTTACGAAGTAAATGTACAGCACTACAATGACAATAATCAAGCCTTATCCCACTATGTTGGATTTGTAAAGCAAATATACATTTTAAAATATCATTGCTTACAATTTGTATCATAGCAATAAGACTTGTGATTCAACATTAAAGCAGAACCAAGAATGCTTACTAGAATCCTGTCATTTTATACACGAGAGAAATGGTACATGGCATATAGCCAACAAAACAAGATAGCTGATTATGATGATACCTGAGCACCAAAGTATGCAAGTTCAGCAGCCTCATCAAATGTCAAATATGGAACAGGTTCTGCTTGTGGGCATATATTCGGATCACAGGTTAGAACACCATCAACATCTTTCCATACCTGTTTAAGGGACTCAAATTAATTGTTTCCTTTTATCTTCATTTAATCTATAACCAAAGGAAATTACACAAAAATTAGCAGTATTTCATGCTAGGGTTTTACATTATGAACTCAAAACGACACTTGCATTTCCTACTTCAAGAATCTGGAATTAATGCAAACACGTAATTCTAACAATTCATTAATATGAAAAGCAAGTGTATGGACATTCTGACAAGATTTTAACATTCACAACCAACTGTTTATGTATGAACCTGGATTTCTGGCAACCCTAGTGCTTTCCCAATTGTTGTAGCAGTTAAATCACTGCCCCCTCTACCCAATGTTGTCACCGCACATGATTTTCGGGCCTGCAAGAAGGAAAAAAATATTATATTTGTAAATTGAGATATTCTCATTTTTACAATGTAAAAGCCTGGGAAACTGGAGAGGTGGGGGTTGAGGCAAGGGGAGGAAGAGCCGCTAAAAATGTAAGGCATCACAAAGACCTTTCCGAGGAAGCCTGTAACAATTGGAATAGCAGGATCAGAAACCCAATCACTATGTAACCTCTTTGCAACAGCAGGATATGTTGCTTCCAAAATGTCCGCATTTGTGAAGTCATCAGTTGTTATAAAACCCATCTCAAATGCATCATACTGCCAGACCAATAAATAACATTTAGCAACAAATTATATTGATCAAGATTCATAGTTGGACGATCCCAATCAGCAATTATAAAACTTTTTTACTTGCAATATGTTTTAGATAGGCAATAAAAAACATACTTGACGGGCCTTAACACCTATTGTATTAAGATATCCAGCAAAGATCCTAGTGGACATGCACTCTCCAAATGAAACTAAATAGTCTTGAGTCCTTGGAGTCAACTCTTTCATCATAGCTATCCCCTTCAGAAGTTGCTCAAATTCTTCTAGATGCTCTGGAAATTTTTACAGACACAACAACAAATATGACTACAAACATATGAAAGTTACTTGAACATGCATATTGATAAGAAAGAAAGGTTATGGTAGAATTAGTTCAATCCATGAGTTGATAACATAAAATAAAAACTTGCATGACATAACAAGCAAAAACTAATGTAACCAAAATAAGATCTAATGTGGAAGAAGGTAGCTCACTTTCAATAACATTTTTGTCCACTTCAAGCTCTTCCACAGTCCTAAATATGACAACAACACACAATGACTCAAGAGGTCTTAAGTCAACAGAAAATATGATTTCCCTTTATTCTTCGAAAACATGTTCACTAAACTTGGAAAAGCGACAAGGAAAATCATTCGTCCTTACCTCAAATGCAGTTCTTTTATAATGTGGAGCTCATCAATACTATTGGCATTAGTTACTCCACAGCTCACAGCTTTTTCTCCAGCCTAACAAGACAAAAAGTATCCCATTTCTTTTAACCATTCCTCATATCAGTTGTGCCACAGCCTGCAATGCAACCGTGACCACAATGCAACCCCAAAAGAATGTAACAAAAACATTAAAAAGTGAGAAAAACAAACAATACCAGCAAAAGCATGTTAGTTGTCTTTCCCATGGCAGAGAGAACAATTATAGGTCTCTCTTCAGGAAAGCTCAGTATAAGGCTGGCAACCTCTCTCATCCTTTCTGCATTGGCGACAGAGGAGCCACCGAACTTCATGACACACGTGTAGCTCCTTTCAGTTTCCCCAAAGCCTCCATTTTCACCCTCAACCACATCACTTTCTGTTGCCTTGCTGCAACTAACCCTGAGTGCTGCCACCCTCTCCCCTGAAACTCTCCTCACACAACTCAAAAGGGGAGCGCAAGCATCGAACCCAATTCGCGGCAGCAGCCACAGGGGTTGACAATGCACGCTTCTTCTCAAAGCCACAGGGGTTGTGCTCTTAACCCAACTAAGTTGCATCACTTGCATCGTACTTGCCATGCTTATTCTAACGAAAACGAGTTATTTCAACAAATAATTCAAATGAAATACAGCCAAAAAGAACAAAAGGAAACGCTCTCAGTAATATGTATCAGTTATTAGTGAAATGCTTCAAGTGTCCATAGCTCGATCTGCAAAAAATCATCCAATTCTATCTATTCAGTCACAATGAAATGCATATTACTCAAAACTAAAGGAAAGAAGAAAAAACAACAACTATTTTATATTTTGTAAGGATGATTCAAACAGAAACAGGGGGCAATTTAGGGAGTTCAAAACAAATACCTTGTGAGAAAGAATTTGGTGGAAATGCAGGAAAACGATTCTGAAAAGAAGAAACTCGGAACGGAAAATGGAAAAATTGAGAGAGGTTAGGGTTTTATTTTAGGAACGGTGGTTTCGATGGGAGTGGTGGAGGGTATTTTGATTTTTGACCTCTCTACCTCTGCTGTGGAGTAACTAACTTTCTGTAATGGCAGGGAAAGTAAGGATGTGCAACCCCTCTCGTGGCGGCTATTCTCTTTTTTATTTCTCAAACGACAAAAACGTGTTATTTTCTTACATACTTTTTTAACGACTAAACTTTTATTTATTTTATTTTAAAATATATTCTATAAGTCTTTATGTCTTTTTTTCACATATAACATTACACAGTGACTTATTTAAAATTTTTAAAAACATAATTATTTCATCATAAACCTTTAAATTACATAAATTTATTTATAATTATGTTAAATTACGAAGTTCGAATACCAACGGTAAACTGATTAGAGTATAATTAAATTTATATATATATATATATATATTTTTAATTTAGAATTCGAATTTTGTAGACCAAAAAATATAGTAAAAGAGACTGCATACTTAAGATTGTGAATATATGATATTGAATTTTTGATTGGATGTAAAGTTGAAGACTCTACGTTGACACAAAGTTTAATAGCAAATATTGAATAGAACTCAAGCTTGAAATGTTTCTTAAACCTTTGAACAAAGTTGTCCTAGCAAGTTTGGAGCTTACAAATGGAATCAAGGAGTCTTTTTATTTTCTTATTGTCACGAAGAGTTAGATATCTCAGTTGTTTTAACTTCCCAATGGAACGAGGCAAAGTTTCAAAGGTAGAAACGCTTAAATCCAAAACCTTCCAAGTAGGAACTTTTGACCAGTAAGTTTGTTTCTCAATTGAATTTGCAGGTGCTCCATATCTAATATGTTTAAATAATTCTTAAGGGGACGAGGAGCATCAGCAACAAAAGTATAATCATTAGAAGAATTGATGATCTTCAAAATCACTTGCTTAATGTCAAAGTCATCAGAAATACACACCCACATCTTGAATGGGAAACACTCACTTGTTATGTTTACCAAAGCCTTCTAACATCACAACAAAAACTATGAACGAGGAAACACTCAATCAGCATGTTAAAAATCTTCAAACTTAATTTTTTTTTTAATGATTTGACGATTTTCTAGTTGACAATTATGGTTAAATATAAAGTATAAAAATGAGAAGTTATGACTCTGAAGGGACTCACTCTCGTGAGACCATCCATCAACACAAACCATCATAGACATTGGCAAAAAAAAAAAAAAAAAAAAAAACTCCTCATTCTCTGTAGATCGAAGCAGCACACATACACTTCCAACTTTCAAATAAAAGGGGACAAATAGAGCACAATTGGAAAAATTAAGGGAAGCAAATTGATACAGAGCACATGCATCACACACACATTCTCACCCTCTCATTGTTTTCACACACATACACTTTCTCTCACGCACGTCACACCCGTAAAGCATAGCTGCATGAGTGTTTCTATCTTTTTCCTTGTGAATGCATATCGTGATAATATTGGCATCTATGCTCGGTTTTAGTTTGTGCAAGGTAATAATTATTTGAAATATTTAGTTTCATGCTACGTTTCAAACTAGGGTCATTCTATGGTGGGAAAAAATTTTAACTCACTCTTTTGAATTTTTTTAATTTATTAAAAATTATAATTTTTTATGGATCTTACATTATATTTAATGACTTTTTTATTGTATAGTTTTGAATATATTTTAACTAATAATAAAATATGTGTTAAAAAATGTGTTATTGACCTATTTAACTATATATATAATATTACATTATTAATGATTTATACATATACATATTTAATATATTAATATTTTCATGTTAAAATATAATAAATTTGTAAAAAAATTAAATTATAATAAAAAAATATATTTTTAAGTATATTAATAAGTTAGATTAAGCTTTGAAAAGATCAAATCAAACTTTAAAAAGATTAATAAGATTTAAATATTAATTTTATAAAACAAGTCATATTTATTTATGTAAAGGCTAACTTAATCTAATCAATTTTAATGTTTAGTTGATAACATTTTTTATCTTATCAACGGAAACTTTTGACACTCAAGGTTATTTAAAGTTGGTCAAGTTATTGAAATTTATATATCCATCCAAAAAAAATTGAAATTTTATGCATGTACTTTAATTCTAAACGAAAAAAGTACAAGCAGAAGTCTTAAATTTTAAAATTTAAAATTTAATATGTATTTAGTTTAATTTATTTCTAAAAATATATATTTATTTTTAACATTTTTTTAGAACATGATGCTCACTACTAGTTTCGAGGAGTTGGAAGTTAAAAGTGCGGTTTGGGAATGCGATGGCAATAAAAGTCCGAGTCCAAATGACAACAATTTCAAGTTTTTATCAAATATTTTTTGGGACACATTGAAACCTAATATCCTGAAAGCTATGTCGGAGTTTCACATCAACAGGGTCATCCCTACAACATGCACTTCCTCATTCACAGCTTTAATTTCTAAAAAAGACATCCCTCAAAACTTGGAAGAGTATAGACCAGTCTCTCTTATAGGATGCTTGTACAATGTAATTGCAAAAATTCTGGCTAAGAACCTAAAGATGGTAAGGTTATTGATCAAAGTTACTTTGAATTTGTGGGTGAGAGGAATATGTCAGATGAAGCCCTTATTGTGTAACATCCTAGTTTTTGGACTTTGTGACAACGGTCTTGTGAGACTGTGATGAGAATGATAATTATGTGTAACTGATTAAGTACTAGCGTGATGATTAAGTATTAGAATAAAATTATGTGTTAACTAAATTAAACTGTTTTGACTATTAAAATAATCATACAAACGTTTAAGAAAAATAACAATATCCTAAATCACTCATGTTATATTGTACATTGGTGTAAGCATTTCAAATATTGAAAGAATTTATAAATATTAGCTTTATGATTTTCTTTAACTCAAGGAGTTGAAGATATATGCATTAAAACTAATTTTTGGAAATTGCATAAATTATAAGTATGTCCTTAATTAATATGACTATCATTTTTATTATTTTGACTAAAGTACTTCACATAATTAAATTAGTATACCAATAATTAGAAAAAAGGATAAAATTTACTTATTTTCATTAATTTTTTATTAATATGTTATTATCATGTATATTTTTATTAAGCGGTGAAACGTTGTTGTTCCTTATTAAAAAAGATTGTATATCTATTTATTCTGTCATATTTATTAAAAGTTTTAAAATATTCAATTTAATCGAGATTAACAAATAATATCAATATTTATATTTATAGTAATTTTCTAGTTAGAAATTAAAAATAATATAAATAATTAGTTTAGCTTAGATGGGAAAAATAAATAGCAAAAATAATCTAAAAATTTAGAAAAAAAAATACATTTTAGTCTTAGAATGATCATGAAAAAATATCTAAAATATAAAAATGATTTCTTTATTTTCTAAGTAAAAGAAAAATAATCATAACCAAATAAACTGTTTTAAAAGGACAAAAATTTAGAAAATTAGCAAATAATTCAAAAATATGATTAGAATATTAAAATATATTTTCAAAAATTTTCTAAATTTTTTTAGATTTTTGTAAACATTTGTTAAAATATCCTCCGACAAATATCAGAGCTCAATTAGAAAATTAGAAAATGTAACTACGCTTTTTTTGAAAGGCCTAGATTATGAGAAGGACTTTTTCAATTCTAAATAAAGGAAGTGATTTTTACTCTGTGAAATTGAAGGCCAACAGGCCTCTTGAAAAATATTAAGAGTGTGCCAAGTTTTTTTTTTCTTTTTAATAAAAATTTAGGTGGAAAATTCTATATAGTCAAGATAAACATTCAACATCAACAAATATTTATAAATTACTTACTAACAAAATTTTCATATTAATGATGACACTTAAACTCGAAATCACGTAATTGTAAGAAAAGATGATAGGTACTAAGTTGCAGGTAAGAATCCTATTACGGAACTAGATCGGGAAAGAAAAGAAATAAAACAACTTATTCGATCGCTTAATAATAAAGTTGACAACATAAGTTGGCTTTGGTCAAAAGCACGATTGAGAAAAATATCAAAGCTAACTCCTCAACTCAACCTAGAGATTTAGCTAACCTATTTGATCTGGGCCTAAACAGGAAGGCCTTCACAAAGGAGAGAAGAAGAAGCAATGCATTTACAAACTGCAAGCTACAGCAACTACGGTTAGTTCCTCTGTAAGGAAGAACTGTTTCTCAAGCATTTCCATCACATCATACCATGAAAGCCTGCTGAATCCAACAGCACCGCCTTAATTTGCTCAGGGAGGATATCCTGGCCTTCTGTGCATTGCTGCTAAGAAAGAAACAAGAAAAACTATGCATAATGTGCTAATAATGCCCAAATAAACATCAATGACAACATCACAATAAAAAGTAAAGCAAATTAATAATAGATATGTTCAAGTGAAGCTTGACACAAGAGAGAGAATTATACCTCAGCTTTGAAGACATCTAAAGCAAAGCCATTAAAACAGCTAATAACAGCCTGCTGTACATCCAATCCAAGGTTATCCAAAGCCCTCATGGTGGAAAGCAGAAGACCTGGTCGGCGGGTGCAAAACATGTGAATGTTCACAGCTCTCCCTTCCCTTACTCTAACTTCAACCTATCTCACAAACATAAAAGTCAAGTTCAAACAATTTAGTTTATCACCATGCAATTAAAGTGATCATTAGTTTCCACTTAGACTCTGCTGGACCTCCACCTCCACTTTGTGTTTATCAGAGAAAGAAGACAGGATCTATCATACACCTTGTGGATCCACACCATCACATGCCATCAAGACATACTAACTAGTTATAACTTACAAGTTCATTTTATATTATAATTATACAAATCTAAGATCTGTAAATATCAGATGCATTCGTTAGAGTTCAAAAAATACCAATTGATACAAGTATGTTTCACACAAAATTACTACGCAAGCTATGACAGAGCCAATGCAAGTTGTTTCAAGTCAATTCAAGCTAGATTCAGTTCAAATCGTCTGGCTGTGCATCATTCAATTTCAAACTATTTTGCCGAATTACCTTTCCAAAAGTTTCAATTGCAACATAGTTCACATGGTCTGCAAACAACAGGCTACAGTTTTCACCTTGTACGAAGTACAAACAACAATTTTGCAACTAAGTCAATAAAAAATTACCTTTGCAGCTTGGTTTTTAGGGCTCGGCAAGGTGCCGGGATACAGTTCCTCCTTAACCCGGCAGGGGAGGGTTTGCGGGGTGGGTGTCAAAGGGTGAAGGCTTGTAGAAGGTGGCAGCAATGACCCAGGTGGAGTTGACTCCAGCTCGTTATGAAGATCACTTATTCGCTGCAGCAACTCCTTCAGGTAGTCAATTGCGTCCCCAAGTATTGAAGCCCTATCCATCTACAAACAAATGAAAGAACATTAGCATGCACCATTCCTAAGTTCCTAACACATAAAGGAAGTGTCTTAGCCTTAATAAACCAGTCAATGGCAACAACAATCAGAACAACACAGTACTCCAAACCACAAATTCATTAAAATTGTCATGAAACCACAAACACACACCAGATTCTCCACCAAACATAAAAACCAAAAACCAGAAACAGCTGAAAACCCCTTCATCGGTTCTACACTTTGTTCTGTGTCTTGCATCACCCTCCTCTACCAGGTGTCTGAACAACCTTGTTTAGTTGCATTTTTTTTTATAAGCACAAAACATCCACCATGATTAATCTGTGCTGGGAAACCTGTAAGACACCTTTAATGGGGTCTCCTTTTCCAACCACATTTTTTCTATTGGGAAGACTCAAATCTGGGATCCGAGCCCAGAACCATAATGTTGGTTGCATTTTGAAAACCAAAAGCAGTTTTGAAAATAGAAATAAAATAGACAACTCATGGCATGTCTAATAACAGAAGCAATTCTGGTGTTTTTCATACCTTGCTAATCTTGGGGACAACAGACCTGAGCATGTACAACCTATCATTGAGCTTCTTCCTGCGGCGCCTCTCGGCCATGAGGTTTTTGGCGGGCAGACCCTTCTTCTTCCCCTTGTGGTCTCCACCATTCTCATTGGGGTTCAAATTCAAAGCATTCCCATTATTCTCAGTTTGTTCATCAGACTCATAATTCAAGCCGGAACCATCGACGTCGACGCTACTACTACCTTCCTCGCCTCCCCCTTCCTCCCACTTCCTCCCCTTCCTCCTGACCGTCTCCAGGCCCGGAATCTCCGCCGTGCCCCGCCGCTTCCGGAAGAGCGTGGGCGGCGGTTGCGCCCCCTCAACAGGCTTGAGCCCGTTGGCAAACGGCGCGTTCCCAGCAAGGGCTTCGAGTTCTCCGAAGTCGAAGCCGGCCTGGGAAAAGAGAGGAGGCGGAGCGTCGAGGCCCAAGTCGAAGCCCGGGTCGACGTTGTTGTTGTTGTTGTTGAAAAAAGGGAGCGAAAGCGAAGGCGAGAAGGGGTCGAGAGGGAAAGACAAAGAGTCCATGTTTGGAACAAAGGGAACGGTGGTGACAGCAGAGTTGAAGTTGAAGTAAGACTCAGGTTGAGGCTGAGACTGAGGCTGTTGTTGAAGCATGGATTTAAAGGAAGCCATAGGGGCACCCATTGCAACGCCAACGTCCTCTTCCGAATTGGGCTGGGCCCACGACGGTGCCGCGTCTTCTTCGGGTGGTAGCGTGTAACGCTCCATCCAGGGGAAAAAACACTCAAAAAAGTTAGAGACGGTTACGATGATGTTTGTTTGTTGCGGCCAGAGAAGGAATGGAGAGAGTGCGGTTTATCCATGTGTTTATGTGTGTGTCTGTCACTGCGCTCTTGGTTTTTATATTTCGGGAAACTCTTTTCTTTAACTCTTATTGCATCAGAGACTCATATGATACCTCATACCCTTCTGTTTCAGTTCCTAAGGTAGCAAGTAACTGCGTTCTGTTAAACTTTGATCATTCATATGGACAACAGAACGGTGTTCTTTGTAACGATTTTACCTGATTCCAATGGAATTAGCCACTATATTTAATGTCTTGTCCCCTATTGCAATTATGACAAACAAACATAGTCATTACCGGTCAATACCTCATTTTATTCTATTTTGCATTAAGTTTTAATAATAATTTAAAATATAGTATAAATACTTATAAATTAAAGTACAAATAATTATAATTTTAAAAATCAATATACTTTAATAGTCATTTCTAAAATAATTATTCATATTTGATAGTTGTTATATACTTACTATAAATAATAATTTATTATAAACACGTAATATATTTTCTCTTTATATTATTATAAGTAAAATTCAGTTCAAATAATAATTATTATTATTAAGAACTTACCATTTTCACAGTAAAATTATTAAATTCTATTTTTTCACTATTTTTTCATATTCATCTATTATTTATTATATATAAAAAAAATCTTTTGAAATGATACCACGTGACACTATCCGAAACATTCATTTTTTTCACTAAATGTATTTTCATTTTTATATAATTTTTTTATGCAATAAACAAAATATATATATATATATATATATATATATAAAGATATATTATATACTCAAATTTATTCTGTCATTTAAATATAGTTATTGATTAGGATAATTTTGTTGATTTTTATAATAAATATTTAAAAATTATATCAATAATAATTTATGATTAAATAATAATATAAAATTATTTTACAAAATAAAAGTATATGATTGAATTATATATATATAATTACAGTCATTTTAACATATATTACGGTAATCATCCAATTAATTTCTTAACTTAAATAATATACTTTTTTTTTTTTCTTCTATGTCGTTTTTATCTCAATCTTTATACAATTTTTTTTATTTTTTATTACATCTATTAATTTCTCTCTCCTCTCTTATTTTCTTTTCATTCTACCTCTCTCCTTCTTTAGTATACATCCCAAATTTAGGATACTGTTTAGTTCTTTTCCTAATTAAGTCTGTCTTGCTCAGTAATTTCAAAGCATCACCTCTAGAATCTCCGGATCTTACCCATGTATACTTTTAAAGATTCGAGGTTAGGAAAGTAGATGCACAAGCATATGCACCTTGTATTTCTTTTCACCTCGCCATGAATTGAAGCTGTAATGATGAAGGGCATAATTAAGGAAAGTAGAAAGAAGGTTTTGAAATGATATATAGGATGAAAAAGGAGGCAAATCTTACAATAATTAAATGAATGGAAAAAACTATATATATATATATATATCTTTGGAAAGGAAGAGCAAAAAATAATTATCACCACAGAAATTTTTATTTTTTTTATATAACAAAAGTATTTGTTTAGTTTTAAAATAAATTAAACAGAGTGATAAACATCTAAATGGTAAAGTGAAAATGGCATCAGAATTAGTCATGGCTGAATTATGGGGTATCTCGTTACAGTGATGACTGGACAACCCACATGTCCCAAGTTAGGTTCGAACGTGATTCAGCATGCATGTGCAGTGGAGGGTGCTGTTAGGTGTTACTACTCTCATGACTCACTCAATTGTGAGAGCATAACATATATATGAGAGGTTTTCTGAAACTACAATTAGATCATGCATCAAGCTTACAAGCATCCAGGGAAAATGAAAGGAAGAGAGAGCAAATATTTTATTTTTAAAATAAGAGTCTATATAAATTATATCAATATATAAAAAGATATATATTTTTTTAAATTACTCCTCATCTCACTCTTTACTTTTTTTATAATTTAGATTGAAAAAAATAAATAGTAAGAATTTATTTTTTCTACTTGCTTAGTTTTTTTCCTAGTTAAGCCTGTCTTGCTTAGTAATTTCAAAGCATAACCTCTAGAATTCTCAGGGTCTATTGCATCACCTCTAGAATTCTCAGGGTCTATTGCATCACCTCTAGAATTCTTAGGATGTATTACATCACTTCTGCTTGCTTATGTAGAATAGTATATTTATCTGAACCTCCTATAACCATTAATGAAGAACCTGCCTCTTTCATTTCTAATCTTTCACATCAATGCTGTGCCGCGTCCAAAACAAATTCTAGAAGGAAACTATATTTTTCATTAACTTTTTTTCTTTCTATTTTTTTTATTATCATGCTTGTGAGGAAATAAATATATTTTATATTAAGTGTGTATCATTTATGGGCATTCACGGTACCGCTACAAGTACATATAATCTCAAACTAACTTTGTACAAAATACTTTAGTTTAATTTTATTGGATTAAGTTGAAGTATCGATTTTAATATTAAACTTGTAAACACAATCCAATTTAACATGTTGATATGACACATTTTAAATTTTAATCTATTATTTATATATTTTCTAGAAAAATAAAAAATAGAAACAAATCATATATATTATAACTATTTGAAAAAAATTTAAATAATATATATACAATGTAACTATTCAAAGTCATATTAAAATGTCGTTTAAAAATAATAAAAAATATATTAAATAATTTTTAATTTTTTTATCCATGACTCAATCTAAATCAACGTATTATTGATAATGTTGTTTCAAATCAAATTTAAATTATACAAATTCAGCTCAATTAAATCCAATCTATTTTAATTAATTCGAAGAATACGTTTAATATAAAATTCAATCCACACCGAAACATTCTAAATCATTTTCATTTCATTCAAATTTTCCAAAAATAATAATAAAAGAAGAAACAAAAAGAGACATAGGTCTTTCCACTCCACAAATGCAATATTTTAGTAAGATGTGTTACTAAAAACAGAAAACTATCCCCAAGACAAATTTATAAATGATTAGAAATTAATTAATTACCTGAAAAACCTTTTATACCTTTTTAATTATTCTTAATAACAAATAAACACACATATATTAGTATTAGTGTCATGATTATTCATTATTTGAAGAAATATTTAGTTGGTGGGGGTATGAATAGTTCATGAAACAAACCAACAGTGATTCATCAACTACAGAGTTATTCGGATTTTGAACAAGTGTTTTACTTTCCACAAGCCAACGTGGTTGACGTACAAGAAATATTTGAAACTTGAAGATCTAAATTAAATTAAGCAGAGCATGTAGCAGCCACTCTTTAATGAAATCACAGACTTGTTACATGTCCTTATAGTTTATTTTGATTAGTTTACATTTTGAATGATCTCTGACATGCATGCATATATTCAATTATCAATTCACCAGGAAAGATAAAGATTTATAAGATTTTCTCTTGGGGACCAGAAAGCGAAAAGCTAGGAAATGTATCCACCACATATCATCTTTATACAGAAAATGGATCTTCACTTTCTCACTCTTTGCTCTTGTTTTCAAAATACTATACAATCACCATATATCATTAATCCAACAGAGTGATACAACTTAGATTTTTTCTATATCTTTTTTTCCGTTATAATAGAACTATATACATAGAAACTTTTTTCATATTGATTATACATTCATTACATGCATATTTATTGAGTTTAGCCTAACATATAGAATTAGAGTGGCTTGAACAAGAAACTGAACGTTGCCATTTGAACCAAGCAATATTCAAAGCCAATCTTTGGAATAAAATTTTCAAAACAAACCCAAGCTTCTCGTGACCTCTTTTACCCCTCATTTTATCGCACCTACTCTCCAATCAAACTTGAAACTCTCATCCTAACTTTTCAATTCCCTCCTTTTCAACTCTTGCTCTATCTCTCTTCCACTTGTCCCTCTCTCTTTTTATACCTGCAAGCAAACCAAGCAATTTCATCAAACTTCAAGGGCATTCAAAATTTATAGATAAAAAAGAAGCTCGTGTTTGAAATGACCACATCAATTCCCATTGGCCTCTGCAATCATCTTAGGATTTTCTATCATCCATCTTATTGAATTGTGTTACAACATTTCAAAATAATTCTCTTAATTACTTCATAATGATAATATAAAATTTTTTTAGTCTTAAAATATTAAATATATTTATTTCTTGTTCACTATTTATTACTCTATCATTATACATAAGACAAATTTAAAAAAAAAAAAAAACTTTACCTTGACATTATAAAAGTATTAAATTTGTATTTTTAAATTTTGTAAATAAAAAAATATTATTAAAAATAATTAATTAATTGAAGTTAATTATCAATTGATAAATATTTTATGGCTATAAAGCGTAAAATAAAAAATAAAAAGAAACCATCTGGTTCAAACTTACTTTCCCTGTAATAGTGTTGTTTCACAAAACATTCATGATGGCAAAAAAAACAAAAGCAAAACCGTCTTTGGTAGCGTAACCAAATATAGATTTTTAGGCCCATCTTCTATAACCGATACTATTAAGAACAGTTTCAAACATAATCAACGGCCACATGATGACACCATCGCCGCTATCTTGACGACACACGTGTCTCACATGCATGAAAGGCAGGAAAAGAAAGTGAGCCACCAGCATGCAAGAGGCAAGACAATGGCAAGTCTTGTCTTGCATCAAAACATGAATGTGTATTGTTTGATGAAGTTGTTATCATATATAATTAGTATTTTAGTATTAACTTTTTAAAATAATTAAAAAATATTTATAAAAGTTTCTTTATCAATAGAATATGAAATAATTCACCTATAATATTGTCCATGTGAAATACTTTTAAGTATTTCGTGAGGAAAAAATATCTTAGTTTGTAGTATCCAATGTATTGCTCAAAATTTAAAATATTGGACTGTTGAAAATATTTACTTACTATTTATTAAATAACTTTGATTAAATTGATAATGATTAAATATAATTTTAATATTATATAACATATGAAACAATAAATTAATATTACATCATAAAAATAATTAGATAAAATTTCAAATTATCATAAAAATCATATTGCATTATTACAAAATAAAAATTATAATAATAATAATAATAATAATAATAAAGAAATTGGCTAAAAATTATCCTTTTTAATGCTCTTTCAATAACTAATAATTTGCAAACTAATTTTTTTATACTCTTTCAATGATTTAGAATTATTAATAATGAAAGAATAAATAACTTTAAAGAATATTTGAAAGCATTATAAAAAAATCTCATAATTAATTTTTTTTAACAATTATAGAGAGAACACTTCCCATTTTAAGACTGTGAGAATTATAAATATAACTCACCCAACTATATATAAATATTTAAAATAAAAAATTATTTAGATTTCACGTTACTACTTAAATAATTCATGAATTCATATATATATATATATATATATATATATATATATATATATATATATATATATATATATATATATATATATATATATATATATATATATATATATATATATATATATATATATATATATATATATATATATATATATATTTAATCTTAACTATTTATAAGTCTATATTATCATTTGATACACTCTTAACATGTCCACACTCATACTACACAATGTAAATAATTTTTATATTATTATACAATTATAATTTGATATATATAATAAATTTATTAATTTTTATAATAATTATTTTTAAAATTATTTATTATAATTTTATTGATTGACATTATAAAAAAATTATACTAAGAATACATAAAAAATTAAATTCTACAAAATATTAAGAACTGTAGATAGTCTATTAATCAAACCCATTTAATTTATATGATTAATTAATATAATGTAGAATAAATAACTTTAACTTATAGTCTATTAAAAATAAAGATAATAAGAGTTTAATTTTTACAAATTGGTACTATCAACTTATCAAAAATTAAATTAGATATAATTTTTAAAATAATTATTATAAATTTAATATTTTTAAAAACTTCATTCTCAATGCATATATTATTTATTTAAAAGATAATATAAAAATTATGGAGCTTTATATTTAGTTGTTAAAAATGTTTAATTATGTTAAAACTAAAATTTGTACATATAAATGTTATTTATATTTTATAGGATAACTATTATATTTACATTTTAATAAAAATATTATTACTCGCCAGCATGTTTAGAAGAAGAAAGCCTCTTGACCCTTTGGAGATTAGAAGCACATAAAAAGGGGCACATCACAGGCCCATGCAGGGGTGAAGCCTGAGTCCAGACAGAAGTGTGGGACCATTAAGAGTCAAATCAAATGGCAAAGGAATGCATAAAAGTCATTGTCTTCACAGCTCACACTCTCTATTGTATTTTCTTTCTTTAAGTTCCTACACTTGTATTTGTATTGATGCAAAAATTAGAGATTAAATCCAAAACAGATGTTCGAAATTTACTGAGCAGTTCATACAAAAAGTTTTTATCAAGCAGTACAAAAACCTTTTTTTAATAGAAATTATTCTCAAGAAATAAAAGGAAGGGTAAAAAGATAATAATATATAAAAATTATTAAATAATATAATAATTAGTTTAAGTTATATTAATATCATAATTGGTATAAATTACATTAATTTCTGTAAATTTCACTTATATCATTTGATCCCTTCTAGATGAATAGTTGACGTATGTTATATCGATATCATCATTTGTATAAATTATATTGGTATATATAAGTTATATCGATATCATTTGATTGTTCATATATATATTCAAATGTATATATTTTATTAATTTTGATCGATATAGATGGTGTATTAAATAATTTTGAATTAACATAAAAATTTATATACATGATATATATATAAAAAAAATCATTTAACAATTGAATTAATAAAATTCGTATTTTATACAAAGTTATTAAATAATGTAATAATTATATAGGTTATTGAAAAATAATTATATTTATAACTAAAAAATAATAATACTGTTTTTTGAATTAAATACAAATTATATTTAGTTTATATTTTTATAAAAAATATATTGGGTATGAATGTGCAGAAGTTTATCGAAAAAATTGTAAAAGTAATAACATTTTGAATGAAAAATGTGTAGAAAAGAAAATCATGCAGTAAAATTCAAAGTATATAATGTTAGAGCTAATATTAAATTAAATTCATCATATATATGAAAGAACTAATCTTAATAATATTTATTGATATATATAATATAAATATTAATATGTTTTCATATAACATATTTTTTAAGTATGGTGTAATGTAAAACTTTATTATGGTGATATAAATATTAATGCACTTATAAGGAAAATTTTCATACCTATGATACAACTATTTAATCTACCATCTATATATTAATATAGTATTCTCATCCTCATATCATATATTTTATCCATTTATTTCAAATATTAAGATATTTAAATATATATCATAAAATATATATTTTATTCTTATAATTTAAATATTAACATAGTTTCACATAAAATAACTATCAATTATATGTTAATTAAATATAGGCATACATGTAAAAAATTAAAAATCCTTAAACATATATGTTAATATGATTTCATGTCCATGAGATTGTTGAGAGTGAGAAAGGAGTAATAAGAGAGTAATAAGATCATTAGAGAGTAATAAATATCATGTAGAACTTTATTAATGTAAAGCTAATTTCATAAGTAAACTTTATATTAATCCAACTCAAAATCTTAATGCAAAAATTAAAAACAAAAATTAAGCATTATGATTCATTTTTATTTATATATTGTTCAACTTACTAGCTCATTTCTAACCAACGAGAAAATTCTCATTCACACTTGCACTCTAACAATCTCCTCCTTTAAGTGTGAGTCTTTTCTATATTATATACTCTTCCTTGGGTAGAAAAGAAATCTTTGTAACCACAAGTATTTAATTATGGCATTTAGAGCTTAGTCATTGTTGTTGATATGCTCTAGATATTTGCATCAGGTTAGGAACACACCGCCTAACTTCCATATAGGTAGGACAATGTTCGATACAAGGGATCCTTAATTATACCAAAGATAACTACATCAATAGGTCACGAGTATATTTTTCCTTAAGTGGAAGTTCTTTTTTTTTTATCTACGAGTATTCAATAATGACCTTTAGAGCTTAGATATTGTTTACAATAATTCTAGATACTTGCACCACCAATGATAGCCTTAGATATTAGCCACTAGTACCAATATGTTCTACATACTTATACTATCATTAGGAACATGTCATCTGACCTCCACATTGTCACCAAGGTTTTCAATACAAAGGATCCTCGATTGTGGATTACCATGTTAGATTAATTTTTTAATTAATTTATTTTGTAAATTAACATTAATCAAATTATTAAGAATTATTTTTTAATATATTAATTATGGTCAATAGTTATTATTATAACACCTAATTAATTGATAGATGTTATGGTGAGATTTTATTTTGAATAACTTGTGATAGGTTGAGCTATTTAGTTAATGTTTTATGAGAGATATTTGTCTACATATGATGAGTTACTTAATCATTCTCATTAAACGATTAATACATTCTCTCTTGTCGAGCTAATCAGGGTTGAGGATAGTCTTCTTTAATCCCAATTCTCCACATGGTTACCTCGATATCATGAAGAACAAGATCGAAATAATTCCTTATATAAAGTACATAAATTCTATCATCTGATTCTCTCTATACTCATGTAATAATATGTTACAATCTTATATTTATTTTGATCATTGTATGTTTAGGAATTTTAATTTAGCATACCATACATGGATCTACAATTAGTACCATTCAATATTTGTCAAAGTTGGTCACCTAATCGCACCATTAACTCTAATATCACTTGTTGGGAATACAAGATGGTTAATACCGAAAAAAACTCCATTAATAAAGTACGAGTCAACCACATAAGTGAATTTAACACTAAATCCAATGCAATATCTTAAGATATTAGGTTTATGGATTCTTCTCACTTATATGTTGTTCAACTTATTCATTTTTAACTAATGTGAGATTTTTTATTTACACTTGCACTTCAATATAGATTATAGATGATATTTTTCCTACCGTTAGTTTTTACTTATTTTTCTTTTTCTTTTTACATTCTACATTTTTCATTTAAATTGATATTTATTTTCTCTACTAACAACACAAGGTATATGATTTTTCTATAGTTTCTTGTAATATTCTCTTCCATATTTTATAAAATATTTAATTACTTGAATAAAATATAAAGAGAGAATTTTTTTTTTCTAACCTATACAAAAGGGAGCAGAAAAGAGTGAAGTAAAATAATCATAAATTTATAAAAAAAAAACATTTATTTTAAATGTGTTATTTTATTGTTGTTCATAAAATTATTTTTATTTTATTTACTCTTATGTTTTAAATTAAAATAATCAACTTAGAGAGTAAGAAATTAATCCTCTTTAATGTTCTCTTTATTAGATATATTCTCTAAACCCTAAACCATAACTCTTCTTTTCTTTGAATATGAATTTCATATATAATTAATATTTTAACATGTACATAATACATAATAAATATTTATTTTTTATAATTAAAATTTATAATAAATAAATATTTTTAAATATATAAATTATATTATAATTAAAATTTGTAATAAATAATATTTTTTAATTATTTTAAATTTATAAAATAATTTACATTAAAATATAAATTTATTTACAATCATTGATAATATTTTTTAAAAACATTAGAATTTAATTTAAAAATAAAAATATTAAAAATTATAAGTTAAAAGAAATAAGAGATTAAGAAAAATTTCAAGATAACGATTCTAATTTATAATATATAATGTCCTATATATGTATAATTATTGATATTTTTATAAAATTATTAAAATTTAATTTATAATTAAAATATTAAAAATATAGATGAAAAGAAATAAAAAATTAAAAAAAATGACTAAAAATGCTATCGATAAACAAAAGATAGCTAAAAATATTCACATTGAATAATGACGTTTAATAGTTCTCCTTCAAAATAACTATTTTAATTTATATATAGAAATGATTTTTCTAAGTAAAAAAAAAACTTTCAATCATTTCAAACTATTCACATTTTATATTTATTGTTTATCTATTTTAATCTAATTTTTTCATCTTTATTTTCAAAATGAATTTTAATAATTTTTAATAAATTATTAATGATTAAAAAAATCTTATCATAATTTAAAATTTACTTTAAATATGTTTTTAGTCTCTATAAAAAAAGTGAGTTTAATTTTAATCACGTATTTATTTTTAAAATTTTCATTCTTTTAAAATTTGAAATCAATATTTTTTATCTTTATGAAATGAAAGGATTTTGAATTTGGTTTCTATAAAGAAAAAAAACATTTTCATCCTCTAAAATTTAAAATTACTAATTTTGACCATAATTTTGTAGATAAATAATATTTATTTTAAAAATATAAAAATATTTATAAAGGTGTTACTTATTAACATGATACCATAAACACTAGTAAGTATCACCTTAAATACATAAACAGTTATGAAGTGTTATAAAATTGTAAGAATAAAAAATAATAATTTCAATTTTTGAGGGACGAAAAACAAAAAAAAATCCAAAGACTAAAATAAAAATTTCTTCATTTTATTTAAGCCTTAAACTTTTTATTATAAATCTAAAATATAATTTATGTTATTATACATCTTAATTATGTAAAATAAACATTTACGACGTAAAATAGGTACTCTAAAATACTGGTTTAAATGAACTACTTTTTTCACATGAAAATTTATTCAAACATAGATATTTTCCTCTAGCATAATTTTTTATACCCAAAATCAAATTTAAATCCCTTATATCTTAATTAAAGAAACTCAATTAGCTAGGGTGGGGTTCGTGGTTTAAATTAACTTTTGGTATACGCTTCCTTCCGCTTCCTTTTTTAGTAAGCATTAAACTTAAAGGAATTTTCGCGTCAAAATTTAAAAACCTAAAAGTTATCCTTACCTCCATATATTTGCCTTTGAAATAACTTTTTTTACAAGTGTATACTGTTCTTCTGTTTTGTCTTTTCAAAACTTCTCATTTGTCTTTATTTATATAGGAAATAGTTTTTTTTTTAACTCGAGATAAATCTCATTCGATACTTTTCTTTCCTTAAAAATATTATAATCAATTAACATTTAATTAGAAAATGCATAATGAGCATAAGATTTTATCCAGAAGGATGAGTTCCAACTCTAGTGTTGAATTTGAAACATGATTTCGTAACTGGTTTAATTGTTTCTTATAATCATAAACTTTGCAGACTATGAATTGTTGTTAATTTCATTATTTCATTATTCCATACTATTTTACTGAGAGATTAGGAAGTTAAGAAGACATGTTGACTACACTACATGCTAGTTGGGTAAGTTCATTAATATTTGAGCTGTAACCCTCGTGATGTGAATAAAACTTGGAAATTAAACTTTGGTTTGCATAGAATGGAGTAACTTGTACCTTCACCTACGTCCCATCATAATAAATGTGGGAAAACAAAAGTAACCATAAAGAATTATCAAATATGTAGGCCACAGCTTCCCTTGGGCCAGACCAGATGTATAGAACTCCACTCTTATCCCTATCTCTATGCCTTTAACATATACCACAAGTGTTTGATCTCATCACCGTTATGTTGTCCTTCACAAGGACTCGAGTGAAACTTAAAACCCTTTGAGATGAATTGGAAAAAAAAAAGTAGAAAGAAAAATAATAAATTTAAAAAGTGACCTAATGAAAAACAAAGACAAAGATAGGAAGAAAATAGGAAATGAATTAGGTGTAGTATAAAACCACGTACATTCACGCAATCAAACAATCAATGCTTTACAATTGTTGGATGAACATTGAACAAGTCAGATCTTAAATATTTGTTTTAAATCTAATTTTTCGAGTTAAAGTGAGTCACCATATCCTCATCCAAAATTATTCACTGCATGAATGCATGTTATTAGCTACAGCAGCGCAATCCGGATTCAAAAAGATGAGATGGAAGAGTGAGTAGGTATATCAATATAATTACTCCTCCCATAGGTGCATCAATTACGTTTTTACGGTACTCAAGAGAGGTCTTCTTAAATTTGGAAAAAAAAAATGTTCCAACATATTCATAAACCAACCATAATACATTATATAGATTAATAGAAAATAGTAAATGCACCAATAATATAACGAAATTTTACATTTTTATAATAAATATCTTAAAAGTCATATCTAACATAATTTTCAGATTGATTGATCTGAAATTAAACTCAATTACCAATTAAGATTAAGTAGTTTGATCTGGAGAAGGGAACATAAGATTTTTAAAGCTGGTGAACCCTCCATCCACAATGAGGTTTTGGCCTGAGATAAACTTTGCTTCATCTGATGCCAAGTACAATGCAGCCCTTGCCACATCAATTTCTTCACACTTGGCACCTTTGAGCTCACCAAGCCCATTCACAATGCCCACTATCTGTTCTTGGGTCGAACCAGGATAAAACTTCCCTATTTGGGCCAAAGCCATAGGTGTAGGAATTGGAGCTGGGGATATGCAATTGATCCTGATCCCAGCTTTGCATAGCTCACTAGCCACAGATTTCACCACCCCAGGTATTGTAAACTTTGATATTGTATATGGATGAGGCCCAAGCCCACCCAGGACACCACTTATGCTAGATGTGCAAAGAATGGACCCAGAGCCCACTGGTATCATGACACGGGCCGCATGCTTTATGCCTGCAATAATTCCCCTTACGTTGATCCTCATGACCCTATCAAACTCATCAAGGTCTAGGTCAGCTATGCTTGGTGGAATTGATGGGCCTGGAATGCCAGCATTGTTGTACATGATGTCCAGCTTGCCATACTGGGCCACGGCAACATTCACGGCTTCCGCCACTTGGGCCTCAACAGTGACATCGCACTCCACGTAGAGGGTGGACGGGCCCAACTCTTTCGCAACCTGTGGCCCAAGCTGGGTGTCATTGTCAGCAATGATTACTTGGGCCCCATGGCGGACAAACTCATGGGCCGTGGCCTTTCCGAGCCCACTTGCGGATCCTGTTATGAGTGCCACTTTTCCCTCGAGCCTGCTTTTCGGAACCGAAATGAATGAGTGTCAATCATCATAGGGGAAGAAAAGAAGTCACTTGTGCAGATAGGAATAATGGAATACTCATAAATGATGATGCATGGCCTCTATCTAAATAATGCGACCAGCTTTATCTCTACGTCTAAATCAAAAAGCATCATTTCTTTTTCGCAAAGTTGGAGGATGATGTCGTGGACCAAATTCTCTTCCTACAAGATTGATTTAGATTGCATATTCCTTAAAGGACTTGAAAAAGTGAAAAATAAAGTACCCTTCGTAATGGGGTTTGCTTTCAAATATTTAGAATAAAAAAGTTGACTTATTTTTTATCTTCCAATGTACCAAATGGTATGGAGATTTAAACCTATGATATATTGTAATCCAATTAAGACCCTATTTGAAAGCGACTTTGTGTATATATAAAGGGATTGAAATTGTTTTCAAATTTTTGTACCGTTTGGTTCCATTATTAGTTGGGAAATCTACAAGAATCACTTAAATAGCTGACACGTTAAAAATAAAATTGGACAATTAAATCGCGTTAGCTGTTTCTGTTTGGTAGATCTACAGCACGAGAACATGCAAATTGGAGGCAGCTAGCACCATTTGTTCCATGTGCTTCACGGAATTCCCTTCTCATTGATTAAATTTATTTCCATGTCTCTGTTAACTTCAAGGGACTTAAGTACTTAACTATATATATTCTACAGTGTGTTGCTTTTCATTTGTCAACGCCACTGCCCTAAATTTAATTAAGTAGTGGTCTTAGATTTGCAGTGACCTTTTTCTGTTTACTATTATGCATTGTATTAATTGTTAACAAGTGCAAGTGAGAGAAAGAGAGTTAGAATGGCCAATGATTTCATCTTAAGTTAAGATCAAGATAATTTATCTAGTTTTCCTTCTATAACTTTCTAGTTTTCTAAAATAATTTATCTTATTTAGCAATTGATTTCTCGTCTAAATTTTAAAAATTGTTTATATAAAAGCCAACAAATAGAAACAGTTAAAAAGTATTTTCTCGTTATCTTCTTTTATTTTGTAGTTATAGCTTGTGTGTGAGAGATACATGGAGTGATGTTGTGGTCCTAGCTCAAGAGTGTAAGAAAGAGATTTAGAGTGGTCGATGCTGCATGCGGTGACACAAACTTGGTGTGGTGTTTTTTTTTTTTTTAAATTAATAATATTTTTTGAAAATAGAAATCAAACACATTTGTAGTTTTGTATTAAAGTTAAAAAAAATATAATTACCACAACAAAAATATAATGACCATGCGGTGAATTATATATTACTTAAATCAGAAACAAGTATATTCCAATTGCGCCAACAACGACACTACTCTACTATCCATTCCCAGAAAATGAAAGAAAATTGAAAACTTAAGGGAATGGTTTTTTTTTCCTAATAAATAAAACCATGCTCCACACTAATTAACCTCAAGTAAATTTAGAAAAGTAATCGGAGCCTATAAAATAAAACAAAAAAAAACAAAAAACAAATTAATGTAATTCATTATAGGAAGTAATTAGTATATAATTTAGTCTTTTGAAGGATGAAATTATTTATAAGTTGACAACTTTTGGTATAGGATGAAGTTGTTAACATTTTCAAAGTTCAATTTATATAAGCATACACTTTTAATAAGATAAAAACAAAATAAGCTGATATTTCAAACTCTGAAGGATCAAATTATATTTGAACTATTCAGAAAGAATTAAACAGCAGCAATTATAATAAAGAGCTTTAATGAGACTCACCTTCTTTCACCAACCGTAGTTGCGAAGAATCTGTTGCGTTTTTGAAGGAAATCATTGGCAAGGGTGGTGCGCTTGAACTCCCTGCAAAAGATAATGAAAAGAGAAAGTTAAAAAAAACCCAGTAGCTCCAAAGTAATTAATTAAAATTAGCAATGGTTAATTAAGAAGACATTGAGCAATTAATTATAAGGTTTGATATTAGAAAATGAAGGGATATTGAAGATGACGAACCTGGCTAATGTTCTGAGCATACCGGCGTGAAGATCTGAGGAAAAGAACAAGAGGTGTGGAGTGTGGACCTTTAACGGATCTCAATTCTCAGGTTAAAATGAAAGAAAGCACAGAGAGAAACGAAGGTTGATGAGTGTATTTATGGAAGGAGTAGGAAACGTTTTGTTTTGTCTGTTCTGTGTATATACTATTATTATTAAAGAAAATTATTCTCCCTTGGGTACCTTGATTATACATATAAGGTCAAATATAAAATTTAATTTAATTATAATATATGAATTTAATGTTATGAAATATTATATATATATAATGTCATTAATGTAGCATTTATATAAGCATTAAATAATATTATTACTTTCTCATATATTAAATACAATATTTACATGACTTTAATAATATAATAAATAATATCATTTAATATTTATATAAATACTATGTTAAATGATATTATTATATTAATTAAAAATATATACTATAAAATTTTAAATTTTTTATCAAATAATTTTTTAGCTAATTTTAAAATCAATTGTTATTTTGTAGCTAATTTCTAGTAAAAATAATTAGCTACAAAATTACTATAATATTAATGGTAGCATGAAATAAGTAGCAATTAGCTAAGAAAATAATCTTAGTTAATTTGTAGTAAATTTTTAAAATTTGTAGTAATAAAAATTATAAATGAATATAACATAAATTTAGTTAGAAAAAATAATATTCTAATTAATTAATAGTTAATTAACTAAAATTTAACTACTAATTTAAATGGTAGCTAAAATTAGTAGTAAAATAAAAAAAAAATTGTAGTGATAAATGGTTGTAGTGGAGGCAGTATGTTTTTACAAAAATGTTTATAATTGAATTTTAATTTTAGTAATCTATTATTTTTAATTTTGATCTTATTTTTATTTTTCATAGTAAGATATGTTTTTATTTGAAAATACCATATATATATATATATATATATATATATATATATATATATATATAAAAACATTAAATAGGATTGTTTGTTGTATTTATTAAATATAATTAATATAATAAATAAGTTGATAAATATTATGTAATAATTTATCTTTTTAATTTCTAATCATGTTATTATATTTAATAGATGATTATGGATTACTTTAGACTTAATTATATATTAAATAAATGTTTTTTTATTACTATTGCCCATAAAAAAATATTTTAAAGTGATCATATTAAAAAATTAAAATATACTTGTCTACAAGTATTAATGTAGTATTTATATATAAATATAAAGAAAGCAAATTTTTATATGTAATATTGGTTATTGTATTTATAAAAAATATAATATACATTTTACTTCAAATAGTATTAATAAATATTATATTTATAATATAATATATTTTCAAAATAATATATTTATTAAATATATAATTTTTATATGAATTTATATATACTAAAAATTATTAATTATAAGTTTGAACATCTAAATACACACATTAAAGTATGCATTAAAAATTTTATTATTGTTTAAGAAAATTAATTTATAAAACATATTTTGAAATTGAAAGAATTAAATCTATATTAATATATATAATTATTCGCGTCTTAAAGAATTATGAATTTTTTGAAATCTAAAAATTTATTTAAAAATTTCTTGTTTTTTACTTATTACTATTATTCATAAAAATAATTTTAAAATAACCAAAATAAATGTATATTAATATAATTTTGAAATTATTTATATTTTTATATGTTAACAATTAATTTAATCTAATCATTTTATTACTTATGGTATTTTTATTATTTGAAGATAATATTTCTTGCTAAGTTATTTAAATGTAATATAGTTACTCAAATTGTATTTATATTACAAATAGAATCGATTAACGATTAAAACTATGGATGTTATGTAATTTATAGGATATTTTATATATCAGATTAGTGAAGTTACATTATTTTATATAGAATGAATAAAATAAAGGAATTGAAAATTTTAATTTATAAATCTTGCATGTATTATTAGGAAATATGATAAATACAATTTTCATGTGAAATGTTATTAAACAAAATTAAAAAAGTAAATTTGAAGCACATATTTTACTATTCAATTAAGATGATGGTTTTTTTTTTTTTTACTTTATATCTATTATCTCTTATTCATTTTTATTTACAATTATATGTATTGTATCATTTTACGCCTAATAAGTAGAATGACTAATAAATTCCAAATATTTGTTGGATACTTTTAAAGAAAACACGTGCTTATAAAGACATGTGTGTATTTTATTTATTTTATCTTTTAAAATAATATTTTATCAACTTTTTAAAATGATTTTTTGTTAACAAATAAATATTTGTTTGTAATTTTAAATTTTTATTTTGGTGAATATTTTAAGTTAAAACATACATGAGCTAAAATTGTTCAATTAAACAAATTAGACTTAAAGCATTTATTAATAGGTGATTCAAAAATATTATTAAATCTAAGTGTCTCGACAAAACAATAAATAAATACTAATATGTGGTCAGTTATGCTCATTAATTATTACTCTGAATAAAGTAAATTATTTCACATGTGAATTTGACAAATGATTTATACAAGTTGATAATAAAATCCTAACATTATAAAAAAGGAGAAAATATTTTAAGGTAGACAAAAATGTTAAACTAATATTTATATTTTACCAAAAAAAAATTATATTTATTTAAGTTGATAAGTAATTTACCTGAAGTACATATCCAAATTTTAAACCATCCATGTAAAATAAAAATATTATATAAAAAATTATCACCCCTTTATAAATGATAATATTGTTAAGATTAATAATTTTCTTAACATAATTAGAAGTTTTAAAAAAAATGCAAAAGTTTCAATGGGATGGGAAAAAAATAACCATTAACATTACCTTCATTTCATCAGGCACAATTAATTATATATTGCGTTGTCAAGAGTTATATTTTAAAAAAATTATAATTCTTATTATTACGGAAAATGAGAAATATGGAAACTACATTAAAAATATAATCTATAATAAAGAATTTAATAAATTATAATATTTAATATATTTTATTTTTTCAATCATAAAGTCATTAAAAGTGATAAATTATATATTATCAATCCTAATAAAAATACACATATTATCTTTAAAAAATAATTTGCAATAAATTATAAATATATAAAAAATTCATTTCTTAATCTATTTTTTCATATTCGGATAAAAACCCGTGCAAGACGGATATTACATATAGTAAAAAGAATAAAAGGAATCATGTAGCTTTAAGAATTAAATATTAATTACCCTATAATTTAAATTGTAATGTTGGACACGCATTTTGATGGAGAGAGGGAGAGAGAGATTATGATGAAGTATGAACATGATTTATGGCTGTCATGATCTGTCTTATTTAATGATCCGTAAGGAAGTTAATGAAAGGAACCAAAGATGGTTGCAACTTCCATTAATTCTTTATTTCCCTCGTAAGAATATACATTCTTCATTGTCAAATAAGACCATCTCACGGACCTACCACAATCCCAATTCATGCAACATATCATGGGTTAAATTATGCATCTTTTTTCTTCCCCCGTTGAATATGCATATTTGTTTTGATCATGTTTACTTTTGTTCATTCCTATAGCTTTAGCAAAGGAAATCCAATCACGATTTTGTTTTCTTTTCATTAATTGTGATTCTTCTTATTGAAAGAGGATGAATATATATCTCGAATGAAAAATAAAAGACCTAACCAAATGTAGAGGCCAGTATATATGAAATTCTGATCGAGGAAATTAATACATGAACAGCATATATTCATATATATATATATAATATATGGTACTCCACATAGTGGCTCCAATTAGATGTTAGGCACATGATAAACCCTAGCCATTTAAAATTAATTCCTGAGCCAGTTGTTGCACATTGGAAATTGATTGAGTATTACATGTCAAAAGGGAGAATATCACCAAAGAGGATATGGATTCCCATGCAATTTTATGTGCCCGACCGACCATTGCTTATAAATTAGTATTATATTTGTTTCCTAATAACAAAAGGAAAAAAGAACAAAAAGGAGAAGCCTTTTTAAAAGACTATCCTATATCCTTTACTTACTAGCTAATTATTTGTTTTATCTTATTTTTTTAGTCTTTCCTTGTGAGAACTTATTCTGGAAGGACTTCCCTCACAGCTTCATATTTAATACAGGGTCGGGTCGGGTCGGGTCTGCCTCCAATATGTAAATGCTGACAATAAAAATTCAATCGTTACCATAACTCCACAAATTTCAATAAACAAATACAACTATATACTCATGTTCTCTATAAGTTATATCAAGTTACTAATTATCTTTGTCCTTTATTTTCTTTTAATTCAATGGTTCTAAAAATATATTAAAAGAAAATGAATGGTAGAAAAAATAGTAACTCTGTCTATGTGTGCGTGTGTTTTTGCCTAAAATAAAAAATAGTAAAAAAAAATTGTGGCATGCATTATTTAATGAGTGTCATTATTTTATTCAATTCAAATATTTAACTTTATTTAATGTAATATTTATTATTACATAGTGTTATATCTAAGGACGAAGTAGGCTCTTTAAAGTTTTGATTAGAACAAATGAACTTGTTAAAGTTTTTTTTAGATAAAGTATAAAGGTGTTGCTTGTTGTTCAAACTAAAAAAACAATAAATAATGTTTGTTGTTTAGACCAAATGCTTTTTAAAAAAATAAAATAAACATATATTTTTATTTATTATATTAAGGTATGAAAATTTTTACACATTTTCAAAACGAATTGAAAAAACTTTGAAAGATATGTTAACAATTTTTTTAATATCTTTATCAACATCAAAATATGTGTTTTCTACAAAAGTAGCAATAATGTACATTTTGCTTCCGAAAAGTAACTTTATCCTCTATTATAAGCTATTTATATGAGAAAAAAGTAAGAAAATGTTTTATCTTATTAAAGTGATTAGTTGGTGAAAATATTTAATGACTTTCATAGAAGGATAAAAGAAGAACAAAATAACCCTCTCGATGACCATCTCAAGAATTCTTATATAAATATTATAATTTTTGAAAATCAACAAAGTGAACTATCACATTATAAATAATTCTTTAAGCTCTTAGATTGTGTCAAAAAATTTCTAGAAATCTTGTTGCGAGAAAGACTACATTATATTTTTATATTTATCACTAAGGTATTATAATCAATTAATTTTATCCTTAATATTTTTTTAGTAAAATTAGTTGAAGTTTAAAGAAGCTTTGTGTTTAAAGAATACTTAGTAAATTATTTGAAGAGACAAATGAAAGAATAATTAATTTGTTTAAAGAGATTTCTAATAAATAATACTTATAACTAAAGACTCGGTTAATAAAAATATGATGATATCTCAAAATTTAGACATAATCTTTGGATTTGAAATATAAATTTTGTAGAGATTTTTTTATATCTCTCATACATATATCTAATCCGTTTTAAACTTCGTGTTTTGGAAAACTTTGAATTTGTAAAACATATCCTTTAAACTTGATTTTAAAAGAGAGTATCTTCTCATTAGTTTGATTATAGTAAAAAAATGTATGATGGAAGTTACCTTTATATAAAGATTTGTAAAAAAGTTTATAAAATATAATTCAATCTCCCTTATGTTTTATTGTATTCTATCCTATCAAATCTCATAAAAGTAAATAGATGAATAGGTGATAAAACATATGATACGTTAATTTGATCATAAAGTAATAATCAAATTTAATTAATACAAGATTAGATCTCCTTGTTTGAAAAATACTCCGATCACTACTTTTTTTCATTTTAAAAAACTACACCCTTTTTAATAAATTAAGATGAATATTATACTTTAACTTAATTTAGTGCGAATGAATTTTCATCCATAAAAAAGTGAACATCTAATAGTTTTTTATTTTGTGATTCCCAATATCAGAGGAGGATAATTTTGACTAATCATATTATTAATTATTATAGAACTTTACCCATTAAATTTCAAAGTCAACATTATTTAAAAAATTAAAATTAATAATAAAATGTTTAAAATTAGCCATTAACAATATTATATTAAGAAATAGTAATATAATTTAAGAAATAGTAATATAAATATATAACTTTCTTTCTTTTTCTTATAAATGTTGTCATCGTGATATGTATTGCAACTGTGAACTTATAAAATATATTTATTTTCTTAAACTTTAGTACGTAAATAATTTATGAGCATGCTAAGTTGTTCCACCCTTTTGGAATTGACCCTTTAATTGTTTTTTGATTAAATAATTATGAATGTCTTTTTCATACTACAAAGTACAAAGTCACAGCAAATTAACCTCCACCTCTTATTAATGTTTTTCATACCACGTTCGTAAATACGTATCACCGAAAGGATAGGGAAAAACAGAATAAAAATACCAATTGTTGATTTCCTTTTGATTTATAATGCTTTCGATTGATTTTGGAATATTCTTTAGAGTCAAATGTCAATGCATTCTCTCCCCCATCCATTGCTATTAATAAACCCACTTAATCTCTCTATATATAAGCGTAGTTTTTTATTTTGTTATTAAAAAAATATTTTTGTTATTATACTGTGTGGAATATATCATCTATCAGATTTTGCAAATAAAAAAGAAAATATTTATGATTATTTCCAGATTAATTAAAATATTATTGTATACTTATTATATGTTTTCATTTTCAAAATTTCACTTTTCTTTATAACTATCTCTCATTGGAAACAATCATATTCGAAACATGTTCGAATAATAAATATGAATATTTATTCTAGTAAAAATTTAAACTTTAATTTATCATGTAATTATATTTTTGTCTTATAAAAAAAATCATATAATTATAAAAGACTATCCTCACCTACTAAACTCAACTCAATTGTTTAAACTTTAAGTTAGGTACGAGGGAATTCATTTAAAAAAATTTCTTTTCATTGTCAAAAAAAAAGGGGGGCTTTAAATATCATTATCATAGTAGAATAAAACATCTGAATATTAACATTAACATAATAAAGAAAAAACATAACATTTCATATTATTTGTCAAACCCTTTAATAAAACTCTACAATTAATGTTTCATCATGTTACAGCTCCAACAGAGAACATATATCGAAAAAAATGTATTAGTTGTCAAATTCAACTACGTGACTAAATAATTTTTTTGACACTATTTCCCCCATGCAGTAATCTTTTGATTAGAAGTCAGAGAAAATTAATAAATTATATTGGAGGACCGCGGCATGGGGTTCGTGGGGGGTTTTATAGATCGTAGGAGCCACTTTTTCTTGGAATACGAGGCTCCATACTTCCCATGATAATCTGAGTATTTTTTTTTGAAGCCAAGAGTAAGCGATTAATATTTGAAATATGAAATATTTATTTTAAAAGTTAACTTCTCTTATATATTTTTAATCTTTTAAATTTTGTATCAAATTTTCTTTTTATCTTATATTTTAAAAACAATTAGTTTTAATATCTTGTTTTTTTATGACAAACAGAGTAAGTTATTATTTATTATTTTATATGTAAAAATCAAAAACATTATTTATCATAAATGTTTTTCTTCGTGTTCTTTATTTTTTAAATAGGCATAGATAATGATTTATACTTTATTTATCACGTAAAATAAGAGATTAAAATTAGTTATTTTTTAAAAATATAAAAATTAAAAATCATAATTTTAAATTTTAAAAAATAAAAAATAAAATCAATTTAAATTTAAGAGATAAAAATATATATTTAAACCAATATTACTTTCTCCAAACTTAAACTTTAAATTTCTAATAGTAAGTTAGGCAACACGATGAGAGTGAGTGACTCTACCCATCTTCACTTTCGTTCCTGCAAAAAGTATAACAGGTATATACAAATAAGGACGAAAAAATAAAATTCAATCTCATTTTCTTCAGATTTTATCAAGTTCGAAAAAACCCATAGAGAAACCTATTCTACAATTTTTTTTAGTTTACTTTACTTATATATTTTTAACTAAAAAATATAAGTTAGTAATTATATTTTAACTCATACAATATATAAAAATAATAAATAATAAAAACTTAAAAATTATTTAAGAATTAAATTTCATTTTTAGTTAAATATATAATTTTTATCTTTGTCATTTAATTATTACTATTATTTTAACTACTAACTATTATAATAATTTATTTATATTTTAATAGTTATATAAAATAAATATAAAAATAATTATATAATTAACAATTACATATAATATAACTATATAATTATATATAACTATATAGTTAAAAATTATATATATATATTAGAACGGGTTCGAGAATGAGAACGAAGTGAGTAACCATTCTCATATTCATACTTGATGTCACTTTTTTGAGTCAAAGAGAAATGAAACTCAACTCTATATACGATCAAAGCGAATTTTTCCATCACATTTGAAGCAAGATCGTACCAGTATCCACGAATTTCGATTCAATTGGCTAAAGTGATATAATTATCTGCTACGCATATCAAACTATATTGATGGTAACTAGTAGTCTATTATTCTAACAGAAGTATGCTAATTAATACTATACGCATTAACGCATAGCATCACAAAAACCGCCACTATAAGCATTCTCAAAGTAATAGCTCAATTACTGTATAATCATATATTAATTACTGATCACTGAGAAGACAGCCGTCAGACAAAACAGTGAACCCAGCTATGACAAAGTTGGAATTGTCTGGGACTGTTTTGTCATCTCTATGTTTAATCTCTTTAATTAGTATTTTTTTATCATTAACAAATGTTATATTATTGTTAAAGTAGTTAAACAACTCGGGGATCATATAGAAAACACTACACTTAAGACAAGGTGATAGTGGGTTCAATTATGCGACCTTGCTGCAAAGTGGGAACCCCGTTGCCTTTAATCTATCTTTTTCTTTGTTTCCATGTTTAAGAACATCAGACATATTTTCCGGAATGTCTTCTGCAACTAAATTGTATAGGGGAATTATTTATATAACAACTTTATATAATTTCTTTTGCAAAAAATAAAAAACATAAAGAAAAGAAACAAAATGTATAATAAAATAGTTGGTGTAATACAAAGAGAAATAAGACAAAAAGTATTATAGCAAATTGTTATATAAATAAGAGTTTAACTTTAATAGATAATATAAAAATTTATGTAAATAGTGTATAAAACCATTTTTTTTATAGTCCATAAATTTAAATCTTTAAATAATTTTATATTCTTGACTAATTATAAATTATTTTAAATATAATTTTTAAAATAATCGTTACAAAAGTGAGCAATTTTCAATTATATATAACAATCCATCATTGAGTGATATTGTGTATTTCAGTTAAATTCGATGATAATATATCTCAAAATGTATATGAGCAAATATATAATTTATCCTCCAAGAATGAGAAAAATATTTTATATTATTATCTAAACACAAATGGATATATATAATAAATTTGGTGATTTTTATAATAATTATTTAAACTATCATATCATCTAATTGTACGAATGATAAACAAATTTTTATAATTACAAAATATAAAAATTAAACTCACTATATATTATGTAATTAATATGATGTGATATAATATCACGAGTGATAATATTTTAATTTATATTTACACATTACAAGTTTTTAGTATTTTATATATAATTGTTGAATTTAATTTTTTGATATCTTATTAATGTAACACGGCCAAGCAATTAAAATTATTTTATATAATTTTTAAAATAATTATTATAAAAATTAACTATTTTATCATACATGTTAATTAACATATATAATTGAATGTATTAATAACACATTCTAGTTAAATTCATAATTTTATACAAGTAATTAAAAACGATAAAATATATTATATTTTTCAACTAATTTATTATATACATATATTACATAACATTTAAGTTTAAATATTTTTTTTGTGTTTGTTGCATTAGAAATTAGTAGGTATGTCAAATTGAATTTTATGCCGCTGGTTCCCTTGTTATACAAAATTATATAATACATGTTAAGCTCATTTGGAGCTTGAATGAGTGGTGAGAAGTTTGAATGTTTGTAAGAAATTTAAGATGATTTAGTTGTTATTATTGTCCATAAAAAAATAGATTTAAATAAAATTAAATATATTTTAAGTGTTTTTTTTATTTTAATATTATTTTAATATAATAACTAAGAAATGTTGGATAATTTAAAATTAAAAATCATTCGTCACATTATTTATATATATCAAATCATCATGTTTTAGTAAAGAATGCTTTACAGCCTCTTTAAAGGTTAATTTAACTACTAACATCGCATATCCAAAAAAGATGTTTAAGTAAGTCATAATATAATATTCACCATTCATCTATATATTACATGTTTTATCGGAGCAAACAAAATTCAAAATAAAATAAAGAAATAAAAATCATATATAAGTGTCACGACCTAAATCGCGACGCGAAGTCGGAAAAAAAAATTAGGAAGTTTGGATCCGAGTCCCTTTCAAGGAAGGAACAAGGATTGAGGAGTTGCCATCAACATTTTTATAAAAAAATGTCGGGAAACCTAGAATTGGATAAAGCAGGTCTGGAGATCAGAGTCTGGGCTCGGGAGTCGGTTACGCATAGGGATCACTTAGTATCCCTATACGTCTACCATAAGGTAGTTAGTTATCCTGACTAGATGCATGAAATGAGATGACTTATACGTTGTGGTTTATACCTTTCCAGTGAAAGATGTTTACAAGGAATGAATATCAGATGTTTTTTTTTTGGTTTTTTGGATGAATAACTTGATAAGAGTCGTCTGTTACTCCTACGTATCTCCTACTGTGCGGAGAAATCAAAGTTTACATAGTTCTTGAGGCAAGTATGATTAAGGGGTAGGAGGAAGGTGTCGGCATTGAGTCGGTTGGATGGCCTCGGATAGAGCCGGTTGAATGATCTCGGCATAAAGCCGGTTGAATGATCTCAACATAAAACCGGATAGATGGTCTCGGCATAGAGTCAGATAGATGGTCTCAGCATAGAGCCGGATAGATGTCTCGACATAGAGCTGAATAGATGGTCTCGGCCTAGAGCCGGTAAGATGGTCTCGGCCTAGAGCCGGTTGGATGATCTGGGAGGGGTCGGGATTGACTCGGTCCAGTTGGTGTGAGCCGGTCCCAAAGGAGCCGGCTCTTAGTCAATCATGGTTCTGGCCACACAGGAGTCGGTCCCGGAATCGGCATACCGCTCGGTTTCGGCTACATAGGAGCCGATCCGGAGTCGACCCACATAATGCAGTATTTTGCTGGGCTAGACGAGGAACTGTGTGTTAGCTTAGAGTTGAGGACCTCTAAATGGACATGTAGAAGGAGATTTCAAAAATACTTACCTTTTATCCAAGGATTATTGATTTACTGAAGAATGAATGAACTCCTTCTCTCTTATCAGTGTCTTTCTTTTGAAGGTTCTTTCTCCTCTTTCTTCTCCTTTTTATTAAACTACTCTCAACTTGTCTATGAACACTCGAACTTGAATGAGGATTCTTTGAATCAAAATGCCAAAAGGTCCCTCCCTTATTCAAGCTTGGGTCCTTTTATAGGCTCACCCCTCATTCATAGGTCACCATCCCCAGACCTTCAAGGAGATCTCCTTCATTAATGCGGTGACCTTTGCATTTAATGCGGTTAGCGACCACTCCTTCCTCTGTTCTGACCCATTCGGCGAAGTGTTGCTTCCACGTCTCTACCTTCCTGTATTGTGGCAGACCTGGGGTGGCTTCTTACATAAGTCACTGCCCACCACATGCCTTTTTCCTCATGCACGCCTACCCGAGGCATAAAGAGGCGCGACTGACCTGCTGTTATTTGCTTTTTCGTCTTTTTCTATTGCCCTTCTAGCTTTTCTTTTTTCTTCTTTTTTGTCTCTGCTGCCTCCTTTCTTGTCTTTTTCTGTCCGGACAGAAATGGGGTATTACAATGAGGAGACTAACTCAATCCTTATGCTTTTTCTTAATGTCACCTGGAAATGATATTTAGCCCAAAGACAAACAATAACAACCAAAAAAAAGTGAGAATTCATTTCATTACAAGTTTGTGGTATAAACATAAAGGTTGGGTAGCACAAGCACACAAAACATCAATCACCAAGTAACAAATCACAAATGCCCATATAACAATAGATCACATATGCACATGAATGATAGTAATGCATCATCACTACTACTTCATATGCAATGTGGTATCGACTATAACATAGGAAGTAAGCTAGCAGTAACATTGCTCAACCTTCTGATTGGCATGTTCCATTAGCATGATACATCTAGTAACACGTCAGGTGCTACTCAATTTGCATCACTTCTTCTTGGTATGTGGAACCAACCACAACCACTTGAGATTTTTGTACCAACTAATTCTCAAGAGGTCTAGTGACCTTACACCACTTGGGTCTATGTCTCTTTCTTTATATCTCAACTTGTTAAATAATGCATGACATATATATAACTCATTTTATTGTTTCACTTTCACAAATTGGGTCAATAAGGACCATTCCAACCCTACTAGACTTAGGTACCTCATCTCACAACTCATAACAAATTAGTGAGTATCATTTTCCCTATAGATTAGGTTACTAATGCGCTTAAGAGCAAGCGTACCTTATTGAAACAATAACAAGGACTTGAGTCTAGATATTGTACTCATAAGAACTAGTATAAGTGATTACCAATTTTTGAAAACTTTTATATAATTCAAGCAAACCAAATTTTAAAGTTTGTAGGGAAAAGAAAATAATTGAGAAAAATAAAGCAAAAGAATTTGAATTTGAATTTAAGTAAATAAAGAGTTGTGACTTCATTTGTATTCTTTACTCCCTAATCCTAATTTCATATGAATTCCCCTACTTATTCTCTTTTTACTGATTTTACCTTTTGATTCTATTAGGAGACATTGATATAATACTTCCAATATTCTTTACCTTAAACTACAACTCTAGTTGGTCATATAGGGACATAGTTTAAAATAAGCATGAAGAAAATAAAGGCAAATTAATTAAATTAACTAGTATAATAAGAGATTTGGAAAAGAGTTTGGTCATGCAATTTTCCTAAACCTAATTAGTTTTGTAGTTTCACCTATTAGTTGTAGTGCGATTGCCGATCAATTAATCGATTGAGATAAATGATGATCAAACATTTTACAAATAGTTACAATAAAACAATTTAATAAAAAAACCAAGCATTCTCATTTAATATCATATCAAGGGTTCCTAGAATTTGATTTGTCAACCTCCTCACACTTGAACATTGCTTGCCCTTGAGCAAACTTATATTTTCTGGCATTCAAAGAGAACACAGTAAGTAAAAACTTCTAGTCCTATATGATTTATTTTTAGTTTTTTATGATAGAATAGGATAGACAAAAGTAGAAGAGCTAGCATTCCTTTTATTTAAGACAATACTCAATTAAGTGCCCAATTAGAGGCTTAGATCCTGAAATTTACTTCTCATTGAATCTTAGGTTCAATCTACTCATTTCTCTCAAGTATTTAAAGTTTACAGTTTCAACACTTTCTTCCTTTATGAAAACTCATTACTTACGAACTTGTAAATTAATCAAATCTTTGCAAACAAGTTTTTCAAGCATGTGAATATAAGGGGCTTTTATGGGTTTAGGGTTGTAATGGGACTATAGATTCTTGTGTGAGGTGAGATAGAAAAAAGAGATAAGAGTATTATACCAAAGAGTCTTACTTTTACCTTTGTTTGAGTCTCCCTCAAGAACCCCTTCCTTGATGACTAGTATTTGTCTTTTACCTCTTCTTTTTTATTTATGAGTCTATCTTTTACGTTTATACAGTCTTAGTGCCTAATCCACTCACAAAGGGGTAATGCTTCCTAATTATCCTTTATGTTCATTTATGTTAGACTAGTACTCGTTAGTGGCTACATTGCATTGTGTTAACTTTACTATTTTGTATGTATGCTTGTGAAATAAGTACCTTAATAGACAAATACAACACAAACAGTTAAAGAGGAAAATAGAAAAACCTAAAGTCAAAAGCTTCACTAACCTCTTGCCAATTTCTTCTTGTGTGTTTCCAACCCCCAAGATTGTTTGTGTATGTTTTTGTTTCTGAAGCTCCTTCCTAAACTTTGGTAACTCATCTCACTTTTTACTGTATCTATTTTCCAAATCCTTGATGTGTAGGGAGTTTCTAGATTTGTAATCCATAACCCCTCTTTGTATTGTCCTGAGTCAATTTATAGGCACAAACTCTTGAGAGTTGGGGAACCAATTTTCATGTGAAGCCTTTTCTTATATATCTTAAGTCATTTTCAACTCTTTCTTCTAGGTAGAGAGTTTTCAATTTTTCCTTTGAGATGTTGATGAGTTTTAGCTATTTCTTATCATTTAAGAATTAAGTTTTCATTCTGAGTTTCATTTTGTTTCACTTGTTTAGTTTATTTACTTGGCCTAGGGAAGTATGAGCGATCGTCAAGTTTGTAGAAGGCCCTATTAACCAAGCTTTATATTATCATCCTCTGTTCTTCTTTTTTGCTATTGAGGCAATGGGTTTATGGTACCACAAAGGTCAACCTTCACAAATTGGGTTTTGCTTTCTAATATACCCAAGACTCGAGGGCACCATGAGGCACATACTTGAGATTTGCATTTTGTCTCAGCTTATGACTTGTTATTGTATTTTTAATTTTTTTTTCTATTTATTTTTGTATTTTCATTTTTCCCAATTGTAATATTTATTTAGTGGTAAGAAAAATGTTTGTGTAACCTATTTTGGACATATTAGCCCTAATTAAATAATAATAAATAACAAAAAAAGGGATAAAAGTAGGTGTTACAGAGGTCATGTCCTCTATGATCTCATATGTTTTGCTTGGAGATTTATTCTTGATTGTCCTCACATATGCTACATCAATACTGGTTCGATTTAAGGTGGAGAGACCATTGTAGAAGATCTAGATCAATTCCCCCCTTGAGAAGTCATGATGGGGGCATTTGTGAAGCATTTCTTAGAATCTTTCCTAGGCTTCATATAGGGACTCCTACTCAAAATGAGGGAAGTTCATAATGTCCTTCTTTAGTTTGTTAGATTTAGATGGAGGGAAGTACTTGAGCAGGAATTCGTTAGTGCATTCGTTCCAGGTAGTGATGGTTCCATCAAGAAGGGATGTGAGCCACTCAAGTTCCATGTTTGCTAGTGAAAATGGAAGCAACCCTAAGCAAATAGTGTCTGTGTGAATATTGGTTATTCACCATGTCAATGAAGTGCAAAAATTTCTTCTGATGATCTAAGGGTATTTTAGTAGGTAACCCCCCAAACTTGACCAAGTTCTACACCATGTTGATTAGGCTGACTTTAATTCAAAGTTGTTAGCTCCAGTAGAGCATGACAAATGCTATTGGTTGCCCTTATAGTAGGGATAAAGTAACCTTGCAACATCCTTTCTAGTGGATCTCCCACATATTTTTATTGCTCCTCTTAGTTCTCTTGTTTAGTCTTGTTCTTGCGAACAACTCTCTCAATTTCAAGGTTAGCATAAACAAATAACCAAAGTATAATAAAAAGAGAAGATATAGATAGAAAGAGATAGCGATAAAAGACAAAGAAAAGAGAAAATAGAAAAATAAAAGAGAAAAGAAAAAAGATAACAATAAAGATAAAGATAAAAGACAAAAGACAAAAGATAAATTTAAAAAGAGAACAAATAAAATAAAGTAAACATTTAAAACAAAAATAAAAGATAAGGATAAAAAGATAGGTAGAAAGAAAAAAGAAATAATAGTAATAAGGATAAAAGATAAAGTAAAAGATATAGATAAAAATGAAAATAAATAAAATAAAAATAAAAAAAAATAGAAAAAATGTAAAATAAAAACATACTAAATTCAAGATTAAAAAAGAAAACCTAATCCCACTAGAATTTCCTCTTTCTGATATTGTAACTAGTCCATAGCAACAATGCTAAGAGTTTAATGCATTTTTAGAATGCGCTTAAGGGCAAGTATAACTTATTGCATTAGTAATAAAGACTTAAGTCTAGATATCGTAATAGAGAGACTAGTATAAGTAATTACCAGTTTTTAGAAATTCTTACGGACAAACCAATTTTTATAACTTTTAGAGGAAAAAAATTGAGAAAAATAAAGCAAAAGAATTTGAATTTAAGTAAATAAAGAGTTATGACTTCATTTGTATGCTTTACTCCTCAATTCTAATTTCATGTAAATTCTTCTACTTATTCTCTTATTACTGATTTAACCCCTTAATTCTATTAGAATACAGTCTAGTACTACTAATATTCTTTACCTTAAACTACGATTCTAGTTGGTCATATAAAGACATAAATTAAATTAAATAATCTAATTAGATACTTGTAAAAGAGTTTGGTCGTGAAATTTTCCTAAACCCAATTTGTTTTATAGTTCCACCTATTAATTGTGATCAACTAACCAAGATAAATGATGATAAAACATTTTTTATGATTAATTACAATAAAACAATTTATAATAAGAGAAAAAACATGCATTCACATTTAATACCAGATCAGGGATTCCAAATACAAAATAGGTGATAACCCATAAAGGGGGTTTAGCCACTTATACTTATGATTTGACTACAAGTAAATGAAGAATACATAAAGGAAGGTAAGAAAGAAGAACATGTGGATATTGGAGACTCTGCTCACTCAATAGGAGCATGAAATAGATTCAAAACCTAGCACGGCTTTGCATCAAAATCACTCAATACAAGATGGAATCTCTTAAAAACAACCCAAATTATCATTACATAACATCATGAACATGATTCAGTCACTAAAAACAATATTTCCACAACAAATCACATATTCAAAGATTTTTCATGCATATGTCAATGTTTTCAAGAAATCTTCAACAAATCTTAACACATATCAATATAACGTGTTATGACACATTTAAAACACATCCTAAACTAATACATGACATATCTCAACCACGAAAATACAGAGAGGTAAGCTTCTCTTACTTGAAATAAAGTTAGGAATGATAGAACTTTAATGAAGGAGCTTCAAACTTGCAACAATGGAGGTGCAAGGAGGGTAAAAAGAATTTCTTAGGTTTAAAGGGGATGTAGATGCCTCTAAAGCTTAATTAAGAACTCCTTTAAAGAAGGTTTGGTGCAGCTCAAAACACAAGGTTTAATGGGATTTTGGTTACGTAGTGGTTAAAGGAAGGTAATGGATGAGAGACTTTGCCAAAAACCGTATGGTGTGGGCTGATAGAAAAATGTCCTAAATGGTAAGTTTATCTTTTGGATTTAATGTCATAAATGGTAGGGTAATTAACTATAAATGGTATAATCACCTTTTGCCAAAAATGGAAGGTCAACCGGTGATTTACCTTAAAGTATGTGCTAATTGTCTCAGAAAATGTGTAGATGACATTGTGTTACTCACTCTTGGTATCTTTGAATTGGGAATTCATTCTACTAGGGAAGGTTGTTACATTGAAAAATGTGTATCAAATCATCTTGGCCTCATTCAAAACTTTTCTCAAAAAATGTGCAACTCTGATTTTTATCCAATTTTTATATTGAAAGTAAATTTAGTTTGATCTTATGCTTATTTCTATCACTTAATTAATCACATAAAACACAATGTTATAGGCATGTTCATCATTTTGCAACTCACAAATTTCCAAAATTCGTCCAAAAACGCAAAAACTCAAGGGAAGCTAGGGTTCTTATATTCATAAATAAATTAATTTCAACAATTTCATGCAATACACAAAAATACATCTAGGGAGTTTAATCTTCCCTTCAAAAACCTTCAAGAATGTATAGTTTTCAACAATAATAAACATAAAAGAAAACAACCTAATTTAAGGAGTTTAATCTTCCCTTCAGATATACAAGGCATACAAAATTAATAGTTATAGGGATAACCCTTATATGCACAATTATCTTTATACCCTTGAATAAGATCTTTCATTTCCCCTTACTTGAAATAAAGACACTCCAAAAGCAAAGCCTTGCTTTCAAGGTTGTCCTTCCTGTTGCTTTGACATCCTATTTGAGGATTCCTCTCATTGGTTTTCTACAAAGGCAACACTAGCGTTTTCAGAAAACTCACGTATAACATTGAAGGTGCTACAAGTCACCTTTTACAAAGTTGTGAAATGGGCTTTGTTGTTCAGTCTGATAGCCCCCAATGAACACAAGTGCGCTCACTTGTTGCTTGGCCACCATAGGCATGCTCCCTTGCGCATAGCCATGTTTTACAACATGAGTGCTTTTCTAACCCAAAATGGGACTTAAAGCCTTTTTTTCTTCAATTTTACTTATAAAAACCTCATTTTAAACCTAACACTTATTATTTACCTAAAATATATCTTTATAATTAAGTGACAAAATAGGCTTTAAACACTCACATATTTAAATAAATAATTACAAAATATCATATAATACAAGCAATGGAAAACTGAGGTGTTATATTTAGGTCCTTACAAATATAGTTATGTTTAGTTTTAGTTTTTTTTTTAATTATTTTAAATCTTAACACTTTTATAGAAGTTTAATGATCATAAATTGATAATGTACAATAGTTTTCCACTATCATCCAATCACAAATCATTGTTGATATGAGTTTTAAAGTATTTATTATAAAAGTCAACAAACTTATTATACAAGTGTGATTGGACGATCATAAAAAACTATTTAAAAATATAAGTGTATAACATATTTTCTCTTTTCTTAGTGTTATTTTTTAATGCTTATCATTAACTCTAGCTAGTTTAGTGTTAATATGACTATCAAAATAAAAAATATTAATTAAGATAAATAATAATAAAAAATTTTAAACTAAGATAATTAGATTATTTTTAAGTGTGTAATTCAATTAAATAATATAATTATTATTTATATAAATAAGATAATTACATGTAGTTTACTTTTATCATTTATTTTTAATATATTATAAGTAGTGGTTATTATTATTTTTAATATTTTTCTTACTTTTAAATCAAATAATTTACTTTTACTTTTTTATTTTTTTAAAAATATTTAATTTAATTATGTGCTTATAATTTAATTTTAATATATTATTTTTATATTAATTTATATTTTAATTAATTAATTTTTGACTTATTATAATATGATTATTTTTTAATATATTACGGACAATGATTTTATCTCTAAAGATAAAAGTAATTGAAATATAATATATTAAAATTAAATTATATTACAATTAGTCAAAATTAATCAATCAAAATATAAAAATAACATAAAAATAGTATATCAAAATTAAATTATAAACATATAAATAAATTATAATTTTTAAAAATATATTAAAATAAATTAGTAAATTAAAAGTTAAAAATATGTTAAAATCAATAAAATTATTATTTATAATATATTAAAAATAAGTTATAAAAATAAATTATATATAATTACTTTATTTATAAAAAATAAGAAATGCATTACTTAACTAAATTCCATACCTAAAAATAATCTAACTATCTTAATTTAATATATTCTTTATTATTATAATAATTTTAATTAATATTATTAATTTTGATAATAATATCAACACTAAATTAATTAGAATTAATAGTAAAAACTAACAAAACTAAAAACACGGTTAAAAATCTAACAATAACAAAAAAATTTACATAAATTAAAATCAAATAGAGTTGTATTAATCGAGACTGTCTTAAAATATATTTAAACCCAAAGAAAATGTAACGCATTTAAAAAGTGCTTATGGGATACTCATATAGTTTTGAAATAATTCACTTAAAATTTTGTCACATTTTAAATATATATACTTTCGCTTAAAGGATACTAATAGTTTAACCCCTCAACTTATAATCTGCTTTTTCTAATATTTTAATTTTTTTTATAAAATTATCCAATAGCATAAACACTAAGTCTATCTTTATAATCAGACTTATGCCAAATTACATAGTTAACAAAACTACCAATCTTGTCTGTTGAACATAACATGGCTAGAGGGGCGAGGGCCTCCTGATTTTCTTTTGTATTGTTTTTGCAAACTGAAGTCTGCAGCACTATAATCCTTGCATTTTTTTTAAGGTCTATAATCCTTGGCTATTGGGCCTAAACTTGCATATCATTATCCTTCATGTGTCCTTCCATAAACCCACAACTCTAGTTTGTTGGTAGAATGCTAACAACATCAAATCTTTATATTTATTATTATTGGTGAAATCTCATGTTGACCTGCTAACTTACCTGAACTCGCTCTCTATTAGTAGAAACATGTAAAAAAACATTTTAAAAAGAAAATATAAAAAAGTGTGTTTGAAAAACAATGCCAATTGCTTACGTTTTTATTACCAAAACACTCTACTCTCCCTCTAAGATTTTGGCCTCCTTGAACAATACTAAAAGAAATTTAAAACCAATTTTATACTATGTTTTGCTGCACAGTGGATACACAATACTATGTTTTGGTAAGTCTCCTAACCTAATTTACATAAATTTTTTATAATAAAAAATTGTAGTGCTCTGAACGTTTCGCTGCTGTTGCATCAAGTACTCTAAATTTGGCTCAAAATTGAGAAAATTACTTCCTTCTGAAGATAAAGTTTGCCCCCATACGAGAAAATTACTTCCTTCTGAAGATAAAGTTTGCCCCCATACGTATAATTTAATTTGAGAAAAAAAGGATAAACATAAAATTTAATTTTGTTCTGACAGATTTTTAATTTAGTTTTTATAAAAACTTATTAAGTTTATTTTTATATTATAAACATTATCGGTTTAATATGTTTTGTCGTTAATTTTTTTACATATTCTTAATTTGATTTTTTACAAATGTCACACATTTTTAATAACATTTTATATATATATATATATATATATATATATATATATATATATATATATATATATATATATATATATATATATATATATATATATATATTTTTTTTAATTTAGTTCTTATACACATACAAATCAAATTAAAAAATACTTATATATAGATAAAATTAAGAATGTGCAAGAGTGTTAAATATCAATGTAAATATATGTATTATGACTATATAAACAAAATGATTTACATTTAATTAATTAAATATAAATCTATGTAATTTTAAAATAATAAATTATATATACAATTCATTAAATTATTTATAACTTTGAAATAATGAATTACAACTAATTGTTAATCGATTAAATTATCTATAATTTTGAAATAATTATTATAACTTACATTTAATCGATTAAATCTTATATCTTAACTTATATATAAATGATTAAAAATATCCAATCAATTAAATAAAATTCTTTATCATTTTAAAATAATCTATTAACATATGTATCTATATATATAAAATAGTAATCAATTAAGATATATATATATACACACGACGTTACATTTACATGTATAATTATATATTTAATAAAAACAAATAAAAATATAATTAATATATTTTCTCTTTTAAAACGACTTAAACTTTTGTTAAATAACCTAAATTTTATTCTATTTATTTATTTGTTATGTATTTTTCACTGCTTTATTTCTTTCCGCATGTCTGTACTTTTTGCTAAAAGAGAATTTGAAAATAAACTTGAAAATAAAAGGTGTAGTAACGTGAACCGCCACTATTAGGGTTGAAAGTTGAAACCCCAGTTGTGGTGCACTGCACGGGGCTTCAGACCCAAAACCCTGAAACCCCTTATTTATTACCGTTGCCCCCTTCATTTTTGTTCCAAAGTGTAGGAACGATGAGCAGTTGGAGAAGCCTTCTTCTACGAATCGGGGACAAGAGTCCCGAATACGGAGCCACCTCTGACTACAAAGATCACATTGTTCGCTTTTTCTTCTTCTCCTTTCACTCTCAATCGTTTTTCTACCCCCACGCGCCTAATATCTCTCCTTTTTGCTTTCAATTTCTCAGGATACGTGCTTTGGCGCACTTCGTCGAGAGCTCGACCACTCCCAAACTGAGATTTTCGAGGTAAACTCACATTCTTCTCTTTCGCTCTTTCGAATACTTAGGTCAATTCTTTTTCTCTTTTTACTAATTTAAATATTTTCTTTTTGAGAGCTCTGAGGCTTGTACTTGTACCTGCGAGAGTGGCCAAATTTTGTAATCTTCCTTCGATTATCGTTTATTTATGCTGTACCGAGCAAATGTGAAGCAATTCTCCTTCTGAATTGAAGTGTTATCTGTGTGCTATGTGCTTAATTTAAAAACTGGAAAAAAAATATGTTCCTGAGTTAACTGTTAGTTATAATTTCTTTTGGCCTTTCTTCTTACCTTGCTGCTGACTCTGGTTCTTCTGTGAAGCACGCCTATTTACTTTTGAAATCTGAAATATTGAAAGTTGACTAGAACCATGGTATAATATTAGAACGAGAAATGTTATTTGTATTGCAACTCTTACAATTAAGAGAGAGAAGAAGTATGAGATGTGATGGGATAGAGAGATGCAGAAACTGTTGTTGTATGAAAATAACATAACTCTGTTAGAATTGTGATATATGGTATGTGGACTTGTTAGTTGCCCTGCTGTGTTTTCTTCTACTTGTTTTTTCAAATGTTAAATATTTGAATATCATAGTTATCAATAGTGGAAAATAGCGCTGCTATTGTGCTGGTGCATCATGGCCCAGGGTCGCTACAGCGAGACTGCCGCATCTCACTTCACTGAGTTCAGTGATGCAGCTGAAGCAGCTGGTATCTTGGAGTGGCAGAGTGGACACAGTTAAAGTGGAAGTTTCACTATGTTGAAACTGTTTCCAGATCCACTGAAATTATTTCTCCGTCGAAGTTGTTTTGAAATCTCCAAAATTCCCTTAATAAGTGATAGTAAGTGGCAGTATTTTGGGAATATTAATATTGTATCAGCTTTAAAGAAAGAAGAAAAACCTCGAGCCCTTTATTCTTCTCCTCTCCCATGCATGATCGGCTTCTTTAAGCTCTCTCTTCTTTTTCTCCAGCGACACACTCCATTTTCCAGCTAAATGATGCAATGGATAGTGATAGACACAACAAGTGTTGTTGTATAAAATGTTGTACTGAGTTGTTGTATGAATAACATAACTCTTAGTATTGTGATATATGGTATGTGGACTTGTTAGTTGCGCTGCTGTGTTTTATTCTACACGTTTTTACAAATGTTAACTATTTGAATATATTTTATGATGCTATCTTATGTTAATATTAAAGCATGTGTATAATTTGTGTAGTGTCTGGTAGTTGTTATCTGTTGTCTTTTTCTGTATCATAATATGGTACTGCTATGCTTGGTGTCATGATGTATTTACTTTGTTGTATTCCTGCAGTTCCTTCTTGCATGTGCTGAGCAATTGCCTCACAAGATTCCTTTATATGGAACCCTGGTAAAGATTTTATTCTCTCTCTCTTGAATTGCTAATGGCATCAATGATTTGTTTTCCTGTATGTTGCAATATTTTTCTCTATTTCTGGATGCATGCATGAATGATACACAGATATGAGATGTTCTTCGCATTAGTACTGTTATTGTTATTTTTGGGTGTGTGGGGTCCTTTTTCAGAGGTAGTTTTATATGTGTGAACATGCAAGATATCAGTATTGGGAAGTCAGTGAACTTAATTTATTATTGTTCTGATTATCACTGTGGAAGTGCTACTGAGTATTATGACCTGTATTTACAGTAGAACTGCTAGTTATTAGTCATGACAATGCATCTGATCTACCTGATTTTTAAATCTTGAATTATTTTCCTCTTTCAATTTCATTAAAAATCTTTATATCCCTAACTTTCACACTTTTGTTCCTTGTGTACTTCTAAAATTTCAATGGCAAGCTTAACAAATTTATATTGCTCATGTTTATTACTAGTTTGCTCTCTGAATTTCAAAGGTCCTTTGTAGTATACTGACACGGACAATTTTGGTATAACCTATAGATGTCAATATAGTTAAAACATTTTATCAAAGATACAGTCTCCACAATTCCTTCATTTCAGTACTGGAAATTACATTTTGTCAAATGCATTTGGAAAACAGTGTTTTTTTAGGGAACATTATTCTGTTCTTAACGTCATGATGGCAATAATGTTCATGGAAGATGTATAATAGATGTGCTTTTCAAAGCTGGAGTGTATGTAACCAGCCGAATTTGGGTGAAAGTTTGTATACTTTGATATTTCAATAATAAAAGAAGAAATGACATGTCTGCTCCCTTCTGCTATTACATTATCCTGTTATTAATTTATTTGCTGCGTTTTATATCAAATGTCAATTATGTGTATTAGTATGCTCTATGCTGTAATTGTGTAGCTAATTACCACTCAATTATGTATTATGAAATTTCTCTTGCTTCTTGTGTAGTTTCCAAATTGAAGTTTCTGAGCATCCTGTATTTCCCATGTATGCATTTCATTTCAGATTGGCTTAATTAACTTGGAAAATGAGGACTTTGTGAAGCAACTAGTGGAGAAAACTCAAACTAAATTTCAGGTAAGCAATTAAGCTACTGAAGCTGCTAGGTTGGTTTCTTGGTGTTGTATTTGCACTCTCTTCATTCCTTTAATTAACCTTAGTTCATTAGTTAGATGTGCAATTAAGGACAGGACTATTTCCATGTGATTAAGCTGTCTATAATTAGTTTTGATTAGTAATTCTAAAATCTAATGGTGAAAATTAGAATGTGAAATTTAATGTAAGTAATTTTTACTGCAATGATGAGTGCTTGGTATGTAGGATTATTAGGTATTTGAATCTGAAACTAGGAATTTTTTCCTATAGAAATTCAAAATTTTGAGTTTCATGTATGTGGATGCTTGATTGAAAGAATCAAACCATCATTTGAGATGGGAGCAGATATTGTCTCCATTTCAATGTTGTTAAACTTGAGATTCTACCTAGGATTGGAAGGGGTGAAAACTTGTAACTTGAGGTCGTAACTTGGGTCTAAGATTCTATGTTCCTACCTAAAATGAAAAATTATACTTATATGAATACATATGAATAAGAAAACAACATAGATAAAGAAATTAACCGCTAAATTACAACATTAAACAAACTTAAATTGAAAATTCATAATCATAATAATATATTATTATATGCTTTATGAATAATTAACAGAAGAGACATGTATAGGCCTTCATTCAAAATAGAATAATTATATATTATAATCATTTTAAAAGTCACAATTTCAATATCCGAATAATTATATATTACTATCATAGTAGTTAATCCTAGATAGCGGAGCGGAGCGGCCGACCCCCGAACTAGGATAGTGGGATAGCGGATAGCGGGATAGCTGCTATTCTAATATTATATATATATATATTAAAAAATTATTTATATATATATATATATATATATATATATATATATATATATATATATAAAGCTCAAAAACATAAATATTACTCAAAATTTATAAACTAACAAGTATCATTAATAATAAAAATTCATAAAAGGATTAAAATTCAAATAGTAAAAACAAATAGTCAAAATGTCAAATACAATAACATCTTAAATTAGTAATCTTCTTCATCCTCTTCAAGTTCTATGTCATTGTCTTCATCACTCCCATTACAACTAGAATTATACACTTCCTCCCCTTCATCTTGACTTAATTCATTTGCATCCTCTTCTTCAACTACTCCTTTTTCTTTTTCCTTGTTAGATGTAGATGCAACCACTGTCCTTGGCATTTGTGTTTGCCTCCTAGTATACTTTAAAGGTTCAGCAACCCTAGTGGCACTAGTAACATCTCTCCAAGTCAAAACATCATCATCATCAAAAATCAATTCATCTTTGGCATCTTCACCATCTCCATCCAATTCTCCCACTGTCCACTCATTGTTGTCATCAATGTCCTTTAAAGCAATATGATCAATAAGATCATGACACTCATAGCGTTCATGAAGACAAATGTTGCCAAAGAAGACAACGAATAGCGTCAGCGGAGAAGACAGAAAACAAACGTCGCCGGAGAAGACAGAAAACAAACGTCACCGGAGAAGACAGAAAACAAACGTCACCGGAGAAGACAGAGAACATCATCACGTTGCGTTGCTAGAGAAGATAGAGAACAACATCGCGTCACATTGTCGGACAGAGAACAACTTAGATGAAAGAAGGGGAAGAAGAACAACTCAGATCAGACGAAGGAAGGGGAAGAAGAAGAATGCGGAAAATGCAAATATTTTAAACCCTAAAGGCCAAAACTCGAAAATACCCTCACTAACGTTTTAAATGTGAGGGTATTTTTGACTTCTCCTGTCCAGCAACCCAAACGCACGTGCCTTTTACAGCAGTGGTCACGACAGATGCTATTCCGAGATTGCGCCCCCGCTCCACGCGGCCACTATGCAAAACCACACCGCTACGTCACATATGTTGTATGTCTCCGCCGCGATAGCTGCTGCTATTGACTACTCTGGTTCAAAATTAGTTTAATTTCTCTGAAAATCATTGCCTCTTTGAGACTGAGGTTGTGATGATGACATAAAGTAATCCTCTTTTTTTTTTTAAGTATACCTTCCAAATTATGAACAGAATGTTGTTCATTAGTTTCACTGAAATTCTTTCACATTTTGACTTATGGCTGTGCTGAAACTCATGAAAGGAGGCGAGGAATGTGAGAATAGTATATGAAATCCTCATTGATATGTGACTATGGGCCGTTGAAAATCAGCCTTAGCCCAACTTAATGACTGTGACTATTTATAATAAAATAAAAATACAAAGATGAGGAATAAATAAAAATGAGTTAAATTTTGTTTAAAATTACTATTTTGTTTATTTTTCTAGCTGTAAGCTATAAGTCTTTTTATTTAGTTTCTAAGTTTTATAACTGTGTTAATTAAATACTATTATGTTTATTTTATGTTGAAAAAAGAAAAAAATACATTTTCTTCAATGTGTCTGTCTTTCATGTGGCACTGCCTGCCATACCACTCGTTGTAAAATTGGTGAATTTTTGGCCTGCTGCCATTGACTGCCATAATGGGATAAATGAAGACACTGAGTCACAAATGGAATCATATGAGGATTTTTGCTTATGGTGATTGCTTTTGCTAAAGGTTAATTAGTCTTTGACAAAGATACTGAATAAAGTACTGTATAGTTGACCACTAGGTAGACACAAGCTTTACCAGAAGTGTCATGTTATTGCATGACACACCATTGGTTTTACCTCCATTGTAGTGTGACTGGCATTGCTATTTTGATCCTGTTGTGATCAGATAAATCAGATTGTAATGTTAAATTGTCAGTGAAACATTTCTAATAAATTTTTGTGGAGAAAAATGTTGACAATGATTTTTAATTGTTAAGGTTTGTTTGATTTGATGCAAGATGTAACTATATGACTTTTGCCTATTTACTGGTTCTTACTAATGGTTTTTCAATACACACTGTCGATTTGAATTATTTTTGTTCCTTCAAAACAAATGCCATTATATAGTTCTTTAATTTGCTGCAAATTGTTGAATGTTAGAACTTAAAATTTGATCTTTTAGTGCTTCAGCTGACTTTCTTTGATTTATTCCCTATAATTTTATTCTTGTATGTCTCTAATTTATTTTTTCATATTTTTAATTTAGGATGCCTTAGAATCTGGAAACTGCAATGGGGTTCGTATTCTAATGCGGCTTTTGACTGTCATGGTATGTATTGCCATTGTCTTTTGCAGAAATGTTGTGTACCATTGTTATTGACATACAAGTTTTCACCATGGTTTCATTCTACATTTATAAATGATTGTCCTGTGTTTGAGTATGAATTTTTGTCTAAACTGTTGTACAGTTAGCTTGTAATTGTTTTCCCCGTCAATAGTCCTTTTTACATGTACAACTTAAAGCATGTTTGTTATCAATTTTACATGTACAACTTAAAGCATGTTTGTTATCAATTATAATCCGTAGAAACTAAAAAATGCTGTTTCCATAAAAAAAACTGATTAGAATCCTGTTCGCCGTTGTTGTGTATTAAATTATTAATGGTGAAAATCAGATTATAATGTTGGAAGATTTCTATTGCAAAGCAAAAAGCTGTTTTCAAATAAGCAAAAATTTGGAGCTTATGTTTAAAAGTTAACTTGTTTTCTATCTAACTTTTGTTTTCCTATTTTATCCCCATGATTATTTTCAATATAAAACAAATTACTACAAATAACTTCATTGTTCATACTCTTTTTTTGTAATTTTACTATAAAAAGAGATTAATTTGTACTATCTGAATAAAATAGAGTATTTTAAAATCTCTTTTCCGAACATATCCAAACATAAAACTTATTTCTGATAGTCCATTATAAAGATATAATTGATTATTGAAGTAAGGTTTTTTTTTTCCTCAGCTAATCCAAACACATTTACATAATTATATTCCTGCTCCCTTCTAGTTCCAATTATATTCACATTTATCTCTGTATTCTTGTCCTTGTATGTTGTAGTTTCCATGTGTTGCTGAATGTATGTTTTTCATTTGTTGCTTTCTTGTAAATTCTTTAGATGTGCAGTAAGGTTCTTCAACCAAGCTCTTTGGTGGCTGTCTTTGAAACATTTTTATCTTCAGCTGCCACAACAGTAGATGAGGAAAAAGGGAATCCCTTATGGCAGTCATGTGCTGACTTTTACATAACTTGCATTTTGTCATGCCTGCCATGGGGTGGAGCTGAACTTTTTGAGGTAATTATTAGATGCTTAATATTATGAATTTGGTAAACCTTTTCTTTATTGAAGCTGTTGGAATGATTTTCTGTCTGCATTATGACCTTGTAATTTAAAATATTCCTTTGTTCACTTTCTAACTGTTACTGTATCTGATTATTAAATCTATCACTGAATTTACTGTTATTTTTATCTAATGTCTTAAAGTAATATGATCTATTAAAAAATTTGACTGTTTAATTGCTCATTCAAGAACAACACTACACTAATATTGCTTTTTTTTTTTTAGTTTGTTTTTCATATCTGAATGAAGACAACTTACTTTTTCATTCTATGGTTGATTAGAGAGGCTTACTGTATATTTTATTTGTGGGTGGGTAGCATCGGTTGATGTCTTGAAGTGATATGGCAGTTGAGGTGTGGATGAGCTGCTCCTATTATTGCAACAACGAATACAGAATTTGATGCACATGTCATAAACTTTCATTATGTTGAGAAGTTATAAAAAAATTGCAGTAAATGATACAACAGCTATGCTAGCAGTTCTTGACACTTTGTTTTTTGATTTATGCATGTTTGTTCATGTTAAAATATTGTTGAAAATGTGTTTTACGTAGAATCCCAATTAAAAGGATTGATTGGAAATGAATCTTTTACTTATTTAATCTGTTCTTTTAGGAAAGTATTTTTATGCTGATTAGCAGCATCATTTATTAGAATTTTCCTTCCTTTTTTTGTGTACTTCTACTGTACTTTAAATAGCAACCAGTAACCTGTACGGACTCATACAATAAATACAGAATTCATTATGTTTTTAGAAATATGGATTTATAATCACTGAATTCTTTTTTCATTTAATGGCATGCCATGTCTGTTCACAGCAAATTCCTGAAGATATTGAGAGAGTGATGGTTGGTGTAGAAGCTTACTTGAGCATCAGAAAACGTACATCTGATACTGGTTTATCCTTTTTTGAGAATGATGATGAAAATGGAAAAGGTCTTACTGACAAGGTTGGCTTCTGTTTAGATAATACTTTATTATCTAATTTACAAGTTCATTGTCTGTCATTTTAGCAATGTATCAATGTTTCTCCTGAATGTAGCTTTTTCTTTTTATCTGATTTGGGTCTTGTGGTGATGCATTTATTGGAGGATGAACAGTTCTTTAGAAGTTTGATATACTATTAAATAATTGTCTCTGGTTATAAACTTATGACATCTACATGTAAAATATCATAGGTGCAAAGTAAAGATTATAATTTGAAATACATTAAATTCAGATTTATTATTGTACTTCCTAGACTTGGATGGACAAATCAAAGCAACTCATTGTTTTAGATTATTCACATTACAGGACAATTGTAAATTTGTGGCTAGGCCTAGAAGATTTTAATTTAGGATTCTAATGTGGGCCACATAGTATTTTTTATGTCTTTCTTGTATATATATTTGGCTTAGGGAGTCAAAAAAGGCCAGATAGGATAAAAGCCAAACTCTATTTCCACTTTGTTCTCACCACTCTATTGCTGCCCCTGTAGCCATTATTACAACCACTGCTATCATATGTTCATATCACCAAACAATGGATAGTTAAGTTTCTAGCTTTCAGCTGTATATTATATGCCCTTAAGCCTTCCCCATATTTATGCATTTTTTTCAACCAAATAATATGGTTTGTGGAGTACAAGCCAAATATAGCCTTATTTTTATATTTTGCTCTCTCTATTTTTGTTTTTGATGGACATCTTATTCTCCATATTATATTTTCTCATTATTCTTAATGAATTATTTCTTACATCAAATAAATGCTAAATTTTGAAGTAAGCTACGAAACACAAATATTTTAGAAGATGAAGAGCATCTGCGTTAGACACATGTTGGACACTTGTGTGTAATACATAACACTTCAAACCCTAATTTGTCATTTGAATTTTGTTGCATGTTGAAGAGAACCTCACCTAGTGGGATAAAGCTTTTGTTGTTTATGTTGCAAGAGTGAAAAACAGATGCAAGAGATGCTAAAATTGTGTGTATAAAACTACACAACAGAGTCCATTTTATATAAACATAATTACAAATAAATATAAGAGATAATATGCCTATAAAGATCCTAATTAAATAAGAAAACAAATCATAAAATATAAAAGAATAAATCCTAAGAGATCATCTAGGATACTCTAAAATATTCTAAGATATACAAATAATATCATCAAATATTTCTCTGATTTTCTAACACTCGCTCAAGCTGAAGCTTACTAAGCTTTCAGCTTGTTACAAGAAGAACAATTTATTCCACTACAAATAGAGGAAAAGTAAAAATTAAGCTCCACTGAAAAACAATAGTTTGAACCTAGGGATGCTGGAGAAGTCGGAGAAAGTTACTAGAAAGATAGCTTAGCCAAATAGTTGGAATGACCATAAGTCAGAGAGAAATTTCTTGGCAAGCAAAGCAAGGTTCAACATTCTCAAAACCACATTTGGAAGCTTCAAACTAATAATATTGTTGGCGGGAAAAGAGTTATCACCGAAATGATCATCGGTGGGAAAGAAGTCACCACTAATATGATTCATGTCATCATGTATGAGAAAAGAGTCACCACCAAAATAAACGTCGATGGAAAAGAAGTCGGAAAAGTCACCTGAAAGTCATTGAAAAAAAAAGATAGCTGGCAGTAGACAATGATATCTATCGGAAAAGAGGCACAATGAGATAGGTCCCCTAGGAAGGCACATTTTCCAAAGTGTACCATGGGTGACACCAGAATCTGGTTACAGGTAGCAGAATACTCCAGAGGCTAGCCATAAAGCACAAAGAGCATAAAGGTGCGGAGATTTCCAAGTTCCTCCTTAGCTTCAGTAGGATTAGTGGTAGAGAGGAGGTAAGAGTTCATTAAAGTCATGAAGGGTGGCATGAACTTTACCAATATAGGCTGACAGAGGACCATCAATCTTTTGTGGTGCTACGAGAGTCATCAAGTCTTGACACATGCCATAGGGGTGTCGAGTGTCATTGGTGCAGAGTGCATGAGCCTAGGACCATATCGATTCACAAGTGGCATGAGGTTGAAAAATCAATTGGATTGACGATGAAGAGTGGACTTGATGACACTACACAATTGGACATCAATCTTTTCCCATTTAGCACGACTAGGTGCAGCCATAGAATCAACTTTATTAGTAAGGTCTTCCTTGTACCCTTGACCTAAGTAGCATTTATCAGCCTCTAATACCATGTTGAAAGAGAGAAAAACAGATACAAGAGATGCTGAAACTATGTGTATAAACTATACAGCAAAGTCCGTTTTATATAGACTTAATGCAATAATACAAATAAATATAGGAAATAGTATCCCTATTTACATGATATGATATACCAATATAAATATAAAGATCCTAATTGAATAAGGAAAAAATCATAAAATATAAGAGAAGAATAAATTCTAAGAGATCATATAGGATACTCTAAAATATTCTAAGATATAAAAATAATATTATAAGATATTTCTCTGATTTTCTAACAGTTTGTTTTTTTAGTTGATGTTGTGTTTCATTTCTGTGCTTCTCAGAATACCATTGTTTTAACTAGGGTTATAATGAAGGATTGTTTCTTTAAACAGTTGGGAATAGATCCAAGGAATAACACTGGCAACTTAGAACCCATTTTTCTTGTAAATTGAGGAAAAAATTGTTTTTATCCTATTGTGTTTGTCACTTTGTCTCTATTTCTACTCCCTTTCAACAGTTGTTTAGAGGGTGCTTGAAGGGGTTTATTTTCTTAACGTTTTATTACTATTTTCCAGGATTTTTTGGAAGATTTATGGGACAGAATACAGGTTTTATCAAGCAATGGATGGAAAGTTGAAAGCGGTAATTTTCTCCTTTCTATGTGGAACGCATAATAGGTTATGCTACATAATGTTTTTCTTACCCATCATACATATTTGGAACAGATAGTTTGTCTGTGCATACCTTCCACTAAAATCATTGAGTTGGTTATGTGGGAATCTTCAGCCTGAGATAGTTGCATTTGCATATATCTGGGGCAGGCTTGTGTTTCTGAGCTCTTAGTTCTTTTGGGGAATGGGTGGGTTCCTTGTAAGACATCCAAAGGGAGAAGATAGTCCTTCCTAACTGATGGGTTGTTGTCCTTGTTTTTTGGTTATTTAAGTCCTTAAAATGTCTTTGAAGGATTCCTGATTCTCCTTTTTTTGTAATATTTTGTTAGGTTTTAATGATTTGGTATTACTACAGTAGGAATGAGATTCTCCTTTATGAATAAGTTTTGATTGGTTGGATGACACCAGTTTGATTCCCTAATCCCTATGAATTGACCAGCTATCTGAAAAGCTTAATTTGATAGGAACTTAGGAGAATCCCCAAAAATGCTTTCGATGTTTTGGCTTTTGACCAGTCTGAAGAAATTTTGGAAAGATGTGGTCATGGCATTGACTAGGAAAGATGTCACCTTGCTTACTCCCTATGGAGTTGCGTTGTCTTGCAAACTTTCTTTTTTATTCCATTTACTTGGAAATTGACCATACAGTACTTTCTGTCTAACCCAATGACCAAAGTTAACCCCTTTCCTATATAAAATATTTTTGTTGTTCGACCTGTTTATGTGTGAGAAGTCTCTATCTTTATTTTCCTGGTTTTGAGTATGTTGGAGGATGGGATTAATGGGTCAAAACCTACGTAATGAAGGAACATCTTACTCACGTAGATATACATAGGCATGTGCCAAGCAAAAATTGATAGCAAAAGCGTGTAGTCTTGCAGTTCTGAAAATATCTTACTGGTATTTTATGTTTGCTTCAATACTTTTAGTTTTAAGGCTATGTAATTACTTTCAAACTTCCCTTTCAAATTCTAATCTTACACCAGGGTGATGTGAGGAGAGTATGACAGAATCATGTTCCTCAAAAATATTAACTAGAAGCTTATGATATCCTAATCAAACCTTCTAGTGAACAATTTATTCATTTGATTTATTTTTTCCCTTTCCTTTGGTTATATTTTTTCATGTCATGCACACCACTTTTGTTTACCTTTATTTATTTTCAGGTTTTATTCTCTGCTTGATTATGTTCTGTTTCAATTGTTAGTTCCAAGACCTCATCTTTCATTTGAAGCTCAGTTGGTCGCTGGGAAGTCTCATGAATTTGGGCCAATAAGCTGCCCCAGCTTACCAAGCCCACCTTCAGTACCATCTGGCGTGTCTATTGGTAAACAGAAGCATGAAGCAGAACTAAAATACCCTCAAAGGATACACCGGCTAAATATATTTCCTCCCAGTAAAAATGAGGTGATTTGCTTTCTATATGATATTGGTCTAGCGACTTTACATTGATTTCCCTTCTTTTAATATATTTTTATGCAATTTTTTTTTATCATTTAAATGGAATTATATTTATCTGTGTGTGACATCCAATTCTCCCTCTTTCTATTTTAGGCTTTCGTGTTAAAAAGTGAATTTTAATTTTCAACACTGTTCTCTCACTAATCAACATTATTTCTTGTTTTTGAATTGGTGGAATAATCATATTTTTCTTGAAGCATTAAGATTTGGTTTGCATTATTTGGCATAGAATAATCATATTTTTCTTGAAGCATTAAGATTTGGTCTGCATTATTTGGCATAGTCTGCAAAACTTCCAAATATTAGGAAAATCACTACCAAATTTTAATTTCCTTTGGGGCTATTTTGCTATTTCTCAGCTTTTAATACAGAGAATCCCTAATGGAGTGCCATCCTTAAGTATTCAAGCAATTTTATTTTATTTTTATATCTTCTATATTTCTTTTGGAGAAAACCATAAGAATCGTGTATTCTTTTGTATGATTTTTTAAATGATGGTTTGGTTTCTTGAGTAATGCTATTATTTAGGCCCTGTTTGGAATTGCTGTTGCTCCTGCTTTTGGTGTCTATGCCGGAAAAACTTGCAAATATTTCTCACAATGTTTTGAGGATGCTTCTTACAAGCTACAATACAGATATCTTTGGGAGGCAACCCGAGGGATGCTTTTAAAGCTGTTGTGACTGTCAATAATAAGAAATTCTTTTAAAACCTTACTATAACCATTACTATTTCCTAATTATAAATGTCTATCTATATAACTATCTCATACATTTTTGTACAAGGCTTGGTTGTTCCTTGTATTTTTATATTATCATAAAACACCATTTTTATGAGAATTTTAATAAAATACTATTAATCAACGATACAATTGCCAGCAAGTTTAATGCCATTTTCTCCAAACAATATTTTGAATGTTCAGTATTTATAATTGGAATGGATTTTTTTTTGTCTACAACTAGGAAATTATTAGTTAGAATGAAATGTTTTTGTTTTGTTATTTGATGGCTAATTCAAGTATATATATATGCTATAGGTTATGGTTTTTTAATTCTTAAATTTGTTTGGCCGTCTACATTTAACCTAACCTGTTTAAGGGGTGAGTTATTTGACATGCTATGATGCATCCTCTTTTAAATTTTGTCTCTGCTAACATCCTTTTGTAGAAGATTATTTCATGATTGAACAGCATATAAATGTGTTTTTCCTTGTTAATTGTATTTTGTGATTTCTTTAGAAGGATAAATATCTTATTGGCTGCTTTTGTACTTTCTCTTTCTTTTATCTAATTAAATTCCTGCTTTTTACAGCCTTCAAAACAGCCTTCAAAATGGTTTTATTTTTGTTTTGGTGAGGATCAAACTGCTTTTTGCATGATCAGCTTGCTGCTTATTTCCTTAGCATGTAATGCTGTTCATTTTTGTGTTATAGCTACGTTTTTAGGTTTTCAGTAATTTGGATTTCATTCTTGCCAATCTTATCTGTTGGTTCAATGAAATAAATTTTTGGATGCAGGATCTACAGCCTATAGACAGATTTGTTATGGAAGAGTATCTCCTAGATGTGCTTCTGTTCTTTAATGGCTGGTTTGTATACACCATTCATTTTCTTTATACTAGAAGAGTAGTAGTGACCCTGTGATGGAGTTTGAATAAAAAAAATAAAAATATACTAAAACACATATGGTATGCCAATTGTGTTATTATTTTTATTGGAGATCCTATATTGACTAGTGATATAGCCAAAATAGTTTATATATGTGGGGACAATCCTCACCTCATGAGTTAGCTATTGGGGATGAGCTAGGCCCAAACCCAAATTCTTAGAATCATATCAATAAAGATAAACAAATCTTATCTAAAAGATAACCTACATATCTAATTGTAATTAACAAAATTTTATTTTGTGATTCTGTTGAGTGTCTTAGAAAATTTCCAATTTCTATCATGTTACATCAATGGAAATTTAGGGTATATGTATTTATTTTATTTAGAATTTACTTAGAATTCCTCTGGTCCTTCTTTATATTTCATCTCTGCTTTTGTTACCCTTTTCCTATAAAAATGTTTTTGATGTAATTATAACTGTTGTCATTTTTGGGTTCATGCAAAGCTAGTCGAAAGGAATGTGCGTCTTTCATGGTTGGCCTGCCAGTTTCCTTCAGATATGAGTACCTCATGGCTGAGACAATATTCTCTCAGGTATTACATGTAAATTGGAATCTCCCCCTACCTCTTCTGTGACTATAAAGATTTAGCAATTAGCATTGTTGTGAAAGCTCTCTTTGGACCTTCAAATGGAGTTGAGCAAGTTTCTTTTAGAAGCTTAAGAACAATGATATTACTTTCGAAGGACATGTTGAGTAACATCTATTGTCTAAGAATGAAGTGGGAAAAAGAAAATGAAGCTTTTCCTGCTACAGCACTTTTGAGGTAAGAACAATGAATCAACGAGTCTGTGAATGTTGTATGTTCCAAATGTGGATAAATTAGATTTGAAAATCCAAAGTCCAGTGCAAATTACAATAAGGTGATAGGGTCTCAAAAGAAAATCTATATCTAGTTAAGAATGTAGCAATGTGCTTTTGCACTTTCAGGTGCCTGGAATTGAGGTTGAAAATTGTGTTGTAAAGGAGTTGATCTTGTGGTTGATTTAGCAGTAAGATGCAAAGGACAACTTTGGAGAGATTTTCTGTATCTGTACTTTTATATATTGGTGCATATTTATCAGTCCTAGATAGTGTTGCAGAGTGAGGTACCTCAAAAGTGCTGTTGCAGGATAATGGATAGTGGGTTGGCTGTTGTACAGATGATTATAGGTACAAGACAATATACTGCACACATAAATGCTCAAAACTAAAGAATTATTTCAAATTAAATACATATTCATAGTATATAATCAAGTCATAGTCTAAACATACAATTACCTTACAAAGAAGGAAGATGATGGAATCAATGAGAAAAAACCCCAGAACAGATAGGGTGCCAATGTGAAGAACACAACAAACAAAAATTGAATAGAGGCCTGTGTGAACAGAGACACATGGGTAAGCTGAGGCCAGCAAATAGTGTGTGTAGCAGGTGAATAGAAACAGTGCTGGTGAGCTGGGTCATGGATTGGATTGAAACAGAAGTCAACTTTTAAGTGTTTTGGCATGTTTCTGATGCCTAAAATAAAGCAGAAATAAAAAAATGGTAAAAAAGAAGGCTGGGAACTAAAGGGATGCAAAGATGGATTTTTACTTGTTTCAACCTAGTGGCTGTTCGAGATGACCATGATTTGCCATTATAGCAGCTGTGGCAACCACCCTGTTGTGGTCTCAGGCCCATTTCACTCTGCTTTGGCTTCATAGCATGCAATTGACTACTCTGATTTAGTGTTTATTGATAAAGTGAAATGCAAGAATTTCTTGGTGTACTGAAATTGTTTCCTTTTTTCCACCGTATTGAGGTAAAGGATATGACAAATTTATCTTTTATGAAGTTCTTCTTGTCTGTCATATATTTAATCAACAACCTCTGAAGTGCAGTGTTGATAACCATTGATATAAACTCAATGGTTTTGTTTGTTTTAAATTTCAAGCAATTGGATAGCAACTATGGATTTTTAAGAACCCATTCACATTGATAATGTTATAAGTATTTTGATGAGAGTTGTTTGAAGGTAGTGAAGGGTGGTTTTGTTTATTGGTAGTTCTTTCCTCCAAATCTTTTGGGTTTACTTGTCTTTTATTTTACATCTTTCCTCTTTTATTTATTTTCTATATTTATCAAAATAATTTTATATTTCCTTTATATTATTGTTTGAAGGAAATAATTTCAATAATCGATAACTGGAAGATAGCATTGTGAATCCATCTACTACTAGTTTTATCTTTTAATGCATGTTTTAATGAAATTGTCTAAACCTTTTTTATTTTTTCTGTAAAAAAACATGTTATGTATATTAAATGCACTGAAATGTTTAATTTTATAATTTGATGTTGCTGATATTTGTGGGCTTGTACTTTTGACTTAGAATATTGGCGGATTTAGTAATGCTTTATCTATCTCTCATGCAGCTGCTGATGCTACCAGAACCACCGTTCAAACCAGTATATTACACACTAGTTATTATTGACCTTTGTAAGGTACTGTCAAGTGGACATGGCATTGCTAATTTTTTTTTTGTTACTGGGGAATTATTGTTGCTTCAATACATATTTTATAGATTTAAAATTTTATTTCATGTTTAATGCTTTCTAATCATGTGGCTACTACCCAACAGGCTCTTCCTGGAGCTTTTCCTGCAGTTGTTGCTGGAGCAGTTCGTACTCTCTTTGAGAGGATTGCTGATTTGGATATGGAGTGTCGGACACGCCTGATCCTTTGGTTTTCACACCATTTGTATGTTTATAATTTTAGCAATTGCATTACGGGATGCATCATTCCCGATAATATATACTATGCATGTTCTGCTTGAAGTATATCTTGTCCTCCCCAAGTTTACCTTTTCTTTTGTTTTTCTAATACAATTTGTTCATTCAAAAAAGAAAACAATCATGCATAAGCTTCTGTTGAGTCTATATGCTGAAGTTGCAAATTAACATTGAAAAATGCTGTTCCTGATTCTGACATTAAAGTTCACTGCTGTGGTTATGTTCAGTGGTGAGGAAATCATTGAAGTGAAACTGCTGTTTTTTACTATAGCAAGCTTTCTATTTCCATAAATCATACATGATTTAAAGGATGTGTGTTACCATCTTTTTTTGACACGATTAAGTTATTAACATAAATTTGTGCTTGTATTGGTTTATGACAATTGTGCAACAATTACTTTATTAACTGCAAAATTATCAGTTAACCATTAGCTGTTTTGCCCAAGCCCATCATAATCTTTCTTAAATGTTAGCCTTTGATACAACCATTCAACTAAATGGTCCAAAATAAATGGATAAAATTTATTTACCTATTACCATTACTAGATTAATAATAGGACGACCAACCATGATTATTAACACAATATATTGTGTCCTCTTTTGTAATTGTATTTTCACTTTTAATATGATAATATCTGATATTGCCTCTCTGCCTGGTGTTATTTCTGTCTAGTGAATATTTTTTCTAATAAAATATGGAAAATATAAGAAAGGAAGTTTGATAGAAGTATATCTAGATTAGGAATAATCAACAACTCAAGTGGTTGAAGTCAATATGTTGTTTCTTGTTAATCACTCTTTGAAAATCATTAACTGGTTCAGTCATTGGTGGTTAATCCCCCCTTCCCCTGCCATAGTTAAAGTTCAACTCAATCAACAGTATTGCCTCTGACCCATGCTGCAGTATTGCCTGAATGTCTTTTTCATGGGCTGCTGGAATTGATGACGATCCATTGTTAAATGCTAATGGACTGATCTAATTGAATGGTATGGTGACATCAATTACAGATCATAGTGTCTTTTACAACTCTGCAACGTGGGAGGAATTTTGGTCAAAAGGAAATGGGGATCTTATGGTTCTAGGTAAAGTAGGTGAATGATTATGACTTATAATGATTAAGGAAATTGAGAAATTGAGCTGGTGATATTGATGAGGCAGTTGATGTTTATATTGAAGTTAGTATTAGCCTTAAATGGTGGTTTTAACTGGTTCCAAGATGGTGGCCTAATTTGTTCCTGGAATCAGTGGTTGTGTCATGTTTGGGGTAATCCTATACATGGTGGAGATAGTTGTGGCTTTGTAATATTAAAGAAAATGACTCTAACTGCTGAGGCACAGACGCCGCACCAAAAAAACAAAAAACTGCTGAGGAGACACAAAATTTTATGATAATGATGCATAAAATTGGCTTAATGAGTGTATTAAATGAATTAGTTTCTAATTTACAGCTCTCACATTTTGATGGTTTGTGATGATGAACTAATAATTTTTTCAATCACCTACTTTTTCCAGATGAATGTTATGTAATAGTTTAGCATATATACTATGTCCTATTGTGTTTGGCTCCTTTTGTTTAAGTGTTTAACACCTTAACTCACCATGCTTCCAACATGGTTGATGGTCTAGCTTGCTATGCCTTCTTCCTGCCATGTTTACATCATTGCATCATGCCTTCTTGTTTTGTTTGGGAATTAGGTAAAACAATTCGTGTTACTGACTATGGCTAAAATAAAATATTTTTTATTTTACATCACCTATTTTTTTACTTCCAAAAGTGACATGTTGGCCTAAGTTGTATATCAAGTGTGTTCATATTCAATTTGGTTAATGGTTTTTTCTATGCAGATCAAACTTTCAGTTCATCTGGCCATGGGAAGAGTGGGCATATGTCCTAGACCTCCCAAGGTGGGCCCCTCAACGTGTTTTTGTTCAGGAGGTTTTGGAGAGGGAAGTTCGTTTGTCATATTGGGACAAAGTTAAGCAGGTAATTATCCATGGAAGAACCAGAGTAGATGTTACTTCTGTTGCACATTACCCCAAGATGTGACATTACTAGACTGCATTGCCACTCATGATCTTTTCTATGGTTATGGATCATATAGGAAAATCATGAGAAGTTTCTTTATCTGTTTTTGTTGTTGATGTAGAGGAATGGATGCTTTCAATGTTGTTAAAATTGCATTTTAAATAGTGAAATTACACGTTTTTGCAAAGTTCCAGATGCCTTGCCAGGCAACTCAACCAAATTGCATGCCACTGGAATTATGGTGGAATCTTGAGTTGGAGCATAGAATTGTGAGCTTGGGGCGGCTCCACAATTCCACCAAAAGTGGGTGTAGGGTTGAATTTCTCGTCCGAGTAAAAAAAAAAAATCTGAATCTAATTGGGTACAAACCCCCCCACCCTAACAGATGCTCCTTCTCTCTCAACCCTCTCTTCCCCAAGCTCCCAACCAAAGCCATAATCAGAGCAGAGAAGTGAGACCCTCTGTTCTGTTCTCTCACCCTCATGCTTTGGGCTGCTTTCTGCAGCGGAGCTCACAACAGAGGAAAGCCAGACAGGCAGTGGAGCTTGCAGAAGAACAGAGCAGAGAAGCTTCTCTTCTCTCATGTCTAGTGCCCTTCCCCCTCCTCTCTCTTATCTCTGTTTTTTGGCTTTGTATTTTTATCTGGAAGAAACAAACAATTTTACTCAACTAAAACACATCTTTATAGTAATTTTTTATCAACCATTAGGTTGAAAATTGAAATTCTAGATTCTATAATTGAACAATTGGATGTTATGCTTATGAATTTTCAGTTCAAGTTTAGTTTAATGATGTCATTTAGAGGTTATTTTATCATCTATGCTATTTTCTATTTTTGCATTTTTAGCAAGATCTTATGATCCATTTTATGATCCTTTGATCCTATGTAAAATCTTGTTTTTGATAACATGAGAAATGCTAGCAACACACTCTATAACACATTTTTTTGAACACACTCTTTGTTATTGACTGAAGTTTATAGGAAATAACAAAATTTTCTGGGTTCAACATCTTATTTGACGAGCTCTATTCATAATTTTGTAGTTTTTAATAATTTTTAACTAATAATAAAGTGTGTTAGGAGTGTTAATAATGTGTAGCTAGCACTCCTCTTGACAACATTGGATGCTTTTTTTTTTTATCAGAAATGGAATTAATTGAATAGGCTGCAATGTTTTTTGGTTATAGTTGACATTTGGCATACTAATGTTTTTATGGTATATTTCATGACATGTAGAGTATTGAAAATGCACCTGGTTTAGAAGAATTGCTTCCTTCAAAGGGTGTGCCGAACTTTAGTTTTGGTGCAGAAGATGGTAATGAAAGCAATGAACATGTATTGTCTGGACAGCTCAATGACATGGTTAAAGGGAAGACACCTGTACGTGAAATAATCTCATGGATTGATGAAAGTGTGTTTCCAAATAATGGTCTAGAAGTTACGGTCAGAGTGGTTGTACAAACTCTTCTCAATATTGGATCCAAGAGTTTCACTCATTTGATAACTGTCTTGGAGAGATATGGGCAAGTCTTTGCAAAAGTATGTCCTGACCAGGATAAGCAAGTCATGCTGATAGCTGAAGTGAGTTCTTTCTGGAAGAGTAACACCCAAATGACAGCAATAGCAATTGATAGGATGATGGGTTATCGACTTGTATCAAATCTGGCTATTTTGAGATGGGTCTTCTCAGCAGAAAATATTGAGCAATTTCATACATCAGATCGTCCATGGGAGGTACTTAATCTTGGTTTTATGGATATAGATTGTTTGTAACTCTTCCCTCCTCTGTTAAGTCTACAGGGGTTGGAAACCAACCATCTGTCTTTTGCTTTCAGTTGTATTTTGACGTGATCAGCTTTGAATTTTTAAATTTAAGGGCTGAAGACTTTTTTTGTTTTGGGTTTGATTGTCATGGTTTCTGAATCATAGCGCGTATTCAATTTTTATTTGATCTTCATCATGGTTACTTTGTTCCTTCATGTAGTAATTTCCATCCTGTTTCCATCGAACAGATTCTTAGAAATGCAGTAAGCAAGACACACAATCGTATTTCTGATCTAAGAAAAGAAATATTATCTCTCAAAAAGAATATTTCATCAGCTGAAGAAGCTGCCAAGGAGGTAAAAGCAGAGTTAGACATTGCAGAGTCAAAACTTACACTAGTGGATGGTGAACCAGTTCTTGGTGAAAATCCTGTTAGATTGAATAGATTGAAATCACATGCTGAAAAGGCAAAGGAGGAGGTGGTGTCTCTTCAAGAATCTTTAGAAGCTAAGGAAGCTCTTCTTGACCGAGCAATTGAGGAAAATGAGGTAATTGATGTAAAATTGGTATTGGTTAATTGTCTGCACAGTTTTTCATATCAAACATGATGTTTGAAGTTCTGGTACAATGTCTTTGAACACCAATATTTTTCTGTTATGATCAGCAAAAACATTTCAATCTGTTGGAAAAAAGTTGATGTGCCAATAGTGCTTCTTAATTTAGAAATATTCATTTTCTCTTTTTGATCAGTAACGCAGGCATTATCTTCACCATAGATAGCCTGTGGATGGGTGATATACCAATATTTCAGTGAAGAGATAGATATAGGGATCTTTGGACCTTATGTGAAAGGTGGCTATGTCGGCAACATTGCAACAAAAAAGCACAGAAAAAGAAATATTATTAAAAAGGAAACCTTAATAAAGTAAAAAAAAAAAAAAGAAGAGGAAATTACAAGGAAGTTAAAAGAGATAGAGTTACCTGGCCTTTTTTATATTTTGATCGCTTTCATGTTTAAGGCACTTAAAATAGAGCTCTATGATTATGGTTTGTCTTTTAACTTCTATTTGTATTTTGTAGTTTCTACTTGTCTCCTGGCTTTTCTTTTCTTAACGCAAGTTGGATTTGCTTTAAAGTGGAGTTATAAAAGCCATTTCCTGTGCCCTTTCTGGCTTGCTGAACAGCTACTTTATTTGAATCAAATGCCCTTGAAGTTATGTTTCTCATAATATTTTCATTGCAATGGTTGTCATTGGCACATACAGGCATTATTTCTCTTGTTGTACAAAAGCTTCTCAAATGTGTTGACAGAGCGCCTTCCTGAAGGAGCTAGAACACTGCATGAGTTGAAGTCTGCGCAAGTTGATGTGATGGCAGTGGACCCTGAAGAACCATCATCGATGGAATTAGACAACGAGAATCAGAGACCCCCAAACAGGTTCCTTTGCCTGTTCTTCTGACTTAAATAAATGATAAAGAATAATTATTTTGTTCTTGCTTTGTGGAAATATGCTTATTAATACTACATAGTAATATTGGTTTCCTAATGTCTTCTACAGTCAGACAAATGGCGAGAAAAAAGGTGGTGCTTATAATGTAGGTGAAAAAGAGCAGTGGTGTATCACTACTTTGGGCTATGTGAAGGCCTTTTCTAGGCAGTATGCTGCTGAGGTATTGTTCGATTCACTGCTTGAATTTGAATATTATCTTAAGGAATGCCATTTAAACAACACTTCGTATATGCAAAAACTTGCACCTGTTCCTCCACCATTAGATTGCTATAGATTTGTTTAGAATTAAAAACTTGTATTTTTGCCAAGAGTGGGATTATAACATTTTGATAATTTATATTGTTGGTGGCAGATATGGCCCCATATTGAAAAGTTGGATGCAGATGTATTGACAGAAGATGCAGCTCCTCTTTTTCGGTCAGCTGTTTATTCTGGTCTTCGAAGACCAATTCACGAGGGTTGATCTATGAGCTTTGTTTTTAAGAATAATATAAATCCATATTCTTTAGTCTGTTAGTTAATTAAGCATTCCCTTAGTCTATCAAAAGCGTAGAGCTGTATGCAAGTGTAATTTAAATGACAAGGTACAATGATGGGGACTTGACCAAAGCTACTGTACATCAGTGATTTTGATTATAGCTATTAGCTACTAATTGGACCTAAATACAAGGAATGAACTTTGCGAAACCTGTGGTGTGTGTATTGAGTAGATGGATTGTGATTATTACTTTCAAATGTAAGTCTATATAGGTGGATAAAACCCCGTTTTGTCAAAAAGAAAATTTACTTATAAGGAAATTCTTTATAATCTAAAAAATATAAAATATAAACACTTGTATATTATTAAACTGTTTATTATTATAATTTTCTCCACTAAAATTTTGAAACTTTACATATTATTAATAATAACAATTTAAATTAATATTTATTATCGTAAGTGATAATTTATGTTTTTTAATCAAGATGTTAGAGTTTGAATCTTGATTTTGGGTTTGGAATAAATCATTTGGGAGGGGAATACTCACCATTTGGTGAGTTCATGGTCCTCATGGAAATGGAAATTAGGCATCGTAATAAGATGTAGAAATTGCACATATATTTCATGGATAAAAAAATTAGTAATAATTTTTTAATTTTATTAAAGTAATTTTAAATATTACATAGTTCTAAACTCATTATTTCTATTCATGAAACAAAAAAGATTCAAATATCTTTCAAATGTTTGAATCATTATAAAATGCAAATCAAGATATTTAAATACAACTATTTGTTATTTTAAAGATTATTTTTTTATTTCTTTTATTCTTACAAATTATATATTTTATGCAATTACGATTTTTTTATTTAATTAATTTATTTAAATAGTTATATTAATAATTTATATTTATAAATATTATTTTATTTCTTTTATTTATTGGATAATATATATATTGATATTTTCATAAAGTATAAATTTCATAAAGTATAAATTAAGTATATGGTATTTTTATGTTTTCTATTATGAGAATAAATAAAAAATAACTACAAAAGACTTAAATGTAATTACTTGGTATTTTTAAAATTTTATTTTATTAAACTAATATGTTCTAATCATTATATTAATAATTTGTATTATAAATATTATTCTTCTCAAATTTAATTTTATTATTAGGTTTTTATTTAATAATTTCATTTTATTTTTAATTAAAAATTAAATCAAGATAAAAATAAAACTTGTAAATAAATATACTTAAATGCAATTATTTGATATTTTAAATATATTTTTTTATTTTTCTGTTCTTATGCAATTATGATTTTAATCAAATAATTTGCTTTAACAGTCATGTTAATAATTTGTATTTATAAATACTATCATATTTTTATGATTTATTAATTTTATAAGATATAAGTAATGATTATTATACTTCGTTTTATTTTATTCAATTAATTACTCCAATCGTTATGTTAATAATTTATATTTATAAATACCATCATTCTCAAATTTAATTTTATAATTAATTTTTATTTGATAACTTTTAAATTATAATTAAAAAAATTAAATTAAAAGACTCAAATGCAATTACTTGATATTCTAAAGATTACTACTTTATTTTTTCTATTCTTGTAAGTATGATTTTTTTATTTAATTAATTTTCTCTAACATTTATGTTAATAATATGTATTTTTAAATACTATCATATTTCTATGATTTATTAATTTCATAAGATTAAGTAGTGGTCATTATACTTCCTTGTATTTTATTCAATTAATTGTTCTAATTGTTATGCTAATAATTTATATTTATAAATATTATACTTCTCAAATTTAATTTTATAGTTATTTTTTTAAAACTTTTTTATTTGTAATTAAAAAATTAAATCAAGATAAAAGATAACTTACAAATCCGGATACTCAAATGCAATTTTTGGTATTCTAAGAGTTACTATTTTATTACTTCTATTCTTACAAATTACATACTTTATGCAATTACAATTTTGTGTTCAATTATTTTGCTCTAAAACTTATGTTAATAATATGTATTTATAAATACAATCTCATTTCTTTTATTTATAATGTCTAACCAAAGAAATAAATGGAATATGTAAGAATGAATTCACTAATCTATCCTTATTTTAAAAGAAAAAAATTGTGTCAAAACTTCTTTGTTTTATTATATAAAAGATATGACTATGAAAATCATGCTTAGATTTTCTTCTACAAACTTTAGGTGTATTACCAGTTGAGTTACATTTGTTAGGTACTTCATATTATCATTATTTATATTCATTATCTTCGTTCTTTCATATTTTCGTCTACAAACTTATCGTGTATTGTCAATTGAGTTACATTTGTTAGGTGTTTCAGATTATCATTATTTATATTCATTATCTTCCTTCTTTCCTTATAACATAGTAAGAGATGTGTGAATCTCTCTTGTGTGAGCATACAAATTTAACATAAAGAGAAATAAACTTTTTAAAGGCTTAATTGCACTTTTGCTCTTCTTAGTATGATATAAGGGTAATTTTGATTCTTGAAATTTTAATTGATCACTTTTTGGTCCCTATATTTGAAAAAATGAGAAATTTTAGTTCTTGTAATTTTAATTGCTCGATTTTGTTCCACATATTTTAAAAAAATGAGCAATCTTAGTCCTACCGTAAACTTATTATTCAATTTTTAATGAATATAATGACATGAGAAAGTTAATCAACTATTTTTTTAAAATTGAACAATTTATAATACATATATATCTTATATAACATTAATTATATCTTTTTTCATAAATTAAATTATTTAATAAGTAGACCAATTGTTCGTTTTTTAAAATATAAATACCAAAATCAAACAATTAAAATAATGATGATTGAAATTACTCATTTTTTTAATGTGTAGACCAAAATTGAACAGTTAAAATTACAAGAATCGAAATTATTCATGTACCAAACTAAAGGAACAAAAAATACAATGAATAAAAATTCGTGAATAGGGTCGCAAGTCTACGAGTAAATTTAAACTGTGGGTTAAACTAACTAGGTTAAAAAAGTCGATATCTTAAATGAATCATATATTTTAAGTTAATAAAGTGAGCTGCGAGTTAAATGGATGAGCTATGGACTTCGACCAATATGCCCAACTTTAGGTTGAACAACATGTCTCAGTCAAAATATTAGTTTTAATAAATTTAATTGAAATTTATATAGAGTATAAAGATTTTTTTCATTGTTATTTAAGAAATGAATGACATAATTATAAATCATTAATTTTTGTAATAATTATTTTACAAGTTACATTTAGAATAACTTTTAATTTGTTGATGATATAAAAATCTATACATTAAAAATACATCAAAATTAAGCTCATTTTATTGAAACCGATAATAATAAAATGTTGACATCCTTAATCTGTTTAGAATTGGGTAAAAGTAAATTAATTTTAATATAATTAATTTTTAAACTATTAAAAATATGTTTTAAATCAATCTCAATTATAAACTTTATATTAGAACGTGTTATTTTGTGTAAAATTGATTTTAAGTGCTCATCATATGAAGAGTAACTAAAAGTGATAGTAGTTGCTTATGTAATTCTAGTTTAACTTATGATATGCAGAGAAATACAAAGGAGCTGACTTATGATATGTGGGGAAACACAAAGGAGCATGCTGAATATTTTAAATTGCAATAAAGATGTCTACCATTTTGGTGACACCAGTAGTGTTGGAATAGTTTTTTCATATATGAGAAAAAAATAATAAGATAATATGAACTATTTTTTTAACTTCAAATTAATTTATATATTTAATTTTTATAAAAAATTTCAGTTCAAAAAATTAAAAAAATAAAATAAATATTGACTTATATTAGAGTATAACTTAAATATAAAATTTGTCTGGGGTCTCAAAATTTCTAGACACATCCCTATTTATAAAGAAATTTATCTAAACAACCGAAATCTTAACCAGAAAATCTATGGACGTGGGCATGCAATATCCGGAATGCATGAATAGAATTAACAAATTATTGTAATTGGATCTATGTTAAGGGTGTGCATTTTACCTACCAGATAAAAGATACAATGCAAAATTTGCAAATATGAAATTATTGTATAGATAAAACTGGAAATGTATTCATAATTGTAGACCATCATAATATTGTAAATGGAAAAACGTAATTGAAAAAAAGACCTTCCCTAAAAAATGATCAGCCAAATTTTTTTTATAGACATGACATCAGCAAAAGTAAAAAAATATTTCACACACTTATAACATGATTATAGAAAAAGGAATGAGGTAGTATGTTTCATTGACACTGAACTTCAAGTGCCTTCAGAGTTCCACTTATAGTGGATGCAATGCAACACTACTAATGAGAAAAAAAACACACGATTATACTATTGAAATCCCATTCTTCTATGGTTCAATTGACAGGAAATTGGAAGTAAAAGATTGAGTCCTCGGTTGCTCTTCGAGAAGGCAATTGGGATCTATCAGAAATATCTATACCTGAAATTCAGGGTACTATTGAAGGTTATCACCAGTTAAAAGTATCATATATTAACTAATAATAATAAAAATAAAATATATAATTGAGTGACTTTTTAAAGTTAAATTAGATTCAAATTTAAAATTCTAAAATAACATTATAACTTATATTATTGCATTCTTGGAGGATTAGTTGGCAAGTAAAGATTCAACACACCTATTCTTTCCACGATTTGTGTATAATGAATACCTAGAGAAGTCCCTTTCTCTTCACTCATTCATGTATTTATATGTATAGAATTTTCCGCGTCACCAGACAAAGGTATTAGACATGTTAGAGGCAAAACGGCATTTCAGGAATGGTATTCTGACATGTTAGACACGAAACGTCCTTATCCAGGATGGTACAACGTACTACATGGTTACATACTCTTGGTCGAGTAGGTCGACCGGGACAACACCTTAGGTTTCTTTAGTTAGAGAAGCTTTACTTTTAAGAACCGAATTTTTGCATTTATTGGAATTTATGAAGTTAGCTACTTAGCTTAGTTGTGGCTTGTTAGTTGTTACAGATATTCCTTGGTTAGAAAGTTAGAGTTCCTTAGTTATAGTTAGTTGATTTTCTACTTGTATACAAGATAGATACAGTTATACTAAATTATACATATTTTCCTTATTTTTCAATCAATTTCATTTTTTACTAATTCCCTCCTCTCTTAGAGCTCTACCATGTTTCTTAACATGCTATTCGTTCATTCACATAAATTAGCACCTTTGTTGTAATCCCTATTTATTCACATGAATTGAACCTTATGTCGTACCTCTATTTATATTTGCACTAGTCAACGCCAGAAAGGAAAATGATGCAGTAGTTTGGATTGTTAGATGATTTCGTTTTTTGTTTGTAGTTTTATGAAAGTTACTGCTATACATCTATATTAATTTAATGCACTTCAGAAGGTACAATTGCTATGGTATTAATTAAGAACTTTGACATTGTAACTATTTTATTCCCCATCTAAGATCAATACAAAAATAGTATTTTGTTCTAAAACTATCTTGGACTATTCAAATTTAATACGAGTGGGACCATAGGAGTACTGGTGATATCATCAGCAGAAAACCTCCGAGTTTACATCCATACTCTTTCTTGTCTTTTAACTTTTAATTGGCGTTTGTGTACCATGCCGTGTGGACCATTTGGTCATGTGAATCTCACATGGTCTTGGTGATTTTTCAATTACCATCTTATCTTTGCACCAAGGATTCAGATATGTGGAGCTAACAAATGCAGCATTGCAACACCTTTTATTGTTTATATTCCTTGTTAATTATATTTTGATTTTGGTGGAGAAGAATTTCTATGTGCACGAACACCTTAAGAATATTCCCAAACAACAATTTGGCATAGAGATCATTCAAGTAAGAATATTTCTAATAGTGCAATAATGATAGAGTTAACCATCTAGCAACTATATATGTAATGCTTTATTGGTTGGTGTGGAAGTGTTTGGTATGCTAGAAGAATCTTAAGAGTATGTTTACTTTGAAAAAATGTTTTCTGTCTTTACTTTTAATTACAAACTGGCATTTTGTTTTTAATTTGTTTTCTATTTTCAAATATTTGTAGAAGAAATAGTAACAATAATAATAATTTATTTTTCTCTATTTCCTATACAAATATTTGAAAATATGAAATAATTAAAAACAAGATAAAAATTTTATAAATAAAAATAAAAACAAAAAATGAAGACAGAAGATGAAAAAAAAAAGAAGTAAACGGGCTTTAATTTTTTACCATTTTTATATTTTACATTAGATATGCATGTGCCTGTAATGGTTCTATTTTCAAAACAAGAGGGTAGGTTGAATATCCTCATCATGTAGCATGGTCTAGTACTCACATGGTAGGGTGCACAACAAGGCCAAAAGTAACTGGGTCCCTTCTTTTAAAAGAAATCGAAAACCTTCAGCATGTGAACTGTTAAATGAACCTCATCGTGGCAGCAGTACATGGTTGTGCATTGTCCCCTGCACAGTTTCAATTTCTTCATTGCCCTTAGGAAAATGGAATCTCTTTTGTACTTATGACTACCGACAAATCAACAGAAACAAAAGGTTTTTATAAATATGGGCGCGAAGAGATAATATATTTCAGAATATATATATTAATTATCACAATATTGTTCTAATTTAATCAATAGTTTCAAATTTAAGATATGAATATGTAATTATATTAACTACTATAAATAATTTCATGATATTAAAATGCAATTATATTACCTACTAAAAATAAGAGCTTAGTCTCTTATAGTAATTTTAGAATTGCCATCGGCAGAAGATATATATTGTCTATAAAATAATAATAATATACTGCATCCCCTTGCTTATCCCGTGATGCTCACCAAATGCACTTAAAAATAAACTGTCACACAACAACTACACTGCTATTGTTACCTTTTATATTACATCTTTCCCCTAGTTAGAACACATATTCCCAACATTCACACACTCCACCATAACTATCTGCATTCTGCACCCTTCTTTCTGTTTAGCCAAAATTCTTGGAGTTAGTCATGGCTGCTATGATCAAGTTATTTTCCCTTGTCATTTTGGTTATCTTGCTTGCTAATTCACAGGGTGTGAGTTCAATTACTGAGCCTACAATTTCATCTTCTCCTGGTGTTTTGCCTTATGTGACTTCCCCAGATATTTCCTCCTTTTTTCCCACTCCAAGTGCCAATCAACCAATGAGTTCTGATGCTCCTTCTGAGGCTGAGCCACCCGCACCCGCACCCAGTTCCGGCCAATTTGAAGGCAACAAGTCTTCTGCTTCAGCTAGGTTGGATTCTTCTAGTGCCATTGTTGGTCTTTTCTTTTGTTGTGCCTTCATAAGTAGCATAGTTATTGTTTGAACATATACCATGTTACTTGTCTTAATGGGCTCATAAATTTCGAGAAATTATTACTCTGTCTGGAATTATCATCATCTCAACTAATTTCAGTAGTAAATGTTGGTAATTCTTTCTTTTACTAAATGTTACATAAAAATTAGTTTAAATTATGGATATTAGATTCCTGACTATATAATAATAATTTCTCGTCAATTTTGCCCAACAAAGTGTTCTTCTTCCTTTTTATTAGTTCATCTTCAGTAATTTCTTTGTTGCTTGCTTCATTATTTACTTGTGCCGAATTAGACAATTCCCCTTTGTATTCGTAACTCTAGTAACTTTTGTTTCATATCTCGTAGGATTTGAAAACTTGCTGTAGGAAAATTGAATGAGTACTATTACAATATTCTTTTATATTTATTTATTTATTGTTATTTTATCTTACACTGCTCTTTTTGTTCATGCAAATTTTATGGTTTTTGAAAAGAAGTGTACCTCTTATACAGATGTAATTTCCCAAATTGAAAACATTTATTGCAATGGCTTTATACCGTTTATTCTTCGGATCATATTGGTTGTGAAACACAACACTGCAGTTACGAGTACTTTGTGACTTGAAGATTTTATTCAATTTCATTAAAATGGATGGGTGATATTTATCAAGAAAGTGATAAGTTACTTCTTTTTTAGAAAAGTTACGTTGTCCACGAATTAAATTTGTACCTTTATTTGCACATCCAAGTGTCCAACTTACAAAAGGAGTCAATTGTTTTAGTTTAAAAACTGTAACCGTAACAGTTCAGATAAAGAGACCAAAATTAAGATTCGCGGTAAATAAAATGTGCAAAAGTGTAATAAATCAGAGAGAAATGGGGATTTTATCTTCTTTTATATAAAAAAAATAAATAGACTATACACCTACGAGTAAAACACAGTTATCTAAATAATATACTCTTAGTGCATCATCATTAATTTTTTTTTATAAATATATATACTATTATTTTAATTTATGCAGTACACAAGATAAATATTTATTTTATATAATTAAAATTTAAAATAAAAATATTTTGTAATATATAAATTATATTATAATTAAAATTTATAATAAATAAATATTTTTAAACATATAAATATTTTATATAATATTTAAATTTATAATAATTAAATATATTGTAATATAAGATTAATTCTTATCATTAGTATTTTCTTAAAATATTAAAATTTAATTTAAAAATAAATACAAAAACAATAAATTAAATTTTATAATAATTATTTTAAAAATATTTTCTAATTAATTTATACAGTAAAAGTATATCCTACCAAATATCAAAATTAAAGTCATTATCCGTAAGTTTTTAAAATTAATTAGTGTTATAGGCATCGGATTTAGATATAGAAAAAAAAAGTTACTCTCTCTTAATGTGTGAGTAAAAAAGAAATACCGAAAAAATGTGTTAATTTAAGTCATCTCTATATGCTTATATGTTCTTATTCGTAGTATAGTTAGGGTTATCACATATAAAATATTTTTCACTTTGACAAACTGTCAATTTGGTCTGGCTTTGCCCCTTTGACCCATGTGAACTAGGGCCAAAAAAGTCCACTTGTAAAAAGCCTAATGGAACCAAAAAGTCCACAGAGCCTAGTGGGTTAGGACCAGTCCATAGACCTAATTTTTTTTTTATAAAAAATGTTTTATTAAAAAGTCATTTTAGTGATTGAATTTTGGGAACAAAATTCTTATAGAGGAGGACAAAAATACAACATCCTTCATTCTTTATCTAAATTTTTATTTTTGAATTTAAGTAAATTAATTTGCTAATATAATATGCTTTAATATATATACACACGCATTTATGGTTATATCTAATATTTATTGATACATTTTTATAAGTATGTTTAATAATATATGTTTTCTTTTCCTGTAGAAGATTCTAGCATTTTTATAATGTAAGATAACTTTTGATAATATATATATATATATATATTGATTAAATATTTATTACTATCCCCATTAATTAATAATATTAATAAAATATCTAAACTTAATTCTGTAAAAGAAAAATAATATTATTTAGAACAGGATTAGTTATTTTAAGTGTAATTAACCTAATTATCATAATATTATATATGTTCATATAAAAGATATTTATTTATATATTTATTGTTAAGTTTAAATCCTGTTATGTAAAACGTAAATACGGAACTTATATATTAGAATAATGTTATATATGTTCATGTAAAAGATATTATTATTTATATATTTATTATTAAGTTAAAATCATATTATGTAAAACGTAAATACGAAACTTAAAAGTAGAATATATTATGATATAACATATGTTTAAGTTAAAAATAATAATGAAAAAGTGAGGTTCTTGAAATGGTAGAAAGCAAAGTGAAAATGGCAAGCAAAACAATATTGATTACATAATGATACAGCAGCTGTTTCTATTGTCTTAATTGATAATACAAGATAAAAATAAACAAGCAAAGTAATTAAGTGAGCGGGAGGTGGGCTGACCCTAAAAAGTTTCACCTCTCTAAAATAATTAATTGAGTGAGTTAGCGCACACATGAAGGGGCTGCATTTTGGTAGGCTTGAGTTCGACTAAATAGGGAGGCTTGCGGGTTATATTGATACTTTTAATTTGTGGATAGTAAAGGTTTTATTTTTAAAATATGTTTCGATAAGTTAAGATAAAATTGTGCTTATCAAATATTTTTAGCATTAATTCTTATGTTATGTGAAACTTTTTTAACGTATTGGAACGTGTCTCATAGTCAGAATAAGAATAATATAAATTTTTCTTTTAGTGGTAAAGTAGATGTGGTGACTCCAACTATGTAGTAAACTTGAGATAAAAACATTAGTGCTAGAAAGATATGTTAGAATAATATTTAAAATAAAATAAAAAAATTTATAAAATAAAAGAGTTATTATGAGTATCAAGTGCACGTAATTTTTTTTAGGAAAATATAAATATGTAAGATTATTTGTAATACTACATATTTAATAAAAAAAATTACCAATAAGGTTAGGCACAACTCATAAATAGTAGAGTTCTTTAAGTGTGTAATTAGGGTTTGTTTAGTTCATAGGACGAGAGAGGGAAATTTTAATAGAGGAGAGGTGAGGGAAAGGGAAGAAATGAGAGATATTTTAATTAGATATCATATTTGATTGAGAGGATGGGAGGAGAGAGATTTTAATGAAAGAGAGGAGAGATACCACTTTCTTATTTGATTTATAAGGGGAAGATAGAAATTTTAAAAACTTATTTACCTTTATACCTTTATAATTTTGAATTTCAAAATATACATATTGATATTTTTGTCTTTATATTTTAAATATTTTAAATCTCCTTCTCACCTTTCCAAATCTATAAATATTAGAAGGGAAAAAAAATTAGATGAATGGTGATTTTGTTCTCCTCTGGAGTCAGCAAAACTAGTACAACCCAATGTGTTAGGTCAAGCTAAGCTTTTAAATATGTGATTAAAAAAAATTAGATCAATTTGACCAAGCTGAGCAAATGAAAAATATGCTAGAAAATTATTGGGTGTATTTTCAGTTTGATGTTTTATTTATATAAAAACAACACAAAAAGCATAAAAACTTGAGCTAATTTGATTCAATCTATTAAACTAATAAAAATGTAACCCATGAAGAGATTGAGATGGGTTAGGCCTATTGCTTTTCCACTTTGGTCCAAAGTCCAAATAGTTTCGTTTGCCACTTCTACTCCCCTTCGTTCCTGTTTTCTCTTAAAAAATGAACTAAACAAAAACATTTTAAAAAACTCATTCCTTCCCTCCCCTCCCCTTTCAAATTAAACAGACTCTTAGTCATGTATATCATGAAAGTTTTGTTGAGAGACACAAAACTTCCCTTAAAGATTTTGATGTCTACCAAATAATTAGTCCTAGACTACTAGTCGAAGATAAAAACAAGTGCACGTCGAAGAGTGTGGAGGCAATTGCCCCCATTAATTTTTTAACTTTTTTAAGTATATATATATATATATATATAATTATTAATTATATATTACTTTTTTAATTTTAAATATAGTAAAAATTAATTTATAATATAAATATTGTCTTTGCAAATCTATTTCTAATCTTATGTTTTTCAGTTTCTCAATTAGATATTTTTAAAATTGAAATTTTTTTAATGTAAATTTCATATTCTTTCTTTTCAATTAACCAAACCACATTATAGGGATGAAATTATTGTTATTAGTCTTTATTATTTGGTGACACTCATTAATTATTTATTTGTTTAATTGAAAGTTAAATAATCGTCTTAATCAATATTTACTGGTATATGTAATACTATGCAGTATGCAATACCTCAAAAAAAAATTACTAGATGTTATTTATCTATTCTAACATGAATATTAGGATAAAAAATATTGATTTTAGATTTTGGAGGAATAAAAATATAAATATATGTTTTAGTGAAATTAAAATTAAAATCTATTTATTTTATAAGAATAAAAAATATTAATTTCAAATTTTAAAGAGATTAAAAACAAAGATTTTTTTTTTATATAAACTAAAATCAAATCTCCTATACAAATATTTCTCTTCAACTTCGATAAAAGTAAATTTTTTTAGAATGATTGAATTAAGAAGTGAGTTGCCTAACATATAACAAGTGGACATAAATGAAGAGAAATGATAGAGCCTACTTGATGGATAGTAATTTCACTGCTTTGCAAATTCCGCGTTCCCTCCGAAATCTGAATTGGAAAAAGATCACACATGAAGCTCAACCCTTGGAAGCGACTTTGAATCGAAGAAAAACAACTCGTATTCCGAATCTCACACATGGCAGTGCCGCAAGAAAATGGAGGGCGAGAAGAAAAATAATTCTGGTAAAATAATTCTAGAATAATGTGATAAATAAAGAAAACATTTGGGGAATTAAACAATAAAAGAGTACCTTACCCAATTGTCGTAGAAGAAGCAATGCATGGAAAAACTAGAGAAGCACAACAGTGATGATGAGTTGGTTTCTGTTAAGAACAGCATCAACTGTGCGCGCAACCCCGAACGGCAAACGCGTGCACTCCACATCACCGGCATGGACCAAAACCGCGAACCTCACAAGCATGTTCGGCAAATACGTGGACAAAACCAGCGTGTCTAGTTGGAACGCCGTCATCGGGGACCTCGCTCGAAGCGGCGATTCCGTTGAAGCTCTCAGCGCCTTCTCCTCCATGCGCAAGCTCTCCCTTCACCCCAACCGCTCCACCTTCCCCTGCGCTGTCAAGGCCTGCGCCGCGCTCTCCAACCTCCGCGCCGGCACGCAGACGCACCAGCAAGCCTTCGCCTTCGGCTTCGCATGCGACCTCTTCGTTTCCTCCGCGCTCATCGACATGTACTCCAAGTGCGGCCACGTGGACGACGCGCGCAACCTGTTCGACGAAATTCCCAGCCGAAACGCTGTTTCTTGGACGTCCATCATTGCCGGTTACGTCCAAAACGGCCGCCCCCTCGACGCCGTTTGCGTCTTTAAGGAGCTCTTGGTTGAGGAAAGTGGGAGTGTCGGGTATGATGACATTCATGAGGATGGTGTTTTTGTGGACCCGGTGCTCGTGGGGTCGGTTCTCTCAGCGTGTTCTCGGGTGGGATGGAGGAGTGTGACGGAAGGGGTTCATGGCTTGGTGATCAAGAGGGGGTTTGAGGGGTGTGTGGGGGTTGGGAATACTTTGATGGATGCTTATGCCAAGTGTGGGGAGATGGGAGTGGCGAGGAAAGTGTTTGATGGGATGGAGGTGAGTGATGCCTATTCTTGGAACTCTATGATTGCTGAGTATGCACAGAATGGATTGTCAGCTGAGGCTTTCTGTGTTTTTAGTGATATGGTGACCAGCAGCAAGGTCAGATATAACGCGGTGACATTGTCTGCGGTGTTGTTGGCCTGTGCAAATTCAGGAGCTTTGCAGCTGGGGAAATGCATACATGATCAGGTATGTTATGTTACTGGCTCAAGTTGTTCTGGTATATACTCATACAAATTTTTGCTTTAATTATTCATCGGTTCAATTAAAAATTTGGTCCTTAGACACCGTTTTATATAGTGGTTCTTACCTGAAAAATGATACATTTCGGTTCCTATTTAATAAAAACGTTTATGAATTGATGTTAACCGCCTGTTGAGTTGGCAAACTCAACAAACATCTAACAGCATTGTAACTATGGCAACTGGTAAGGACCAATATGTAAAAGTTATTTTTTGCGTGAACCAAAATGAAAACATGGTGTTCACTGTCCAAGTGTAGGGGCCAAATTTTAAATTAAATTCGTTATTCTCATTTTTGTACGAATATTTAGCTAGTGCCTAGGTGAGAATTGTTGGTCTCACTAGCTGTTTTCTTGTACCATAGGTTATAAAGATGGATTTGGAGGATAATGTGTTTGTAGGTACTTCTATAGTTGATATGTACTGCAAATGTGGGAGAGTTGAGGTGGCTAGGAAGGCATTTGATCGCATGAAAGAGAAGAATGTTAAGTCTTGGACTGCTATGATTGCTGGTTATGGAATGCATGGCCGTGCTAGAGAGGCTATGGAAGTCTTCTACAAGATGATAAGGTCTGGAGTCAAGCCAAATTACATTACTTTTGTGTCAGTTTTAGCTGCTTGCAGCCATGCTGGTATGTTAAAAGAAGGCTGGCATTGGTTTAATAGAATGAAAAGTGAATTTAATGTTGAACCTGGGATTGAGCATTATTCGTGCATGGTTGATCTCCTTGGGCGTGCTGGCTATCTTAATAAGGCTTATGGTTTGATCCAGGAAATGAATGTGAAACCTGATTTTATAATCTGGGGTTCCCTTCTTGGGGCTTGTAGGATTCATAAGAATGTGGAACTAGGGGAGACATCTGCTAGAAAACTATTGGAGTTAGATCCAAGTAATTGTGGGTACTATGTGCTACTCTCTAATATTTATGCTGATGCTGGAAGGTGGGACGATGTTGAGAGGATGAGGACATTGATGAAGAATCGTGGATTGCTTAAAACCCCTGGATTTAGTATAGTGGAACTCAAAGGTAGGATACATGTATTTTTAGTTGGAGACAAAGAGCATCCTCAACATGAGAAGATTTATGAGTATTTGGACAAATTAAATGTCAAGCTGCAAGAACTTGGGTATATGCCAAATGTGACATCAGTGCTTCATGACGTTGATGAGGAAGAGAAAGGAATGGTTCTAAGAGTTCACAGTGAGAAACTTGCTGTCGCCTTTGGAATCATGAATTCAGTTCCTGGGTCAATAATCCAGATCATAAAAAATCTTAGAATTTGTAGTGACTGCCACATTGCAATTAAATTGATTTCCAAAGTAGTCAATCGAGAAATTGTTGTCAGAGATTCTAAGCGGTTTCATCATTTCAAGGATGGCTTGTGTTCTTGTGGGGACTATTGGTGACAGCAATTGAAATAAAGGGAGTCAGAATCTATGCTGTAGGGCGTGATTATTTCTTCATCACGTAGACCAGATATGCACGTAACTATATATAACGTCACTGAAAATGCATATCTATCTTAACACTGTTTAATTTGTTTTTGGAATGAATGGTAGATCAATTAGTTCCAGTAAGGATAATGAAAAAAAAAATCAGCTGGTCTTTTAGATGGCTTATTCCCAGTTTGAATATACAATGTTATAGTACTGCCATGAGAGCATCATAGAACCAAGTGCAAGTAACATACAGTAACTGTTTTGACTTAAATGTCTTAAAGACATGTAAAGTTGCACGTACAAGTGCTCATTTGCATACTAAAGGACAAAGTATATCATAGTAAAGTTCTTGTAGAATTATTTGTAAGAGTTTGTTGCTTGTGTAGAATACAAGACTGAGGATCTAAAGTCTGCAAAATATCATGGAGAGCAACCTCCAAAGAGCTTGCCCATTGATCTTCCTCCTGCTCTTGATATACGTGGTTGATTGCATTCTGAATCAGCATTGGAGTGTCTTAAAGAAATTTGGAGGGCCTTGTTCTCATGCTTCAAAGTTTTCACCTCTAATTGAAGCCTTCGAATAGTTTCTCTCTTTTCATCATTTCTTTGGACCAACTTTACCAACTGATGCAGATTGTCCTCTGTAAGTTTTGTAATTTGATACTTCAGCGTCGACCACGTATTGTCAAATTTGAAATTGATCATTGATGGATCTTCAATTCTCTGATTTAACTCCGAATCCTCAATCTTCATAAAAACATTTTCATTGGTGGAAATTTTTGTCACTCTGTCTTCCATTTGAGTGTCTCTGCATTCAAGTTCTGGTTTACATTTCATGCTGCATGGGTCAGCTGATAACAATTCATGGCATTCATCTCTTTGCTTGTTTAAAAGATCAAGACCAAGGTTACTACCATCAAATTTGATATCAGAATGCTCTGAAGAATATTTTGGATGACAGTTCCTGAGCGGATGGTGGTTCCTGCCCTCCTTGAGTTTTTTATCCTCCAAGTTACCCGTTGCTCTTTTATTGCAGATAGCACAAATGGTTTTTGATGTACCAGAAGATGATAAAGATTCTGAATGAAAGGTACCATTAGATGTTTTGAACTTCAGTTGGTTATATGCTATGGCTAATACGCGGTAAGATTGGCCAAATTCTTCAATCATCTGTATGAGGTCTTCTCTCCATTTGCAATGCATGTGATCTTGGTTTGGAGAATTGTCACCATCTAAAATGGTCTTCATAGCATCCAATTTCTCATCCAAATCTAAATATCAATCAAAATACAGTAGTTTGTGAATGAAAACTTCAGCATAACTAGTCCAAGACCATGTGGAGATTCCAATAACCTGTTGCTTTACTTTGAGCAACTCTTACAAAAAAAGACAGACATCCCAGATTTAAACCTGGAAATTTGGATAAGAGAGGTCTCCCTATTAAGAAGGCTAAGGGATTTTAATGGGCAAAAAAATACCTAATTAGTAATGAGTAGACCTTATTAAGCATATATAACAGGACTTAAGGCACGGTTGCAGCATTTTTTTATATGTTGGCACCCTCACTGCCTTTTCTCTACCTTTGGCTATAACACTGCCTAAGTTCTTAATATATTTCTTACAAATTTTATAGGCGTAAATATGTTGATGATTCTTTAAATTTTGGCAAATTTTGGCAAATTTTGTTTTTCATCTTTTAAATTTGAAATTATTTTATTTAGTTATCATGTTTCAAAGATAACTTATTCACCGGAAGATAAATTTTATGATTAATAATATTTTTCGATTTTCAATTTTACGACGATAAATGATCATTTATATTTTGTTTGTTCCATAAAATGAAATACTAAAACTAACTATTTTTAAAATGTGAAGGTTAAAAAAATAATTTTAAAATTTAAAAAATAAAAAATCAAATTCACTCAAATTTAAGATATCAAAATCATATTTAAGCCTATTTTGAATTAACAGCAATATCACTTCATGCCTACTCTTGTACAACATATATTTCAGATGTACTTGTAGTGAACCTTTGATGACCTTTTCTGGATGAACAGATTTTAATCGACTATATTGAATTGACTTCAAACATTTGGGCTGTATTTTTCAAGCCACACACACCCTATTTCTATAGTCAACTTTATTATTTGCAACTCATATGCTATCAATCCACAAAGTTAAGTCAAAGAAAGCTAACAACTTGTTTTAGTTGTTATAAAACGGGAAGTTGCACATATATTTATCATGCAACATGCAGCAGAATTGTTACACCACGGCGTGCATGCGTCTACATATTTTTTTTTTCTTTTCTTTCAGTTTTTATATAACCAAGAAGAAAAGAAAATTTTTATCTTTCTTTTCTTTCATTTTCACCTTTAGCAAACATCTTAAAAATCATCTCATTTTTTTTTTCTTTCACTTTTTTTTCTTGAACCAAACACACCATAAGTCTAAGTCTAAATGACCCAGAGAGAGAGAGAAAAAAAAACCTGATATGGTTGTTTGAAGCCATTGTGACGGGTAGATATGAGCAGAACTCCATGATTGAGGATCTTCATTCTCCATGAACAAATGTGTCATCACCTCAAGGCAAGATAATTTATTAGAGGACCAAATGGGGACAAACAGGGTAAAGTGTAAAGAAGCAAGTAAAGAATTTGAAAAGTAGGTTTCAGATGCATATAGCAGCCGATAAACGTTAAGCAGATTCTTTATCAAATTCGAACGCATTCTATAGGAGAGTTCCATGGTTTTTCCAAATTACTATTTTAACCAAATGTGCCCATTATAACTCATAAATATGTTGGTTGACTTTCTGTAAACCACTCCAATAATTTTCGTTTCTTTTTAAAATACATGTGTTTAGTACTAATGAATATAATATTGACCGTGCAGCTGTGTATAGTTCAAATCACAATAAAAATTGATGGAGGAATCTTTGGTCATAATTAATCGTACCCTACATTTAAATGTCTAGATACAAACATAAAAATGCGTATAAAATACAAAAACAAAATGAAAAAACAAAAAGTAATAAAGCAAGAAATTTTCTGAACATGAGAAAAAAAAAGTAGAAATTATAGGTTAAGACCTAATTAAGTTTTGCTCCATCAAATATTCATAATTTTCTTATTTAATTCTTCGTTTTTATTTTCTTAAATGAGTTCTCATAAAATTATTATATATACCAAATGCTACTTCTATTAGTCTTTCATTATTTTGTTTTTGGTAAGTTTAAAATTTGTTTACCATTTGATGTTTTTAAATATCATGGTTTTCTCATTTATTTTTTTAAAAAAATTATCAGTGGTCTCGCTAAAATGGGGTATCAAGTGAAAAATTCATGATATTTTAAGAGATCAAATGAGAGGAAAACATTGAAAAATTAAACAGAAGAGCAAGAAAAATCATTTGGTGACAAAATAATGTTTTATGGAGGGCTCATTTGAAAAACAAAAAAGGAAAATTACAAATTTTTGAGGTACCAAAAACTTAGAGAAGCCTTAAGTTAATTATATTATCATTTAACTATTTAATCAAATTTATAGATACGTTTAATTATTGTCACACAAGCAAAAAGAAAAAATAATAAATTTCTAAAAAAAATTAGGCAAATTGTTAGCGTCAAGATGTTTCAACCTTGTAATTTGATGAATAACAAAAAAAATAGATGAATTATCTTTTATAAGTTAATCAGTTCTCTCTGAGTGTAGAAGAATAAAAAAAAAATACATGTTTTATAAGTTAATCATATGGAATATTCAATTATCTTAGGATCGTGAAACTCATATTCAATGATTACTCAAAATAAGACAAAGTTTCAAGTTAGCCTCTGAAACAGCAAAACAAACTCAATCATCATACTTTATACAAAAAATGGATGTGACAAGGTAGATTTTCAAATGTATCTATGAACATTAAATGAGGAGCAACGTTTATATTTCGTCTGAAGCACTCTAACGTCTCCTTTCAACGAATTTCAAGTATAAACAGATAAAATAAAACATTCAAATATCATTGGTTATTTTAAAATCGTATTAACTTTATCCTAGCTATCATATTTTAGAGCATTTATTCTAAAATCAAAGTGAGAGGCCAAAAATAATTATTGTTATCCTTGTAGTATCCATCTTAAGAGGTAGGGCATTCTTTCTTTTCTTTATAAGTGAAAATTTTTGGCAAGCGTCCTCAAGTATTGGATGTAATCTTATCTAATGGGACAGGATAAATCATTATCTTCATTTTTTTTAATTAATTGAATAAGAAATTTAATTATGAAGTGTTTATAATGTCAAAAAGAAAATTATTGAACATTTTCTAGAAGTGTCTTGGATTAAATTTTTAAAAGATTTTAAAAGATTTTTTTTATATAAAGAAATATTGTAGTATTTAATATAAATAAATCTTATAATATTTAATCAAGACTATCAGGATTTAAAAAAAAAAGGTTAAAATCTTTTGATTGTAGGTTTTAAAGAGGACTATCAAGTCTTTAATCAAGACTATCAAGATTTTTTTTTAAAAGACTGTATATATTTTATAAGACTCTTTGTAAGATGTAAAAAGTCTCATAATATTGAAAATATACAAATTTTGATAGATTATTTAGTAAAGTAGATTTTAATAGATTTTGTGTGATTTTTTAATAGTAAATCGCTCATCCAACAATTTCATTCCTTGAATAACTTTTCTAACTCTTATTTTTTCTTTTTATGTTGTTGTCATATTTTTCTTCTTCCCCTCACATATAATTTTTTTTCTCTTTCCCATGGAGGTGATACATAGGTTAGTACATTACTTTGTTATCTCTTTCTTTCAATTATACTTGGTTTCTCATTGTTTTTTATACCTTTTATTTTTGCCTTTTTTTCATTACTTTTTAAATGTCTTTTCAATTTATTGTTACGAAGAAATTAAAAATTGAATATATTTTATTTAAAATAATATTATTTACAAATATTTGGAAACATATTACTTGATTAATATAATAAGTATTCTTATATATTTGTATTAGTAGTTCAAATAAGATATTCTCAACAATGAAATAATAAAAAAAATGACAAAGAGATGCAATAATTCTTGTAACTTTGAAAGTTTGTTAAAAATTCATGGATCTTTTCAAATCTTGTCAATTCATAAAATTCTTTCAAATTTTATAAATTCTTAACATATACATCAATTAAAATTCAAACTGTAAAATCATGATTATAAAAATTTATTAAAAAAATCTTATAAGTCATTGCATTCTTATATAATCTTTATGAACATTACATTAGTTTGAGTAGTACTGGATTTAAATTTCTTAAGCAATGTCTTAGGTTCGAGTCTTATGAATGGAAAAAATGTGATTGGGAGAGAAGATCTTACTAAAAGTGATTAGCCAGATTTTCTAATAGAGATTAGTCACTCGTAAAGTCGGTAGGTACTTTACACAATTTTGTTTTTGTAAAATATAAATAAATCAAATCTTAATTATGTTGTATGACTCTATTTGGTTAGCGTTAACATGACTACAAAAATGATGAATATTTTAAAATAAGATAATTATATTATTTTAAGTGTGTAATTTAATTAAGTAAAGTATTTATTATTTATTATTTATTATATAATTTACTTTTGAAATTTATTTTTAATGTTATTATTTTTAATTAAGTGAAATTTATTATACAATAATTATTATTACTTTTGTATTCGCCCTCCCAAGAACGTCTTGGCATGGCTCAACTCTCTAGATGTAGACCAACCATAACTCAGCTCACCTAGTGCGATACGCGACAAGATACGCGCTGGGACCCTGAGGCATATACCCTAGGAACCGCATTGTATGGACTGTTAGACCATACGAGCCCAACTCCTGTAAATAAGGGGATTCACACTCATACCAGGTACGCTCTCTCATTGGACACTTGCTTACACTTTGGCTGACACTGACTTGGGCGTCGAAATGTCCTTGTAGGTACTCTCCCTCTGCTGACATCATCTTGACAACATGAACAAGAATAAGACCTCGCCCTCTAACTTGAGGAGTTCCCTTAGGAATTCTTGGCAGGAACATTTGGCGCCATCTATGGAGATGAGATGACTAACCTTGTACCCGACCCTCGAGCTACATCAGCCTCCCTAGGTCCCCCAGGGGAGTCCTCAGCGCTTCAAACTATTATGAGGGAGTTGGATAAGATACGAAAGCGAGTCACAGCCGACAGCGAAGAACTGTCAAAGGTATGGAGGCGGGCCGTGCCTGAAAGCGAAATACGCAAGCGACATGCTGATGAAATCGAGGTGTTGAGGGGAGAGAACAATGAGCTCCGTTCTTAATTCTGACGTGCAAACGCCATCCATATGACCCCTCGCCAACACAAGAGAACGGGAGAGACTGAAGGTCGAGAGGTGTGTCCGGTGGAAGTGACGAACAAACAATTGGCACCTGCATAGCTTGGTCCCAAGGCAGCCAATACGCCCAATACGTAAGAACACCCTTTTGTGGATAGAATCATGGAGGCCCCTACCAAAGGGCTGGAGGGGCGTGTACTTGGATAAGTATGATGGTACCTCAGACCTTGATGAGTACCTCGTCAAATACATGACCCAGGTAAACTTGTTTAGTAACGAGGACACCATCTTATGTTGGATATTCCCAACCTCCTTAAAAGGGTCGGCCCTACACTGGTACATGCAACTGCCCCCAACTCGATCGACTCGTTCGCGATGCTGAAAAAGAAGTTTAGCACTCAGTATTTGACTAGTTGTCCTTACCACCTCACCCCTATAGCACTAGTCAATCTATGATAAGGAGAGGGCGAGCCCCTACGCTCCTTCATGGCACGATTCTCGGACGTCTCAGTAAAGATCTGCAACTTCAACTCCAAGGTCGCCCTCCACTCCATGTTCATGGCGTTGAAGGTCGGACCGTTCTCCGATAATATGTGTTGGGATCCCCCTATGACCATGGACAAATTGAGGATGAGGGTTACTAACTACATTCAAATGGAAGAAATGACCGAATTTCATGATAGAGTCCGTTCCGGACAATCCTCGACATTGCCTAGCCACAAAGAACACGGACATTCTAGTTGCTCTAGCGAGAAAAAGGGTCGAAACAAAAATCCACTCAAGAGCCAAAGTATCAGGTCTTCACCCCTTCAATGCCAGCCAGGCTATGCTGTTCGAGAAAGTGTGCAACACCAACCTGATCACCCTTCTCCCATAGCACTGGCTAGCCCATCGGGCTGACAAGACAAAGTATTATTGTTACCACCGAAATTTCAATCACATAATCGAAGGGTGCTTAACGCTACGGGACAAGATATAATAGTTAATCCAAGTAAGGCATCTCCACAAGTTTGTGAAGAGAGAGGCCGACCTTGGGTACTCGGCTCAAAAGCAAGACATTGGTGACTGGAGAGGCGAACACTCTCCTAGAAGAGAGCGAACACCGAGGAGGGAACGAACCCCCCAACGTGCTCAGACAGCTCGTTGAGAGCAAACGCCTCGGCAAGAAGGCACCCCAAGACTTAAAGGCGTAATCAACACCATAGTCATGGGATTTATCGGTGGATCTTCGAGCTTGGCTAAAAGGTGGTGTCTGCATACCATTAATAACATTCACACTAGCACCGATCAAGTCCCTTGACAATTGCTCCCCATCACCTTCACTGACCAAGACTTCGTCGGGTCTGATCCCGAACAAAATGATCCCACGGTAATCACCATTGAGGTTGCTAACTTTGCTGTCAAGAAGGTACTGATCGATCAAGACAGCTCTATCGACATCTGTACATGTTCACCTTTAGACGCTTGTAGATTCTGGAGGCTGAGATACGTCCATACCACAAACAACTAGTAGGGTTCTTAGGAGAACACGTGGATACACGTGGATACATCAACCTTCTCACGACCTTTGGCGACCCTTGTGCACTTCATATGATCTCAGTCCACTATCTAGTGGTGGAGGCCGACACATCCTATAACGTTTTGATTGGTCACCCAACATTGAATACCCTAGGCGCCATAGTATCCACCCCACACTTGGTCACGAAGTTCCCCTCCTCAGATGGCTGAGTAGTGATTGTCAAGGTCGACCAAAAGATGGCCTGACAGTGCTATGTCAATAGCCTCAAAGTAGTGACTAGGCCCCAAAGGAAGATAACGTCTCGACACACGTGGAGATCTCAACCAACATTCTCGATCCTAGACCTCTGATCGACCAGGGAGCCAAACCCATCGAGAAGCTTGAAAACATCTCCTTGATAGACTCAAACATTGCACTTAGATAAGGGAAAGAATGCAGGGGCCCTATCGAGAATGGTTGATATCCACCCTTCGAGGATACGCTGACTTGTTCACATGGCAACCATCCAACATGTCAAGAATAGATCCCAAAGTCATGTGCCACCGACTAGCACTATGTGCGGTGGCCAAGCCTGTCGCACAATGGAAGAGAAAAATAGGTGGAGACAGACAAAAAGCCATAGAATAGGAGACTGCCAAAATAAGGCTACATGCTTCATTAGAGAAGTTAGCTAAACCATGTGGTTATCCAACGTTATGCTCATCAAAAAGTGTAATGGGAAGTGGCGGGTTTGCATCAACTACTCCGACCTGAACAAAGCTTGCCCCAAAGACTCTTATCCCTTGTCGAGCATCAATTGACTAGTAGCCGGAGCATCAGGGTTTCAGGTTCTTAGCTTCTTGGATGCATACTTCGACTAGAATCATATCAAGATGTACTCACCAAACGCGAACAAGACGACCTTTCTAACGAACAATCAACCTTTTACTACTAAGTCATGTCGTTCGGCCTAAAGAATGTAAGGGCCACTTACCAATATTTGATGGAAAAAGACTTCGCCAACCATATCAGTCGTAATCTCGAGATGTATGTGACGACATAGTTGTCAAGTCACCCAGCCCCAAGGAACACATCAGGGACCTCGAGGAGATCTTCGCCCAAGTCCAAAAGTATGACATGAGGCTGAACTTGGACAAGTGTGTGTTCAGGGTCTGAGGGGAGAAATTCTTGGGATTTATGCTCACTCACAGGGAAATAGAGGCAACCGATAAGTGTGATTTCATCATCCAAATGAAGAGCCCCCAAAACATAAAGGAAGTATAAAGGTTGATAGGATGACTAGCTTTGCTGTCTTGCTTCCTACCTAAAGCAATTGAGAAGGCTCAATCCTTCTTCCAGCTCCTAAAGAAGCCAACCTCTTTCTACTGGAACGACGAGTGCAAAAAGTCTTTCAGGACTTTAAACAGTTCTTGGCATCGCCTCCTGTCATGATGAAATCGATTAGCAGCCGAGATCTATGTTTGTACATGGCTGTCTCCAAACACTCCATTAGTATAGTGATAGTCCAAGAGGAAGGGAAATCACAAAGTCCCATATATTGCATTACCAGGACGCTACATGGTGCAGAATCCTGGTACCAAATGATAGAGAAGCTCATTCTCACTCTCATCACCTTGGCCAAGCAGCTACGCCCCCATTTTCATGCCTATATTATGGTCATCTAGACTGACCACCCCATCTGACAAGTGCTACAAAAGCCTAAATTGGTGAGAAGGATGACGACCTGGTTGGTAGAATTGTTCGAGTTCGCCTTCAAGTTCGAGCCAAGGGGAGCCGTTAAGACCTAAGCACTAGCCGATTTCCTATTCGAGATGACGTCGGTACCCAAAGAAGATCTATGGTGGACACTATACGTGGACGGCTCCTCCAACCCAAAAGAGGGAGGTGCAAGGATCATCCTTGAAGGCCCCATAGGCGTCCCTCTAGAGCACTTGCTTAAATTCGATTTTAAGGCCTTTCAGGTTGAATACAAATCCCTCCTTCCAGGGTTTAACTTGGCCCAAGAGGTCGGAGCACGACAAGTGTGCTATCACACTAACTCCCAATTGTTTACCAAACACATCAAGGGAACAAACCAAGTGAAAGACCCCCTACTCCTAAGGTACTATCATCGAACTCAGATTGCACTCCAAAGGTTCAACAAGTGTGAGGTTCAACACGTCCTCGACACCAATAACTCCCATGTTGACGCCCTCGCGAGGCTGGCCACAGCCAAAACCCCTCATCGACACACCGTTCTCCATAGGGTCTTGCAGTCGCCAACAGTAGGCAAGCCCGAGGTTCTACACGCTAAGACCGAGGATCGGGAGTGGATAACCACCATTTGGAATAACTTGCATAACGACGACTCCCTTGAGGACGAGGCAGAGGCAGCCAAAAATACGTCAGACAGTCACATCTCCACACACCCTCCTCTTGAAATGCTTGACAAAGACTTAGGCTGACTACATCCTAAACGAAATCTACAAAAGCATCTGCGGGTTCCATTTAGGAGGTCACATCATGGTAGTCCATGTACTCAAAGCCCGTTACTATTGGCCAACAATGAGGAAGGACTGTTGACTATACATTTGTAGTTGCCGAGAGTGTCAAGCCCACGACCCTATCGACCACTCCCCTGCCAAAGAGTTGCAACACGTCATCATGCCATGGCCTTTCTTGACGTGGAGCTTGGACATCCTTAGACCATTTCCTAAAGCTAAAGGATAAGTAAAATTCTTACTCGTCAGCATAAATTACTTCACAAAATGGATCTAAGCTGAGTCCCTGACTCAAATCACCACTCAAAAAGTCCAAAAATTCATATGATGAAACATCGTGTGCCGATACGGAATCCCCAACTCGATGGTAACCAACAACAACACCCAATTTGTCATAAGATGACCTCGATCGAGCACCCCAGGTGGATGGCCAAGCCGAAGCCACAACCAAGGTCATCTTAGGCGAATTCCAATAATGGCTAGGTAGGGCCAAAGGATTGTAGGCCAAGCACTTGCCCAACATCCCATGGGCCTACCATTGCTCCCCCCAATCCACAATGGGAAAGACCCCTTATTGGCTCACATACGGGATCAACTCCATAATTTCGATCAAGATCGGTGAGCCCTCACAAAGGAGGAGCTCTTTTGACCCTTCCGAGAACCTCTCTTCCTTGAAGGTAAACCTCGACCTAGTAAAAGAAGTCAAGAAACAAGCATACATACGACAGGAGCTTGTAGACAACGAGCAACCCATTGATATAACTCCAAGGTCTGGCCTCGAGATCTTGACAAAAACGATCTCGTATAGTGGAGGACTAGAGATGCAAGGAAGAAGAAAGAAGATAGGAAACTAGTACCCAACTCGGAAGGACCATTCTGGATCTGAGAATCCCTGGGCAATGGCATGTACCGCCTAGAATAATTGGATGGCATTATCATCCCAAGGACGTGGAACTCCATCCACCTCAAGTGCTACTTTAGTTAGGTCCTGTAATGTACTCTTTTTTCCTACCTTAGCCACTGGCCCCCTAAGAAGTCATTATAAAGGACACCCTGGCCGAGAAGGTTTTTTAATGAGATATCTTGAATAACTTTGTTGTTGCCATTTATCTTTATAACAGTTGTTATTAACTTCACCCTCATCGAGCACCCGTTGGTTCGCTTCGACCCAAGCACAAAAAACACTCAAGCGTCCAAGCGTGCACCCTCGTTGAGAACCTTTGGGACCACTCAAACCTGAGCGCGAAAAACACTCAAAGTGCCCAAGCGTGCCCCCTTGTCGAGTACCCCTTGGTCCACTAGAACCTGAGAACCAAAATGCTCAAACAACAAACATATTACATTATTAAACACCTAAGTATGCGCTTGTCGAGCATCCTTCGGATCACTCACACACACTCATAAATTATTAAAGGAATAAATTAAGCACAAAGACAACACAACATAATGATAACGACCTCTTTTTCATTAGATAAAATGACAAGTACAAGGCGACATTCATATTACATTAATTTTCATTATCGAATAGCTCGTCCAGATCTACCAACTCCCCATTCTTCATGTCCTTGTGAATGCTCAGAGCAACAATGTCCAATTACGTTGCAATCAAAGTCACTTGGTGAATGACCTTGTCAAAACCAGCCACATGTTTGGCCATGATGGCCAGCTCAGCCTCCTTCAAGTCCTTGGCCAAGTCATCAACTTCGGCTTAAGACTTAGTCGCAATGGCTTCAGTCCCAACTACTGCTTGGCTCTCCACGAAGGATCCAACCTTACCCTTCTCTTGGGCAAGCTCTTCATCCTTGGTTGCCAAGAGGACCTGAGCTACCGAGACATCCTTCAGTAACTTATATGTAGTTTTCTTTACACTTGTCATTTCCTCCTTCAAAGCGTCGTTTGCCTTCTAGAGCCCCTTGAGCTTCAGCCCTAGGCACCTTGCTCCTTTAGCTACTCCTATGAATGCTTGAAGGCCCCTGCCCAAAATTGTGTCATTGCCCAAGAGAGAGCATGGTAGATGGCCGCCACCTCCATGGCCGCAACAAGGCCCACCTTCATCATCAACTCATGGTCCCATGCCGACATGAAGTTGGGGCCAATCATGCTTTGCAGATGGAAGTCAGGACCCCACAGTGAATGCTTGCTACTCGACCATTCAACCTTGCAAGGTTGAGCGCCCAAGTCCCCGACCCTTGGGTGGCAGTGTTAGTGGGCAAGGGTGATGAAGGGTTGTGCTCTTGATCAATAGAGGGATCCTTGGCCACAGACGTCAGTTCTTTCCTCTTGTGTCCATGAGCTGCTAACCTCGTTAGGGGCGGAATCCTCTCCATCGCCTCCTCGTGGCCTAGTGCTGCCTCCTTCTCGGCGTTGTACTTGTTCCTTAGGTAATGGAAATCGAATTTCCCTATCAAATTTGCACAAGAAAAAGAAAGTAGTCAAGAGACATTAGTGTGTGGTCGACCTACCGAGCATCAACAACAATCATCATACCATACTAAGCCTTGATAGGGCCGCTGACAAACACCATCTTGACAAGGTCTTGACAACTCATTCCCTGAGGGAGGTCATCAAGGAACACCATGTTTGACCTCTCCTGGGCCAACATATCCTCCTGAGACCACCTATTGAACTTGCGTGGTCACTGCTAGCAAAGGGGAATCAGCCTACAATTGACTGTAAACAAATCCTCGCCAACCTCTCAAACCTTCACGAATCAACCCTTGAAACCCTTATATGAAGTGGAATAGGCAGTGAAGAGACAAGTCTTGGAGAGACCTATCAACGACACCTACCAAGACTTAGCACCTGCACGGACCACATAGTAATGGAGAAACTTGGTTGTGATGGACTCCATACGTAGGCAGTGACAAATGACCATGAAAGCCTGCATAGCGGCCCACCCGTTGGGGTACAACTAGCTGGGAGCGGCATCCAGAGTCTGGAGAATGTTGACCTTGAACTTATCAAAAGGAAGGCTCATGCTGAGATCTCATAGTTGGGTCTCGTAAATATGGAAGAAGTTGGCCTCACCTTCCTTTGGCCCCACGTATACTCGCTCGCTTGTAGAGCAAGGCTCCAACACGAAATCCTTCTTGTTACATGGCGACGCCAGGACCACGACCTTGGACAACTCGGCCATGAGCACAACCGAGAAGGGTACGCGTCCACTTCCCTACTTAGCCAATCATATCTTGGGAGGAGTATCGAGGGGAAACACCATCCTTTGGGGGGAACCCACGACTCCTGATTTGTCGCGGCCACGATCACTTGCGATTGAGATGCCACCTCAACAACTCGTGTAGGAGAGTCGCAACCGATTGAGAAGTGATCTCGACCACTTCTCGAATGGACTCGACGTTGGACAAAGGGGATAAAGAAGAGGAAGAGTCCGACAAGGTCGTTGCACCGACCAGCATCACCTCAACCTCTAACATTTAGCCCTCGACACCTAACGAAGAACTTCCTGAACTCATGACGTGACCTAAGGCTGGGATGAGAAAAGGTTGGAGATATCTCTAAAGTATAGTTGTGGAGAGCTCGACACGATAGGCAGAAGAGACTTGGGAGATCTGGAAAGAAGTGAAGGCCTACCTTAGACGCCTCTACGTTTTATAGGCTCAACTTGGGCTTCAGACACAATTGAGGGCGCAGTCCATGGAAGGTGAGCAACCGTACCCTACAATTGAGAGTCGCCAGTGCAACACCCTATGTGGTGCATTAAATGCGCATGTTGCTCGAGGGAAGGCGTAATCATTAAAGCATAGGTATAAGTCCCTCTATATGCCGAAGGCACAATGACTGCATTTGACAACCTGAACAGTCGGGTGCAACACCCACGATGCATGTATTAGTCACTACATCCCTCTCCGAGAACTCATGACTCGGGGGGCGAGTGTACTCGCCCTGCCGAGAACGTCTCGACATGGCTCGACCCACCTAGCGCAATACGCAGCGAGATACACACTAGGACGCTAAGGCATACTAGGTACGCTCTCTCACTAGACATTTGTCTATAGTTTGGCTAACACTGACTTGGACATTGAAGTGTCCTTACAAGTACCTCCCCTCTGCCGACGACATCTCGACAAAGGCAGAGGAGATAGCAGGAAGAAAGAAAGGAAGGAAGGAGAGGAGACCAAGATACGCTTGACAACATGGACGGGAACAGGACCTCGCTCCCTAACTTGAGAAGTCCCCGCCAAGGTTCCCTCGGAAATTCTTGACAAGAACAACTTTTAATATTCTTCTTACTTTTCAATTCACTAATTTATTTTAATATTATACTTTTTAAAATATAATTTACTTACTCATTTATAATTTATTTTAATATATCATGATTGATGTTAGTTTTACATTTTAGTTTACTTTTTTCTTTAAAATAAAATCACTGTTAGTAATATATTAAAAAATTAAATTATATTACAATAATTCAAATTTAATAAATTGAAAAGTAAAAACAACATCAACAGTAATATATTAAAAACAAATTATAAGCATTTAAATAAATCATATTTTTAAAATATATAAAGCTATAAATTAATTAATTAATTAAAAAATAAAAATAATAAAAATTACTACTAATATTTTTTAAAATAAAAAATAAATTATAATTACCTTATATATATAAAATAATAAACACATCACTCAATTAATTACGTAACTAAAATATTGTTTTATTACTTTAATTAATATTTATTTGATAATCAACTATACTAAACTAATTAAAGTTATTAATAAAGATTAAAAAAATATCATAAATATAAAACTCACAACTTTCTTTATAAAGATTAATATCAAATAAACATTTACATATACTTAAAATATTGAAGTCATAAATTAAAGAGAAAAAACCATAATTTAACCTTTCTATATTTTTGTCTTTACAAATATTTAAATTATCATTTTAAATATACTTTTGGTCTTAAGAAATATCTCATTTCTTTTGTTTTAGCTTCTATTTTAATTTTTTTTAGTAATTATATTTAACAAAATTAGTATACTATGAGTTCCATACCAAGAACTAGAAAACATATTTTTTTATAATTACTAAGAATTTAAAAGAGAATAAATTTTAGCACTGGTTAACTTAAATGTTTCTCATTTTTAGAAATTGAAAACTTATTTAACTTATTCTTTTTATTTTTTCTGCTACATCAGAGTAATGAAACTAAAGTTCAGGAAACATTACACCAATTTTGTCCACCAACAGGCAAGAACAGACAGAGAAGAACTGTCCCAAAAAAAAAAAAGTTAATAGAAAAGAAAAATGTAAAATAATTAATGACTTAACAATTTTAAAGAATGATAAAAGATGTTAACTAATACCATAAAGATGAAGAGAATACAGTAAGATATATTGCAACTCTTTTTTTTTTTTTTGTTGAAGATGTATGGCCACTCCTAAGAATAAAGGTTAAAAAATATAAGAATGGCAATACCCTAAAAAAGGCAAAATAGCGTTCATTGATGATTCCAAGATTATGGTGGAAGAATATACCACCCCCTCCCTGTTCACTTGTCCCTCTTTAGGACATTATGCAACAAATGCCATTCATCCTTCTTTTAATTACATGTGCACCACTCAATTCAGCATTCCAATGAGAAATAAAATCTTAGAATATGCTTCCAGAGGAAATCCTCCAGATGGTTTATACTATTGATTTGATTATTTAAGCAATTATAATTAGGTTAATTGTGAGGAATTTACCTGAAATGACAAATTTAAATTTATTTTTATTATATTGGAAAATGATATAATTATCTTTTTATAGTTTATACACGAGAACAAAAGTTTTATTAGGTAAATGATCTTTGAAGGGGGTGTAAAAATGCGGAGAGACGTGAAGAGATGAGAAATAATTATTAATATAAAACTTAAATATGTTTTTAGTAAAGATAAAATAAATGAATTTTGATTTTAATTTTTGTAAAATTTTTTGATAATTTTTATTTTTTAAAATTTATAATAACTGATTTTGGTCTTTATAAAATGAGTAAATTTAAGCTTTTAGTTATAGTAAAATATTTTTTTAGTTTTCATCCCTTTAAAATTTGAAATAACTTTTAGTTAAATACATGTTCAACGAAAGGTTAAATGACTATCACAAATTACACTTAATACACAATTAAGTGTATGTATATGTAGTATTATGCTATGACATTAAAAAATTAGATCTCTAAAATAAATATTATTTATCTATCTTAAAATAAAAATTAGGGACTAAAAATGGTTATTTCAAATTTTAGAGGGATAAAAATCAAATAAAAATATTTTACAGGATCAAAATCAAAATTTATTCATTTTCTAAAAATCAAAATAAGTTATTACAAATTTTAGAAGGATGAAAATAGTTCAAAAAATTGACAGAGACTAAAATAAAAGTTTGCTTATTTTACATGGACTAGAAACATATTTAAATTTTAAAATAATTAGTAATGTGATGTGATGTGATAAAAATAAAAATAAAAATAAAATAAAATAAAAAAATATTTTGTATTATTTAGATATTTTAAAATTAGAATTCTTGTAATAATGTAAACAACTATCGCATAAAAAATATCATATGAGCAACCGTTAATAGAAATTTAAAAGGGTTAACTTTAAAGAATTTGGTTGCAGTTTATTTTTAAAATTATAAATATTTATTTCTATATTATAAATATAAATTTTCATCCTTAAATAAGAATATTTTATGAATTTTTCTTATTTTTTATTGAGTCACATGATATATCTTAAACATATACATTAGCATTTAGTTTAACTTTTAAAAAAATTTATTTTTCTCAAATATGATTTTTAATTTTAATTTAATTTGAATATATCTTAAATATTTTAAATTAAATTTTATAATTGATATTTCTACTTCCATGATCTTTATGTTCCAAAATAAATTAATTTCCCAATATGGATAAGAAATATCCTTAATGCAAACAAAAGTAAATAAATTTTATAGATATAATATTTAAAAATAATCACTAAAACTCTAGTAATTCAAATATATATTCATCTCTAGAGTGATTACTCAAACGATTAATAATGAAATTTATTAAAATTAAATGACTTTAATTATAATGTATATCATAAAAAAATATATAGTCATTTAATTATAAATTATCATATATAGTAAAATAGTTGATTTTTTGGAATAATTAATAAAATTAAATAATTAATTCACTTGTAGTAGTAAAAAAATTGATATAATTTTATTTTATAATCCATTTGATTTATTTATAATTTAAAATAATATAAAGAATCATTATATAATCATATATCAACGTTGTATCTAAATATAAATATTTCTACATTGATCACTACTTATTCACTAGCATATTCCGTCCACCATAGTGACTCCATCAACACCTTTTTATTTTGTTCATCTATGACAGGATGTACCGATGGTGTCTCTAGTATATGGTGACATCATGTATCATATGAACCTCTTGATTTAGGATTTAACAAATAAAAAATTTACGAAAAAAAAAAGTGTATTTCATATGGAGCATGTGCATGAGGCCCACGTGAAAAGGAACCTCAACCATTGTACTAGATATAAACTACGTCTATGTGTTTTAACATCAGTGAGTGAAGGAAAATGTACATTTCTCTTATTAAATTATCAAATCTGAATATATTATGCATTGATAACATCTTATTAAAACACTGCACCTGATGCTTAGGTGTTTTATGTCAAAATTTAAAAATAAAATAAAATGTCATTGATAACGTGTTCAATTATATAAATAGCTTTCAAGAATTTTTTCAGTCTAGAAGCCATAAGAGGAGGAGTTGAAGCAAATTTATTTTTATTGCTATCCCGTCTAAATTCTGATTGGGTTATTCATTTAATTTTAAATCAACTGAATCAATATTCAAAATATACGAGATAAATTTGAGGCAATTTGAGTCCTTAACATTTGCGTCAATTTTAACATTACGAGTAAAGTCAGTGGAATAACAAAAATATAAAACTTAAATTAAATATATTTTAGAATAAATAATGTTCTATCCTGAATCAAGATAATCTCCTTCCTCTTACGATCCTTATATTTATACATATGTACATGTAAGCCTAAGATTTCACGTCACCCGACTGTATTACAAACAGGTCAAAAGCGAGGTGGCATTGCCCAGTGGAATGAATCTAACATGTTAGATTCATTCGCGATCTGTCCTTGAAAAGGATAGCCAGTACTGTCCTATAAGAGGAGTCGGTCGGCCTTATGGACCATCCGGTAGGCCGGGTGGTCCATCCGGATGGTACACAGTCCCTCAAGTTTTGTCTCCCAAATATAGACTTTTCTTGCTCGAACACTTGGATTACCTTGGCTTCCTTCATCTGGGATTTTGTCGTTTGGGGTTCCCAGGATTTGAATTTTTTGGGGATGCGCGCATGGTTTTGGTGCCTGGTAATTAAGACATGTCGCTTCGTCTTCTGACCTAGGAGGTTTAATTACTATTTCTTCCAAAACCCTGAATCACTTTGCGTCTTATCTCATTCTAGAGAAATACTGCTTCTGTCTTCTTCCTGGCTCTTCTTCGCTGCCTTCATCTTCGCTTCTCTTCGTCTTCGCTTCTCTTCTGCACGCATGGATCCAGGTAACTTTCTCACCTTTCTACGTTTTCATTCTAAGGTTTGATGTTCTTGCTTCCCTTTGTCTCTGGCTTTTCAAACACTCGAGTGAGATTTTCTTCTTTTGAGGAAATCGCCTATTCTGCTTGGGTCCTAAACTGACCCTCGCTTGTCTCGTCACAGGTGGCCCTTCAGGGGATGTTACTAGTTCCTCTGCTCAGGGAAACCAGTCTTCAGAGAGGGCCACGTCGGAGGCTGGCTCCCCCCTCTTTAGCCAGTCATCCAGCTCCTCTTTCGACTCAACCGAGGTTCTTCCTTTTGAAATTTGGTACCGCAACAATACTGAAGATGATCTCTTTGATGATCCATATGCGTGGGTCGACCCGGAGGTGAGGAAGGTATTTTCTACATTCATGCGTGGTCGCGCCTTGCTTGGCACGGCAAAGGCTATATGTCAACCCGGCCCTTGGTCGGTGACCATTCACCCATGCCGACTGAATGAAGTCGTGTACAGTTGTCCGACGGCCGGCAAGGCTCCTTTTTTCTTCTTGTATGAAACTCTTCCTTTTATGTTAGGTATAAAACTTCCGTTCACATTTTTCGAACGGTCGGTTCTTCGGGCCCTTAACGTCACTCCTACCCAGCTCCATCCAAATAGTTGGGCCTTTGTGAGGGCGTTCGAATTGCTAAGGTGGGTTGGACTTCTTTAAGCAGTCGACCGAGACGCAAACTGTTGAAGCCTTTCCTCGAGAGCTTCAAAGTTTTCAAGGATCGCTACTTTAAGGTTGGGCGCGGGGCCGTTGGTCCGAACCTCTTGGTTGATAACTCTAGAGATCCTTTCTTTCCCCATTATTGGACCCCGCAGCCGGTCGTGTCGGTAACAGTCATTAAGAAGGACATGAAGGAGTGGGAGAAGGGATTCGTTGTAGAGCTTCACTCTTTCTTGTGCCGAAATTATTAAAGGCACCGGTCGGTTACTGATCTTATAATTAATCCGTGCCTTTTTGCTATACCTCCTTCTAATGTAATTTTCTTTTGGCAGGTTTTTCTGTTCAATATTTGAAGAATCTGAGGTAAAAGACCTCTCAGGTTGGTGATGTCGAAGCTGACGTTTCCAGGCCTGTTGATACCCCCATGCCTTCTACTCCCGTGAGAGAGCCTACTCCATCTCCACAGGTAGTGCATCTAGATTCTCCCGGCAGTTCACCTTATCAAACAGGTGAAGATCCTCATGTGGGCGGCAAGCGTCTGGTTTCTGCCGAGGCGGACGAAGAGCGCCCCCAAAAGCGTCTCAACTTAAACGAAGATTTTGCTAACACTTTCGATGATTGACCGCCTACCTTGAATAATGATACTCCGCATTTCTCAAGGGGTCCTGTCAGCCCCTCAGTTTGGGTCCATTCCACAGCCATCGGCCAGGCAGAAAATAATGACCTTTCATTATCGTCCGACTGTGCCCGGGTCAAGCAACTGGGTCTTTCAGGTACTTTAAATACACTTCACAAATTTGCAGGGTGTTCCTTAATCTTTGCTTGTGTCGCCAAAGTCGAGTTCGGGCTTTTGGATGATCAGTTGAGGTCCCTTACTAATCAACTTGCTCAAGCTGAAGAGGAGAATTACAGGTTGACGACTGTCTGTAGGGAGGATGCTGTGAAAATAGGGAATTATCAGAATACAGTGGACGACCTGCAAGGTGAGCTTCCTCAAGTCGTGGCTCAGAACAAAGACCTGCTGGTGGCCCAATCTGATTAGGAGGTTGCCCGAGAGTCGCTTACTTCAAATGTAGAAAATTTGAAGGCAACTTGCCAGAATCTTGAAGTCGCCAACTTGGCTTCCCGTGAGCAGCTATCTTCCCTAGAGTCCACTTTAACAAAAATCAAGGAGGAGAGCACGGCCAAAGACACCACCATTTTAAGACAAGGGTCATCTATTTTGCAGCAGTATGAGGTCGGTTTCTGGAGGGCCCTAGAGCATATCAAGGTGTTATACCCTGATTTGGATATTTCTGAAGCTGATCCCTACAAGGAAATTGTTGATGGGCGCCTTGTTGATGTTCCTACTCCTCCAGATTCCCCTACTTCCTGAATATTTTGTGGTTCTATAATCTTGTATTTTTCTTGACAATCTTTACTTTTTGCAGATAATTTTATTTATAATCTATTTATTCTGGTTTTGCCGAAATCTTGCAAGTTAATTTGTCATAAATTTGAATATTCTTAATTGTCATAATCATGAATTCCCTTAACTATAATACATCCGTAAAGAAGCTGCATTCCAAGTGCGGGGCACTTTTTCCCATCCAAGTGTTTGAGACGGTAAGCCCTTCCGCCTACTTCTTCTAATATTCTGAAAGGGCCCTCCCATAGTAGGGTTAATTTGTTGACTTCTACCTTTCGGGTTACCCTCCTTAGCACCAAGTCGGTCGGCCTAAACTTACGAGGGACCAACCTTTTATCGTATTTCCTGGCGGCTCTGGCTTTCACTGCATACTCCTTCACATGGGCTATCTCACGTACTTCCTGTAGCAGGTCAAGGTTTGCTCTCAGTTCTTCCTCGTTAGTGCTAGGTTCGAATAAAGCTGTACGAGGTGAGGGTTCACCAATTTCGACCGAGATCATGGCTTTCGTACTGAACGTCAGGCGGAAAGGGATTTCGTTGGTGGTGGAGTGAGGTGTTGTGTGATATGACCACAATACCTGAGGCAGTTCGTCCGCCCATCTCCCCTTGGCGTCCTTTAAGCCTTTCCGTATACCCCTTAACATGACTTTGTTTGCCGCCTCAGCCTGGCCATTCGACTGAGGATGTTCTACTGATGTGAAAAATTGCTTGATCTTCAAACCTTCACAGAATTCGGTCATTATCTTTGATGAGAACTGAGTGCCATTATCAGACACTTTCGGCCGGAATGTCGAATTGGCAAATTATTTTCTTCCAGAAAAAGCGTTTTATTCTCTCGGTCGAAATGGTGGCCACTGGCTCTACTTCCACCCACTTAGTGAAGTAATCAACGACCACGATAAGAAATTTCAACTAGCCAAGTGCTACCGGAAAGGGACCTAGGATATCTACTCCCCATTTGTGGAATGGCCATGGGGCCATGACCGAATGCAGGCGTTCAGGGGGAGCCTTATGATCTTCTGCAAATCTCTGACATTTATCGCATCTTTTCACGAAACCCATGCAGTTGTTTCGCATTGTCGGCTAGTAGTAACTGGCTCTAGCTATCTTACTAGCTAATGCCTGTCCTCAGATATGCGTACCACATGCCCTCGTGGACCTCTCTGATTACGTACTCTGCCTCGTCCTTATTTACGCATCTGAGTAAAGGGAAGGAAAAATCCCTCCGGTACAGATGTCGACCGACTACCACGTACTTCGAGGCTTTTTTGGCTATTCTTCTGGCTTCCTTTGGGTCGCTGGGGACTTGATCCTCCTGGATGTATTGAAGAATGGGGGTCATCCAAGCATCTTTCTCGTCCACACACCCTACCTCCTACTGATCGATGGTAGGGGCCTGTAGGCTTTCATGAATGATTGACTTCTGCTGTCTTCTTTGTGTGCTGGCTAATTTAGCCAATAAGTCAGCTCGTTCGTTCTGATCCCGAGGTACATGTACCGGTGTGAAGCTTTCAAACGTTGAAGCCATTCTCCTGGCTTTTTCCAATATTTCACTAGTTGAGGATCTCATGTTTGATATTCTTCATTCACCTACCCGGTCACGAGTTTGGAGTCACTCTTGGCCGTGAGCCTTTTTGCTTCTAATTCTTGCGCCAGCCTCATGCCTGCTAGTAGGGCCTCATACTATGCCTAATTGTTGCTAGCTTTGAACTCAAAATGCAAAGATTGTTCAATGATAATCCCTACCGGCCCTTCCAGAATAACCCCTGCTCTGCTTCCTGAATGGTTGGAAGATCCGTCTATTGAGAGATACCATTCTCCCTTGACAGGTTCCTCCACCGGCCTGTTTGGCTCTCCATGTGTTAACTCTGTGAGGAAGTCGGCCAATGCCTGTGCCTTGACATGCCCTCTTCACTCAAATGAGATATCGAACTCAGACAACTGCACACTCCATGTTACCATTCTCCCAGCCAGGTTTGGTTTTCGCAATACCTGACGAATTGGTAAGTCTGTCCGGACTATGACTCCATAGCTTTGAAAATAAGGGTGCAACCTACGCGAGGTGACCACGAGGGCCAAGGCAGCCTTTTCAATCTTTTGATATCTTAGCTCGGCGCCCTGTAGCACCTTGCTATGAAATATATCAGTCGTTGGTTGCCCTCACATTCCTGCACTAGTACAGCCTTAATTGCAACATTAGATACAGAAATATATAAGTATAGAGGAATACCTTCGGCCGGGCGTGTCAGGACGGGTGGGGCCGCTAACATTGCTTTAAATCTGAGGAAGGCTTCTTCACACTCGGGCGTCCACGCGAAATTTCCTACTTTCTTCAAAGCCCCAAAATTTGGTCTGGCAGTCTCGGCCTACCGAGAGATAAAATGGGACAGAGTCGTTATCCTTCCCATGAGCTGCTGCACTTCCCTAATGTTTTGGGGACTTCGCATGTTTATCACGGCTTGACATTTATCCGGATTGGCCTCGATGCCCCTTTCTGTCAACATGAATCCTAGGAACTTCCCTGCGTGGACCCCGAAGGAGCATTTTTCAGGGTTGAGCTGAAGTTGGTGTTTCCTCAGAATGCTAAGCACCCGCTCGAGCGCCTCACAGTGCCCTGCCACCTCGGTGGATTTTACCACCATGTCGTCAACATAAACCTCGATGTTGATTCCAATTATCTCCTTGAAGATCTTATCCATCAGACGTTGATAGGTTGCGCCAGTGTTCTTCAGGCCGAATGACCTTGTAACAGAACGCTCCCGCCTCCGTGATGAATGTTGTTTTCTCTTCGTCGTAGGGGTACATCCGTATCTGATTGTAGCCAGAATAAGCGTCCATAAAGCTGAGAAGTGCATATCCCGACACACCGTCCACTAACTTGTCGATACTAGGCAACGGATACAGATCTTTTGGGCATGCTCTGTTCAAATTAGTGTAATCCGTACACATCCTCCACCGACCATTTGATTTCTTAACCATGACCACATTGGCTAACCAAGTAGGATATTGCACCTCCCTAATAAAACCAGTCGTCAGCAACCTATCGGTTTCCTCCCTCGTAGCATTTCTTCTTTCTTCTCCTTGCTTTCTTTTCTTCTGGATGATAGGTTTGGCTCCTTGAATCATCGAGAGACGATGACACATGAAGCCAGGGTCGATGCCCGACATATCCTTGGGGATCCATGCAAAAACGTCAATATTTTGCTTGAGGAAACTCACTAGTCGTGTCTCCTCTTCGTGAGTTAGTGTTGTCCCCACCTTCGTCACGTGGCAAGCCGAAGGCCCTATCTGTACATTCTTGACATCCTCAGCCGGATGGGGTCTTTCATTTTCATATACGCATCTAGGGTCTAAGTCAAAGTCTAGAGCATTAACGGTCGGCGTAGGTGCACTGATCCCTATCTTCAAACTATCTTCGTAGCACCTCCGGGCTAATCGCGAATCTGCCCATACGCTTCCCACCTTCATGTCGACCGGGAATTTCATACATAAGTGATAGGTGGATACTACAGCCCCTAGTTTGTTTAACTCCGGGCGTCCGATAATTATATTATAAGATACCTCAGCATCTATCACCGTATAAAGGACCGGGATGGCTCTTGACATCTCTCTTTCTCCGAAGACCGTCTCTATTTCGATCGTTCCTTTGATTGGCACACATTCCCTTGCAAAACTGTAAAGTGCGCCCTGACTCTCCTTCAGGCGTCGTAGCCCCATTTTCTAGAAGGCTGACCAATATAAAATATTGGCAGAACTTCCCTAATCTATTAAGACCCTCTCCACCTTGTACTCTGCCGCTACAACCAATATCACCATCGGTTCATCTTGGATGGGAGTTCCCAACTTCAAGTCGCGGTCGTCAAAGGTAATGACCGGACCTGATTTCCGCCTTCCCAGAGGTGTAGAATTTGCCCCCGTCAATACGGCCTGGACCTCTCCAATCTCCACAAACCTTGACGTGGTCGACCGGATGTCCTTCGTTCCTCCAGATATAGTTGCTATAGTTCCCCTATGTTGCCTGAGGATGTTCTCCCTTGACCGGCTTTGCGTTCTCCTTATTTCCCTTACTGGGACTCTACGCCCTTGATTCTGCCCCCTGTCCTCCTTGTTTCTCCTTCGGGTCTCTAGTGCCTGCTTATGGACATACCGGTTAAGTCAGCCTTCTTGGACCAATTTTTCTAGCTGGGTTCTTAGGGTCCAATATCCTTCTGTCGAGTGGCTAAAAGTACGATGAAAATCGCACCAATCGTCCTTGTTACGCCCTAGTATCTTTCCCTCCGCTTCCTGGGGGAACCTAAGCAACCTCGTGTGACATATTTCCCTCGGGATTTGCGCTCTTCGTTCCATCAATGGGGTGAAATGTTGTTTAACTTGCTTGGCCTTGTCTGACCCTGCCTCTTGTACTCCTCTGCTTGCTGGTCTCTATTGTTGTTTGCATTGTCTGCCTCCATGCGTTCGACTTGATCCTCTTCGACCTCAATATGTTTTTCCGCTCGGACTCTGATTTCTTCCATACTAGCCGGTCTTCTTAAAGCCAGTGCGTCGCTGAACAGACCGGCTCGTAATCCCTTCTGGAAAGCCTTGACAAAAAATTTTTGGTCGGGGTCATTCACCCGCACCGTCACATTGTTGAAGCGGGTAAGGTAACCCTTCAAACTCTCCCCTCTGGCCTGCTTGATATCAAAAAGGTCAGCCACCTCCAGCTTCTTCACTTTATTGGCCGCGAATTGTGATACGGACGACCGGGCTAAGGCATTGAACGTATAGATGGATCTGGTTGGGAGGGTGGCCATCCATTGCATGGCTACCCCTCTCAGGATTCCTGGGAATAACTTGCAGCTAAGCTTGTCACTGTCGCCACTGATGTATATCTGCATTTGAAAAGCTTGCAAGTAGGCATGTAGGTCCTGTGTCCCGTCAAAGGGTTCGATCACTATTCCCTGAAGTTGGTAGGGATAGGGGTTTCGTCAATCTCTTCTGAAAATGGTTGTCCCCAAAAGGGTTGGCTGCTGCTCCCATCACGCGCCATTAGCTCCTGCCTGCTCACTGCTTTGAGTGCTGCTATTTGCTGGCGGAGTTCCTCCTCCCTCTGCTCCGCCATCCTTATAGCTTCCAGGTGTTGTTCTTCAGCCTGACGATGGCATTCTTCGGCCTCGGCCTACCTTTGCTCAACCTTGGCACTTAGCCGAGATTGTTCGTCGCTGCGCGCTTGAAGGGAAGCGACAGCTCAAAGCAACCTTTGGAGGGTATCTTCCTCACCTTCGTTCCTGGAACTTGCTTGGTTTCATGTTACTGGCATCGTGTCTAGTGCGGGTAATAGCTTCTCTTAGGTCACGGAGTTCTTTCACAGTGGGCGCCAATGTTCTATCCTCAGAATCAGGATAATCTCCTTCCTCTTACAATCCTTATATTTATACATATGTACATGTAAGCCTGAGATTCCATGTCACCCGACAGTAGTACAAACAGGTCAGAAGCGAGGGGGCGTTACCCAGTGTAATGAATCTGACATGTCAGATTCATTCGTGATCTGTCCTTGAAAAGGACAGACAATACTGTCCTATAAGAGGAGTCGGCCGACCTTATGGATCATATGGTAGGCCGGGTGGTCCATCCGGACGGTACAAGTAGTATTTTATAAATATAATACAATCTTATATAAAATAATATTTACTAAATAAAAAATTATTATTAAAATACAATCATTAAAAATTTTATTTTTTAAGATAATATAAAATATTAAATCAAGTTGTAACGATCCAAATTATTCCCTCAACAACCAAATCTAATTTTCAAAACTTGAATGTATTTAAATCAATCTCAAGTAAAATTAGGTCATGTTCATCCTTACTTAGACCGTGTAAATAGCTTGTTAGTTTATCTAGAATATCTATTGTTTTCAACTTTGATTGTATTAATATATTTTTATAATTATGTGTATTCTATTTGCTATATTTTAAATTTTAATAATTTGAATTTTATATTATTGTCTTATGTAATTATTATTTTAAATTTATATTAATTATATTGTTATATTATGTTATTGATTATGTCATCAATTTTATTTATAATAAAATTAAAAACTATCTTTCTTAATTTTATATTATTATATTATATTACATTATTAAAAATAGTAAAAATTAAATATTTTATTTATATTATATTTATTATATTATTTATATTAATATTTTAAGTTTTGTATTTTTATGTTATATTATTAAATTATTCTTTGTATGTAAAATAAAAATAATTAAAAACCTGCTCCTAAAATTTATAATATAGTAAATTTGTAATAATTATTATGTGTGAAATATATTTTATTATTAATATTAATATTTCAAATTTCATTTCTTATTTAATTATATTTTATTATTTCATTATATTATATTATATTAATAACATTATTATTACAATATTACTATTATGATGATGTTTCTCAAAACCGGACAAGACAACCAATTAAATTGGTTGAACCAGAAATAGGACGCTGTAGTCTATTCGTTCCGCAAAATGGTTGTGTCAACAAACCAGCTAAATCTGACAATTTGACCTGTTTGGACGTTTAAGAGAAAATTAATTTTTTTAAATGACAAAAACACGTGGTATTTTGTGCAGGAAAATTTGACCCTTTTTCTTTCCACCGGTCATCATTCTGATTTAAATTTCAACAGACTGCCACGGCTAATTCACTTTCTCCCCGGTTAATTACTTCACGGGGCAGGAACAACTAGTAATCGAAGTTAGTACCAGTAGTTATGTAGTATGATATATATTAACAATATAACGTTTGAATTAGAAGGTAGTTTCAATGTGCACATAAATTTTTTAGTTTCTTTTTTTTTTTTTTCTATCACTTATATAGTGCTTTCTGGGAAGACTTTATTTTTTTTTAGCTCTCCAGTCTGATTATGGGAGGTTCTTTTTTTCCTTCCTATCTCTATGTCTCCTCATCCCTAGCTCCCAGGTTGATCCGTGTTAGTTTTAGGAATAAAATAACGTTTATCTTTACGTCACGTTTTTTGTCTCGTGCTTTTCGCTATCCTGTCAGGTGACTTTTCCTAGGATAATAAATGAGGGGAGTATGATCTTGCTGTGTACCCGGTCAGTTGTTAACTTGACCGGATTTGACCACGAGCTTGACCGGTTATCTTTAGTAGATCCATGGTATCTCATTGCCCGGGTAACTATGCATATTGATACTAGGCCGATTAGCTATATTGAGCTCGACTAACTCTTTGGTCCATTTGCCAGACTAGTCCATAGCCCCCAAGCACTGAGTGGAGCGATGAGTACTTTTGCTATTGAAGGTGTCGCTTCTTAGATTTGATCATACGATAATTCAGTCAATTTGCCAGATCGGTCCATATACCATATTTGATGAATGATAAATTGATAATAAATCTTATATAGTGTAATTTTTTTCTTTATTTGACTATATATATATATATATATATATATATATATATATATATTTTTGGTTGTGTCTTTTTTAGTTATGACTTTGTTGTTTTATTAGGTAAAATTTTCAATTTTCGTTTATTAAATACAAGAAAATACAAATTTTATTTTATTGTTGATTGACCAAAAAGGAAAATATTTTTTTTATATTATTGAAATATTTGAACATTTTTTCATGGTCAACAATATTATTTGAATTATCGATATTTAATATAAATATTTGTGTGTCGATCTCTAAAATGTACAACAATTTTCTCAGTCCAACAACAATAATATAAATAATATATTGACAACACATAATTAGTCTTTAATTTAGTGAATCAAAAGAAACCAATAAAAAAATAATTGAATATATAATATTTTTATATTTAAAATGTTATACCAATAGGACAACCACTCACAATGTCACCAGACCTCTCAACATCTAATGCATCAATAAGAGAAATATAATATTAAGATAATTTTTTATTTAATTTGTTTTATATATTATACTAAAAGTATAAAGAATATTGTTTAATTATTATCAAATAAATTATAATTAAATTATTAAACCTTATTTCGAATGGTTCAATCACCAACTCAGATTTAAGAACACTGCAACGAAGGGAAAATAAATAATAAGTGAAGTTTAATTCAATTGGTTAAGTAAGATGCCAAAATATTATAAATCTTATTATGATTTGATTATCATGTATCAAAAGAAAAATATCTAACAAAAATGAATGACACCTATAGTTTAGATGTCGTCAGTGGTTTATTTTGAAAAACAAAATCTTTAATAATATATTAATTTAAAATTTTTTTTCATAACTTCCGCTAATCTTGTGCTTTTAGTTAAAATTAAAAGGTTCTAGTGTGTATATCTATTTCATAAATGTTCAATTTGTTTCACAACATAAATTTAAAAAAGAATGATTTCTAGTATGTATATCTATTCTCTTATTTTCTTTCTCTCTTTTTCCGCAACACCTTATAAGTATGATTATCTTTCTCATATTGATCATATTCATTATCAACATTGCAACACGTATGGAAAAGCCTTGTAAAGGTTAGTTGATCTCTCTAATCGTAATACTAGATGTATTGTAGAATACTTATATTGATATATTGTTTATGTAAATATAAAATTCATTTAGATTTAATGAGTCCTAATAACACAATTAAATAACAAATGTTGAATTGCAATGGATCTTAAAGATATTATCAAAGAAGAAAAATGTAACAATATTTTTCTCACCAGAAATGAGAAAATAATACTAAAATATCTCTCACCAAAAATAAGAAAATAATAAATATATATATATATATATATATATATATATATATATATATATATATATATATATATATATATATATATATATATATATATATATATATATATATACCAAAAGTAAGGAAAGTAATGCAAAAATAATTAAAATAATATATTTTATTTCTTCATTATTGCTAAAAACAAGTATTTACTTAGATATTATGTCTATTATTATTATATTAGATAATATATTTATTTATATTAGATAATAATGTGTTACGTTATTTTTTTTATTATGTCATGATTAATATGTAATATCAATTAATTGAAAATTGTTATTTATTTATATTTGCCATTAATGGTTATAAATCAAGTTAATACTAATCCTTATAATAGATTATATTAATTATCTTATTAATTTATAATTTAAACTTCAATGGTATAATATTGTAATGAACAAGTGAGAAATAAAAAATTTCTATATAATAAGTTGGTTGATTATTATTTTTGTTATTATTTATGGTCTGTCGTCAATGTAGGAGATATATGTTTTTATTGTCAAAGCTCACTTGTAAATGTATAGAGAATATTTTTAATTTAATAATTTAAGTTTGTTTCTTTGACTCACCAACATTGAGGTAAGATTACTTAGCAAGCAAAATATATATAATTTCTTGAAGTCAAATTATAAATTATTGTTTATTGTTAACTCTAATGATTGTTGTTTTCTCATGTGGTTCTTTCTTCTCTAAAAAGATAAAATGAAGTTGTGTTAGGATTTGTCTTCATGTATTTAATTTTTATATGAAGCATTTTTAATAGGACATAAGGTGACCAACTATTTAATCTTACTTAAAAGAGTTGAAATAAAATATATTAAATACTCAAATCAAGCTTCCAAAGATATATATGATATCATGTTAGTCCTCTAAAGATTATATACATCTTTATAGCATAAAATTAGCATGCATTTTAGAAATTAAATTAATATTTGAAGATACATCAAGGGAGATGTCATCTTTAAAATCATTTCCCAATTTGAAATTTTGTGAAACAGAATATCGATAAATATATGTTCTTTATTTTTCATGTATTTAATGTACTTATATAGTATTAGTATTAAAAAGAAAATATAGATAAAGATATGTTGTTTATTTTTCATGCATTTAATGTGCTCTTGTAACAACAATAATGAAGATATGTGTCTAGCTCATAAGGCAACAACTCACATGATTCTCATGAACAATAAGTTCCTCTCTTCTCTATTAATGCAAGAAGTTGATGTTAGTACTATATCTAGAACTACAAATATAATTGAAGGCTCCAAAAAAGCTAATATATTATTATGTGGAGGAACAAAATTACATATTGATAATGCATTATATTCTTCTAAGTCCCATATAAGCTTATTAAGTTTCAAGGATATTTGTTTAAATGGTTACCATATTGAAACAAAGAATGAAGGTAATATAAAGTATTTTTATATCATGAGACTTAAATTGAATAAAAAATATATATTGAAAAAATTACTTACTTTTCCTATGATTTGTACTAATAGAAGTTTACAAATCAAAATAAATATATTGTTTGGCATGACCAATTGGGTCGTTCGAGATCTATTATGATGTGAAAAATTATTGAAAATATATTTTGGACACTCATTGAAGAATCGGGAGATTCTTCAACCCAATAATTTTTTATGTATTGCTTGTTCCCAACAAAAGTTAATAATTCGACCATCACTAGAAAAAATGGAAATGAATCTCGCATTTTTAGAATGGATACAATGTGATATTTGTGGGCCAATACACCTATCATACCGACCATTTAGATATTTTATAATTTTAATTGATGAATAAACTAGATGGTGACATGTTTGTTTGTTGTCAACTCGCAACTAGACGTTTGCGAGATTGTTAGCTCAATTAATTTGACTAAGAGCTTGTTTTCTTGATTATCCAATTTAGAAAATCTGTCTTGATAATGCTAGTGAATTTACATCTCATGTTTTTAATAAATATTGCATGTCTATTGAAATTGATGTTGAACATCTTGTAGCACATGTTCATACACAAAATGGACTTCCATAATCAATTATTAAATGTATGAAACTTTTACTCATGTGATCAAAACTTCTAATGTTTATGTGGAGACAAGCACTCCTACTTAAAGCATTATTGATTTACAGAAGGCCAACAAGTTATCATAAGTACTCTCTTTTGCAATTGGTTTTTAGTCAACAACCTAATATCTTTCATTTAAGAAATTTTTGGATGTGTCAACACACTAAGATGAGTTCTCAGATCAGATTGTGAACATATGTTTAATACAAATCTTTATCCATTATATCTTGAATTATCAAGAGAAAATTATTTAGAACTCAGTTTGTTGATTGTTGGTTTTTCAAACATTAGGGAGAGAGAATAAGTAGTTGGAAAAGAAGATTAGTTGAAATAAATTATCATTATCTTGATCCATATATAAAATAATGTGAACTAGAAGTTCAAAAGATAATTTATTTACAAATCTTAGCAAAAAGGAATGACTAAATCAAATGTACCAACTACTAAGGTTCCAATAAGACTTGATATCCTTGTTGGACAATCTAGTATTATAAACAAGTCTTAACACATGGCTGCAGCGTGATAGATTTATTGGTTCCAAAGATAAAATCTTCAAATAAGAAAATGAGGTACAAAAAAATAAGATGGTCAAATTGGGCAATATGGGAACTCCAAAAGATTCACTTCACATAATTAATATTTTAGTTCCAAAAGAATCCATACCTGAAATTAGTGAAAATAATGAGATCTCAAATTATGTCATGAATAGAATACAATGGAACCAAAAAAAGTTAATGTTGACTATGTATTTGCATATAGTGCAACTCTAAATGTAAAGAATGATATTGAGGATCAAGAATCAAAGTCTATTAAGGATTGTAGACAAAGAAATGATTAGTCAAAATAGAAAGACTAAATTGAGGCAAAATTAGATTTGTTTGTCAACTGAATTAAAATGCTTTTGAACTTGTAATCCATTCACCTAAATATGTAAAGCCAATTAAGTTTTTGGACATGTAGTTCATATACCTAAAAATATAAGACTGGATAGGTTTTTGAACTTGTAGATTGTACATTTGAAAATGTAAAACAAATTACTGTTTTGTACTCAAGCTCCATACACTTGAAGATGTAAAACTAGTTGAATACAAATAAGTTTTTGTGCAAAAATGAAATAAGTGAAAATTGCTTAAGGATTATCACAAAGATCAAACATTGATTTTGAAGAGACATATTCACCTGTAGTGGATGCAAGTACTTTTCGATACTTAATTAGTTTAGTTGCATATGAAGAGCTTAGTTTACATCAAATGAATGTTATTACAATCTATTTGTGTGATTTACTTGATCATGACATTTATATGAAATTTCTTGAAGGATTTAACCGTCTTAGTGAATATTTAATAAAATAAAGATATAAAATGGTCTCATTTGTCCATGTAATCTAAAAATGATTTTGTCATAATTATTCTTCATGTAAATGACATAAATAATATTGGAACTCCCAAAGAGCTTCCAAAAGTTATAGATTGCTTAAAGAAAGAGTTTGCGATGAAAGATCTAAGTAAGACAAAGTTTTGCTTGAGATTATAAATTGATTATTTAAGGAGTGAAATTTTTGTGCATCAAGAAACTTATATAGAAAATGTGCTTAAAAGATTTTACATGGACAAATCACATCCATTATGTACTCCAATGATGATAAGGTCTTTATATGTGAACAAAGATCCTTTTAGACATTGAGAAAATGATAAAAAAAAACTACTTGGTCCTTTAAGTACCATATCTTAGTGCTATAGGAGCACTAATGTATCTTGCTAATTTTACACGACCTAATTTGTCGTCAATTTATCAGCAAGATATAGTTCTTTACCTACACGAATGAAGTCAAGCACATACTTCATTATCTTAAAGGTATTATGGATATGAGTTTATTTTATTTAAATGTTTCAAAACAAATTTAATTAGTTATGTAGATGCAAGTTTATATGTTAGATCCTTGTAATAGTAGATCATAAACATTATATTTATTTACATGTGATGGTATAGTCGTTTCATGGCGGTTTGTGAAACAAACTATAATAGCCACATCATTTAATTATGAGAAGATTTTAGCATTACATGAAGCAAGTTGCAAATATGTTTGGTTGGGATCTATAATACAACATGTGAAAGAAACTTATGGTTTATCTTTAGGAAAGATGTCTTCCACCATCATATATGAAAATAATGTCACATGTATTACTTAGTTAAAATAAGGATATAGTAAAGGGAATAGAATAAAAGCATATTCTGTCGAAATTCTTTTTTACTCATGATCTTCAAACGAATGATGATGTAAATATTAAACAAGTTTGCTCAAGTGAGAATCTAGCATATTTTTTTACAAAGTCATTGTTGAGAAAGACTTTTGAGCAATTGATACACAAGATTGGACTTTGTCATCTTAAAGATGTTTTGTCTAGGAAAGATATAAATACCTTCTACACTCTTTTTCCTTCACCATGATTTTGTCTTATTGGATTTTTCTAGCAAGGTTTTTAATGAGACAAATAATAATATATTGAAGAATAATGTATTTTTTTTCCTTCAATAAATTTTTATCCCATAGGATTTTTCTAGTAAGATTTTAAAGAAATATATACTTAAATAATAGATATCCATAAACATTAAAAAAAAGTGTTATGAATATTAATATATTAATGTTGTTATCCAATTATACATTATTATTTCTAAATACGTTATTAGGCATTATCCATTATTATTTTGAAAAAGAAAGGATAATAAAAGTGGTTTTTGTGAATGTGTGAAAAAAAAACTTATTTCCATTTTTCTGCAACATTCCTTGCAAAGTTTGTAGAAAAAAAATTGTCCCACGTTAACTTTGAATTTAAAAGGCTAGTTTAATAAATTCAAGGATAGTTTAATAAATTCAATGATGTTTTGACACTGGAATGTTCATCCAACATAGAATAAATATTATTATTTTATTTAATACGTTAGAATCACTTCTAAATTTCTAAATTAATTAATCATACTTCAATCCCACTTACTTTTATAACTTTTATTTTTATTTTTTTTTATAATAGATATTTAGTTAATCACACAACAAGCATTTTAAACAAGTTTTTTAGAAACAAGAAAAAGTTTAAGGCGTTACATAATCAACTAATTTCCAACGAACACACTCACGGTGGATACCATTAATGTCAAGTAGGACCCATCTAAAATGTTTCTGTTACGTGACAAGAGAAAGGTAAAGAAAGGGGTAAACGTATAAAACAAAAGTTAAACTACTAAAATAAATTAAAAAAATTGGAAGACAAAAGTAAAATTAACTCTTAAACTAGAGGATAAAAATATTAATTTCCCGAACAGAGTATAAATAAGTTTTTTTTTTGCTTCTTATAACATTTAAAAATATATATTATTAAAAATAGAATATATATTTAATCTTTGTTTATATTGATATAATTTTTAAAGAGGATAAATTTATTTACATAAAAGTAAGTTACGTCATTCAATATATGTCTTAGAATTCAGCATTAAAATTTTATCATATAATCATACTTTCAAAATTTTAGACCAATCCTAAATTATTTAATACCTTGATAATATTAGTCAAAATCAACTTAATATATATTTTGAAATATATAGAAATGAGGTTATTTAACTACTTTCTTATTGTTATTTGATTTTTATAATTTAACATGAGCAATTTAAATAATTTATAATTATAATCCAATAGTTAAACTAACAAAAATAAAATTTTATACATATTATTTTTGATATTAAATTGAATGTTATTTTGTATAGACTTTCATATTCTAAATTTAACTTAATGATAAGCGAGAATTTTAAATAATTTATATGAGATTTTAAGTTTGAATCTCATTATTATCATTGTATATTAATTTCTTAAAATTTAATTTAAGGTTATGTTTGACTTTTTATTTGTCTTAAAATTGACTTTAAAGTTAAAATTAAATAATTTTAAAATAAAATATAAGTTATTAATTTTTTTTTTCAATTAAAACACCGCTCATCGATTCAAGATAAGAGAGAAAGAGACATGTATATAATTTATATATTTCAGTTAATTTCTAATAGCTACTTTGTCTATTGTAAAAATTAAGATCGTTAATTTTTGAAGAAATTTTCGTGCCAATATGTTTAGCTCAATTTTTGTCTTTTTTTAAAAAATAAAATAAAATTAGTCACATACTATCTACACCAATAAATTAATTATAAGCATATATTTATTTCATTTTATTTTTATTACATTTATATTTTTTAATATCTCTACTTTTACATAGATTTTTTTTACAATAACACCATCAAAATTAAAACGTAAACCATGTATAGATTACTCAATTCTTCCATATCTATATAAAACTTAATTTTTACATTTTATTCTGCATTTTCTTTCTCAATTTTTAATAGAAAGCATAGTAGTTAAGTAGCGAGCTGATTCGATTTCCCTAGTGTCAAAACGGTAATTCAGACAAGATAGCGGGACATTTTGTCCGCGAGACAATTGGCAACAGCAATATAAAGTTACACGGGACGTGCAGCCAACGGTGCACAAAACTTGGAACCCAAAGGCAGCGCAGCGAAGCATTGGGAGATAGAGAGAGAGAGACACCAACCCTTCTCTCTCGCTTTCTTTTGACGCTTCTGACCCTTTTCCCTCGCTAGCTCTTTGTCTGAGTCTTCTCTTTGCCCAAACCCAAACCCTCTTTCTCCCTGTCATTGACCTAATGGCTCTCCCTGACTCTTCTTCTCGCCGCAACTCTCTGATCCCCTCCTTCATCTACTCCTCTTCCACCAAAACTCTTCCTCTTCGCCACATGCTCAACTCCGACGCCGCCTCCTCGCCGCCGGCCAACCTCGCCGTCGGATCGTGCGGCCTCATGATTCCCTCTCCCAGCGAGAAGCGCAAGATCGAGATGTACTCGCCCGCCTTCTACGCCGCCTGCACTGCCGGAGGAATCCTCAGCTGCGGCCTCACTCACATGGCCGTCACTCCTCTTGATCTAGTCAAGTGTAATATGCAGGTCTCTCTCTCTCCATTTATCGATCTGGCTTATTGTGCTTAGATTTAACTCTCTTTCCGTTCGATTGTGCTATGTTTGTTAGCATTTTGCTTCGTGATTATTTAGATCTGCGATTTCCTTTGAGGTCTTTTCCGATGTTAGGTCGTGATTCGCGCGTCTTCGTTAGTTAGATCTGCTACGCTTGGTGACTGTGTTCAGTTGAAGGATCGTTTGCCTAGTATTTCGTGACATTTCTAGTTCGATTTATTTATTTATTTGTAGTTTCGGATATGCGCTATTCTTGTCTTTCTAGTGTAATTATTTTGCTGTATTTTTTTTTTTCGATCAAGTCGTTTAGGTTTTGTAGTTTTAGGCTTTTTACTCCGTTGAGGTGCTGAGTGTGATTTCGCGAGAGAATCTTCAATAGGCGCGCAGTTACACTAGAGGACATGGAAGTTTGTCCGTGTTGAAGTGCTGAATCTGTAATGAATAGTCGTGATTTGTGTTGTAACGTTAAGGATCTGACTCGGTAAAGTTCGCAACCTTAACATTGATAAGAAAATCAATGGTTGATATTACGCGCATGTGCATAATAAATTATGGTTGTGTGGAATATTGATGGTTAGTTTTCTTGTCATAAACCCTTGTATACTTCAGAGGAGTCAATTCCTAATGTTAATACCTAGTGTATGCCGTTGGAATTGGGATTGTTTACTTGGTAGTTACTAGGATTTGTGTTTCAATGTTTTTGGTTATTGATTTCAGATTGACCCTGCTAAGTACAAGGGCATCTCGTCTGGGTTTGGAGTTTTGCTTAAGGAGCAGGGATTCAGGGGCTTTTTCCGTGGCTGGGTGCCTACCTTGCTTGGTTACAGTGCACAGGGTGCTTGCAAGTTTGGATTCTATGAGTTCTTTAAGAAGTACTATTCTGATATTGCTGGCCCTGAGTATGCAAGCAAGTACAAGACCTTGATCTACCTTGCTGGTTCGGCATCTGCAGAGGTTATTGCTGATGTTGCACTTTGCCCCTTTGAGGCTGTGAAGGTCCGTGTCCAAACTCAGCCTGGTTTTGCAAGGGGTTTGTCTGATGGGCTCCCAAAATTTGTCAGATCTGAAGGAACCTTAGGGTATGCTTATAAATGCTTTTAACTACATTGTTTTTGGTAGAGGATGTTATGTAATCATGCTATGTTGATCTATGCTAGGATTTCAGATTAGGATGTGATCTAATGATGCCTTATGATTTCAGGCTGTACAAGGGATTAGTGCCTCTGTGGGGACGGCAGATTCCATGTAAGTTAGCCATCATATAGTTTGTCCTTTACAATATACTTTTTAGTGCCGTTTTGCTGAATTGGCTGTTTGTGCATTGTTCAGTATCTCTTGGGATACCAGATGAGGCGTTTTAGTTTGTACTTCAACTTTTGGATTTTCTGGTTACTAAATTCTTATGTTCTGACTGTTGAGGCTCTGTGGTACTTCTCTGTTGCACTACAATTCACATTTGAAAACTGAAATATTCCTGTCTGCTTTTTTCCTTTGTTAAAATTTATTATGAAGTATTAGTAATGATATCTTTTTAGCAATATATGGCTATAGATTAATTCATTGGTTAAAAAATTGAAAATTCCTTGTAGAGTTGCTCAAAAGCTTGCCAAGGATTTAAGGATATAAGTTGATTAATTCTGTTTGCTGTCTTTGTGCAGAAATTTTCAATGCTTTTATTGTGTTTCTGCTTTATCAATTTCTTATGAAACTTGCTGATAAGTTGGCTTTTTTGGTGGGAATTAGTTGTCATTAATTTTAGATTTTTGGTTGCATGCGCCTATAAAATACAAATTATTTACATTATATTATGTTATTGATATTGCATTACTGGTTCTCAGCATTTCCATATTGCAAAGTATGGTTAGTTTGTGAATTGTTTGTTTTTCATATATATAATTTTATCATATTTTTCATATATTGTTTGTTTTTCATATATAGAATTTTTTTTGTTCTGTGCTCATACTCAGTTTAAAAATTGTAATTTGTTTGTTGAGAAATGATGCAACTTGTCATTGTGAATATTGGTGAAGTTTGATGTTTTGTGCTGTATTAGTTTGAGCTTTGTTTCATTTACATCTTATAACTTGGAATATAAAAGGTCCTGATACCTGAATAAGACCTGTAGGACATAAAAATGTTCTTTCTTGCAGACACAATGATGAAGTTTGCTTCTTTTGAGACCATTGTTGAGCTGATCTATAAGCATGCCATTCCCACACCAAAGAATGAGTGCAGCAAAGGTCTGCAACTCGGTGTCAGTTTTGCTGGTGGATATATTGCTGGTGTATTATGCGCAATTGTGTCTCATCCTGCTGATAATCTTGTCTCTTTTCTGAACAATGCGAAAGGAGCAACAGTGGGTGATGTGAGTGTCAGACTTGGTGCATGTTTAGTGTAATTGTTTCATATTATGTCTGTTTTTGACAAGTTTCGTTGATGTTATATATCATGTAATGCAGGCGGTGAAGAAGCTTGGTTTATGGGGTCTATTCACCCGTGGTCTTCCCCTCCGTATTGTTATGATTGGAACTCTTACTGGAGCCCAATGGGGAATCTATGATGCGTTCAAAGTCTCTGTTGGACTGTAAGTTTACACAATTGCTAGAATATGATAGGGTTTCATGTATATTGTGTTCTTCATTAGGATGTGCTAATGATTTTTTTTTCCTTCCCAGGCCAACCACTGGTGGTCCTGCTCCTGCGGCTGCTCCAGCTCCTGGTGCTGACCTTGCAAAGGCATAGAAAGTCAATGATGATACACTCGATAGTTTGTTTAAGAAACTTAGAAAGCCAGTGAATAGGACCATAAATAAACAGAGGAATGCTGAAGTTGCTTGAGTGGATCTCAAGCTTGGTTGGATAATATTCTTTTCAAGTTCAAACGTTGTTTCCATTTTTCTTATATTTGAGTATTTTAAATTTTTGGGAGGATGGTTTTGCTCGCATCCTTCCCGTTGCTGAAAACTTTGTAGCTAGGATTGATATAATTTTGCATGTTAGGTTCACTACATGCCATTGTCAAACGGGAATACATTTGTTTTCTTGTCTGTGCATAAGCATAGACGCATGCAATATCTAGATTGAGATCATTTTTACTCCCTAGTTTACTTGATTAGTTCTCATCTGGAAAATATTTTTTTGTCAAGTACATTTTATTGTATTGTTATCATCAACTCTCGCAATGACGATTTACTCATTTACCTTTGGTATATAAACGATTAGGGTAAGGAGAGGGCTGTCCCAAGCTAAGATTTGAGCTGGGACTTTTAAATAACAAATCAACTTAAGAGAGTTTTTTAATTCCGTGAGGAGGTGGGTGCGCAGTTGAATTTAATAGGACTTGGAATAAATTTGATCATGAATGTTTGTAAGCAGGAAATCTAAGGGAATTTTACTATTCAATGCTCAACAGTGAGGTGATTGAATCTATAATAGGTGTATAAGTTATATAGTCAAAATTATATTCAATGTAGACACTTTATATTCAATTTTAAAATTTAAATAAATTATATAGTCAACACTTCAATTTATCCATTCTTCCCTTTTATGTTCGTATTTATTGCACAAAATCTTATGTTTTGTGTATATATTATTCTTAAGCTATTTTTATACTGTAATTTATGAAATTATTAGTCAATAATCAGCTGTTGATTTGTGTCAAATTGATAAAATTACCATTTCTATTTGTAAATTTGTACTCGTCGTACAAGGGTACTAGTAAATTCTCATCTGTTCGATTCCTACGAGTTAAAGAATAATTAAATTATAACCAAACAAGTTACATTTTATATTTTAAAATTAAGAATAATTAAACCCTAAGTAAAGAAAAATACTAAAGTCTGCTATTATGTACTAATGAATTAAAACTAATTTATTAGGATAATTTTTTTTATGAATTAAAAAATAAAAAGAAATAAAACATTTTAAAAAATATTTTACTTTTCAATAAACTTTACACTTTCTCAAGAGTTAAAAAAAATCCAAACTTAAAAGAATTTTCTTGCTTTCTAATAAATTTTATATTGCTTTTGTTCATATAATTCTTGAAAAATTTAGTTTAGTGAAGTAGTTTTTAGAAAAAAAGTAAATTTATAATAATCATGTAAAATATACTATTCATAAATTGATCACATGAATTTTATATTATTTTTATATTGTGATCCAATGACTATGCAATACAAATTACAATAATTACTTTAAAAATCATATTAAAAATAATATGGGATTGGATAATAAAGTAAAATTATTTTACTACATTATTAATAACCATTCGACTCTAGTTTTATATTTTTTATTATATATAATAATATCATATCATGTGATAGGTTTTGTTAAATTTTCATTGCTACAATTTTAAAATATTTTTTACTTTAAAGACATGAAACTATGATTTATATTTATTTTAATTTTTTAATCTAAAAAGAGGTTTAATTACAATGCATATTTATAAATTATACTAGAGAAGCGCAAGCAGCAAAAGGAAATGCAAGGGCATATTTCGATCCTGCCTCAGGCTAGACCGTCCATTTGACAAGTTGGAGGTTAATCTTTACATTTACGAGGAATATGTACAAAGCAAAGAGAAGAAAAATTACATGTGAACGAAGGATAGAGCATAGTCGAAGAGGTTAATTTTCACAATATGACGAACTCCGCTGCGGGAAATATTTATATTTAGGGTCCGACTATGTTTTGAGCAACATTGTCTCCAAAAATAATATTTTGTAAAATAAAAACAAAAAAATAAAATAAAATCACATGTCAATGCTTAATATCTTGTAAAACCATGTCAAGCTTAGAAAAGTCAGTTTGATGTTGTTGAAGATTCACCACCATGCGTCTATGCCTTTGGCAATCAAGCGTACCTGCAGCATTAGAAAAACTCGTTCCCTCAAAACTACGTAGGCTTTTCTTAATCACCTACAAGCATCCTTATAGATCCTCTACCACAAACTAGCTAGAAATTGAATCAGTATTTATTGAAACTTACACTCTTTATTTTGGCGTGCAATGAGTGGGTTATATTCTTATGTCGTAAGTAAAGCGTCTAAATTGATAGAGATTTTTTTCTTCTCTATGTATGAATTGCATCTCAATTATATTTTCATACTTCCTAAAGAAAATTTTGAATTAGATTCTAAATTGATAGGTTAGTGTGAGCTTATTTACACAGAAATGTACCCTTCAAATATGAATCTATTTTCTGAAAGATCCTAACTTCTATGAATGGGTGAATTTTTAATATTTTTTTATGATGTATATTATATTGAAGGAATATTGTTTACGCCAGATAACATTGTTGGGAAATTATGGAATATAGATAGAAATTATATACTATAGTGAACTTTTTTCCTTTGTAAGATACTACGAATGAATATGATTCATGATTTAAGTGTTTATCTTTTTTAGTGCAGAAAAATCACAAATAAATAAGAATCACAATATAGTAGCGCAGCATCAACGTAGTCCACACAAATAAAATGTCCAGGAGCCTCTCTCTTAGTACTAGGCTGCTAGCTGATGGCTAGGTTTCTAATAGGTCTTTCTTATAAAGTTAGCACTTAGCACCGCCCCTTTTTGTTTTGCTCATACTCTCTATGCTTATGGGCTTATACTCTCTCCAAGCCCAATCCGAGTGAAATTAAGTCTAACATAGTTTCTCTTTCCGCTCCAATTAATCTTCACCATGGATGTGACCATAAAGACTCTCATAATATTGATAGTAATATTAAATTATCTTTAATATACAAATAGTACGTGATAATCTAGCCATATATCATTATTACTTAAATAATGAGAAAATAATATTTGAGTTAACCTTGCCATGACTAATAATGTTGTGTAGTTTTTGTTCCTTTATCTAAATATCTTACTTGAACATAACATAACAAATAAATACAATGTAACAAATAAGCGCAATATCTTTTATTGACTTATTTAAGCATGACATATTTTTTACCATATTATTCTACCAAGAGACCTAAAGATATAACTCTTATTGTATAGGATGGGTGAATCTCATCTAGATGAATCTCATCTAGATCACTCACACTCCTCTATATGACTTATCATATATCCAATTACTACCTTTATGATCACCCTATTACAAGTGACATTTGATAGCATTAAAACATACAACTCCTCATGTGGACATTGTAGTGACTTCGAGGCAAAGGACTACATACATTATGATTGCTACCAGAATCACTTACGACACTCACACAATATTCTATGTAGTGTTTTCATAGTGAGCCAATCCAATACATTATTACTCTAATCATGTGTCCATGTAAAAACTTGACATCACATATTCAAGACTTGTGAGATGTGGTTATTAGTCTACTCATACTAGTTTCAATGGATTATTGTTGTCCTTATTAACAATAATATTTGACTAGATATATATTAAAATAATATTCTATTATCTAATTCAATCTCATGATCAAGTTGTTGGAGCAAGATGTGAATGTGTTCAAACTCTTACACGTTTTGATGATAATAAACATTATGCCTCAAGAGTGATGACTAACCTTTTGATTATGTATACAAACTTTTCAAAAGTATCTTATGTCATCACAACATAAACAAAAGGTATTTGCGTCCAAAAAGACATAACTTATGGAACATCATCCATAAGAACAATGTTGTTCATACGAGCTCGCCATCCATACGAGTACTTCGTCCAAATATGAAAGCATCCAATAGTGTTCCAATGTTTATATATGATATATAAGTATCTTGGAATTTGTGTTTTAACTTATATACTTTGTCTCTCTTATCATTTGAATATAGATGTTATCACGGAATATATTAACGTTACTTTCCTACATAGTGTATGTTGCCATTGTTACTCTGTTATTCAGGAACAAGACTTACTCTTAAATAAGCTATGAAAAACAAGATAACTTTGATAGTGGAGTGCACTAATAAAGACATCCATGAGATAGGAAACAAGTTGAATGTATGTATTTGCACCTTTTCCTTCTTAGCATGTTTAATGAAAAAAAATACCTTTTCTCTCTGCTCAGTACAAGACAAAAGTACCAGAGTTAGTTTTTTCCAAAAGGTTATCTTTTGCATTTAATGCAAAAATATCATTGTCTTAGTTTGCTTTCAAAGAATATCTTCCCAAGGTCTATATATATTCATCCATGATGAGAAGAACAAAAACACATAACGAGAAAAACAATTCATACAAAAACACTCTTTGAAAACACTTTGGACAATAATTTGAAAAGTTTTGTAAAAAGCTTTGTTTTTCTTTTCAAGCTCACTTCTTAAAGTGTATTTTCTTTGTTTTATACAAAGTTCAAGCTTTGCTTTGAAAGTTGTATGCTCATTTATTGAGTTATCTCTTTGTAAAAACTCTTTTACTTTTGTGTGATAGCTTGAAAATATTAAGTATTAAAGAATAGTTGGTTACTTGTAATATGAGTTGTAGATTACAAGTGTGTAGAGTCTAAAAAAACTGAGAATACTTGTTGTAAATTAGTTGACTTAGTGGAAAATTTTTCAATAGGACTAGACGTAGCTCTATGTTGTAGAGTGAACCAGGATAAACAATCTATGCATATCCTCTTTTCTCTCTTTTAAGTTTATGTTATCACGCCCTTTTGGATAGTTTGTCCATAGCTTGTGCTTTGAACTTATATTTGTTGCAAAAAGGTTTTAAAGTGCTTAAAAATCACATATACAAGTCAACCTCATTTCTTGAGTGTACTTGTTATCTTTAGTTGGTATCAAAGTTCATCCTTTTGGGGATGAACATCTAATAGTGTAGGGGACAAGATCCATATACAAGCACTACGAAAATAGAAGAACATGCTGTCAACACACTACCTTTATTCAAAAGACAAAGTTATGAGTACTAGAAGCAAAGAATGGTAGCATTCTTTGATGCATGCCATACTGACATGTGAGATGTCATAGAAAATGGGAACTACAATGGAACAAAGCTTCCTAGATCCTCATGGAATGAATAGTAGAAGATGAGGTACCTTTTTAACTCTAAAGCTAGAAATTTTCTAATTTGTACCTTGATAGAAGTAGAATATGAGAAAGTTCATAGTTGTAAATTCTTTAAGGAGATATGGGACACTCTAGCTCTAACCTATGAAGGGACGTCACATGTAAAAGACTCTAAGATAAATATGCTTGTACATCAGTATGAGTTATTTAAAATGAAGGATCATGAAAGTATTGATCAAATGTTTGGATGCTTCCAAACAATTATTAATAATTTGAGGTCCTTAGGTAAAACTTATGATAATTATGATTATATAACAAAAATCTTGAGAAGTTTTCCTAGAAACTAGAGACCATAGGGTATAGCTCTCAGGGTGTCCAAAGATCTAAAAAAGCTTCCCATGGAGGAAATTCTTGGCACCCTCAAAGTTCATGAGATTGAACTTAATGAGGATAAAGGCCAACGTAAGGGCAAGTTCAAAGTCCTCAAGGCTCAGAAGGCCACCAAAGGATCATTTTCCAAAGCCTTAAATGTTGAAGAATCTTCTAAGGAAGTATTAGAAGAGGAAGGTTATGATGAAAACGAGTTTTTCTTCATCTCAAGATAGATCCACTCTATATGGAAGAAGAAAAGAGGATCCAGATGGAGAAACCACTCAAAAAAGTTTACCAAGGAAGTTAAAGACAAAAGCCAAGTGGTATGCTATGAGTATAAGAAGCTAGGACACTTCAAGTTACAATGTCCAAGTCTTGAAAAGGAGAAAAAGAAGAAGAAATCCTCTTCAAGAAGAAGAAATGTCTCATGGCAATATGGGAAGACCTTAATCTATCTTCCTTTGAAGAAGAGAATGAAGAAGCAAATATCTGCCTTATGGCTAATACAACTTCAAAAAGTGAAGAAAAAGATGAGGAGGTAATCTTTCATGACTAAAGTCATCTTCAAATTGCTTATCAAGAACTTCTTCCAAACTCCTCAACTCTCTCCATTGGTTGTAAAGATTTGAAAAAAAGTTTTTGAAACTAACTAGAGTTTGATGCTTTAAGGAAAGAAAATGATTTACTTAAAAAGGAGAATGAGAGTTTAAAGGAAGATAAGGCCAAAAACCTATATGAAGTCAATGCTTTTGAAGAAAATGAAAAACTTCAAGAAGTAGTTGACCTTAGATAGAGTTTAGCCAAATTTATTAGTGAGTCTGAAAACATGGAAAAGTTCCTAAAAAACAAAAGACATCCATATGACAAATCTAGTATTGGCTATGATAAAAAGAAAGATTTATAGAAAGACAAATCTACTTCTTATTGCTTAAATTATGGAAAGTTTGGATACTTGTTTTATGATTGTGGAAATCGTCCAAAGAAGAGACTGTTTAAACCTTTTAGGACTAACAACAAAAGACCTAAGAAAATTTAGGTACCTAAAAACATGATCATTTTTGTTACAGATCTACTTGACAATAGGAATGAGACACCAATCATGGTATCTGAATAGTGCTTGTTCACATCACATGACAGGAGAAAGGTCTATGTTTCAAGACATAAGACCTAAGTTAGAAGGTTAGGTTACCTTTGGAGGTAACAAGAAAGAAAGGATAACATGGATAGGTAAACACCTTTTCCATTCTATTGACAATGTTTTGTTTGTTGAAGGACTAAAACACAATTTGCTGAACATAAGTCAATTATGTGACATTGAGTATGATGTTTCCTTTAACAAGGGAGAATATATAGTTAGAAACTCTTACGACTTATTATTGTTTTTTGCCAAGAGATATAATAATCTTTATAAGATTAATCTGATAGACTTGACAAGTCAAAGTGTAACCTATCTGGTGTCCATAGAAGATGACCATTGGACTTGACATAAGAAGCTTGGATAAGCTAGCTTGAGATTGATCTCAAAGCTAAAGAAACATAACCTCGTGCAAGGACTTCCGAAACTTGTGTACAAGACATATATTTTATGTTATGCTTGTTAGAAAGGAAAACAAGTTAGAGGATCATTTGAGTCCAAAACCATTGTTTCAACTTATAAACCTTTGGAGTTGTTACATTGATTTATTTGGTCCAACCAAAACTGCCTCAATGAGTGATAAACGTTATGAACTAGTAATAGTAGATGACTACACCAGATGGACGGGAGTTATGTTCCTTACCTACAAGGATGAGTATTATAAGGTTTTCTAAATATTTTGTAAACATTTTCGAAATGAAAAAAGTATTATTTCAATAAGAAGTGATTATGAGAGGGGGGGGAGAATTTGGAAAGTAACCTTTTAAAGGTTTTATGAAGAGAGTGATCACAATTTCTTTTCTCCAAGAACTTCTCAACAAAATGATGTTGTTGAGATAAAGAATAGATATCTTCAAGAGATGGCAAGAATAATGTTGAATGATAACTCCTTACCTAAATACTTTTAGGCTTAAGCTGTTAATACAACATGTTATTTACAAAACAAAAAGACTTCTTATAAACTGTGGAAGGGTAGACAATCTAACATTTCTTATTTTTTTTAACCCTTTTGGATGTGAATGTTTCATTCTGAACACCAAGGAAAATCTGGGAAAATTTGATCCTATGTCAGACAATGAAATATTCTTGGGATACTTTGAAATGTCTAAGGCATATAGAGTTTACAGCTTAAGAACCTTGACTCTAGAAGAGTTCATCCATGTTAAGTTTAATGACTCTAAGCCTAATAAGGAGTTATTAAAGCTAAATGACTATGTTGCATATTTAAATCTTAATGATTTACAAAGATCGTCCATAGAGTCCCATTTGAACGAGGATCAGAAAGATGATAAGGTTGAGCCTATTTCAAGAAATTGGTAGATGAAAAACTATAATCCTAAGCAATAGATCTTAGGAGATGTCAAAGACAGAGTGAGAACCAAATCAACCTTCAAAGACTAAGGACAAGTAGTCTTGTTATCTGAGTTGGAACTTAAAAATGTTGAAGAGGCCCTTATAGACGATGACTGGATAAAGGCCATGCAAAAAGAGCTAGATCAGTTCCAAAAATAATGATGTTTAGAAGCTAATCTCTCTACATAAAGACAACTCCATCACAGGTATCAAATGGGTCTTTAGAAACATGCTAGATGAAAATGGTAAGGTGGTCAGAAATAAGGTAAAGTTAGTAGCTCAAGGTTATTCCTAACAAGAAGGTATAAATTTCACTGAAACCTTTGCTCTTGTAGCTAGATTAGAAGACCTTCACATCTTACTATCCTTTACTATTCTATGGGTCACATTTTATCATTGTACATATCTATGTTGATGATATCATTTTTGGTGCCATTGATGATTCTTTTTGTGAAAAATTTTCAAAACTTATGTAAAAGGAATTTGAAATGAGCATGATGAGAAACTAAAGTTATTTCTGGGACTTATGATATAACAAATAGATGATGGTATCTTTATCCATTAAACAAATTATGTCAATGAGTTACTCAAAAAGTTCAAGCTTGATGATTGCAAAAGTATGAGTACACCCATGCACCTAACATTTATCCTTATTCTAGTTGATTATGATAAATAGGTAGACTAAACTGCATGTAGAGGTATGATTGGTTCACTTTTGTATCTTACTATATCTAGTTTAGATATAATGTTTAGTGTATGTCTGTGTGCATGTTTTCAAGCTAATACTAGAGAAACACATCTTATAGTTATTAAACGTATCTTTAGATATCTTAAAGGTATCACCAACCTTGGTTTATGTTTTAAGTAATCTCATGAGTATAGGTTAGTAGGGTACTTCAATGTTGATTATACTAGAGATAAAATAGAAAGGAAAAGCACTAGTGGAGGTTGTCACTTCATTGGAGCTAACTTAGTCTTTTGGGAAAGCAAGAGACAAGACATTATTGCTTTGTCTACTACATAATTAAAGTACATTGCTATTGTTGGTTGCTGCTTACAATTGCTCTAGATTAAGCATCAACTTGAGGAGTACAAGATCTTTGAGAGTAACATTCGTTTTCTTTGTGATAATATTGTTGCCATAAATCTTTCTAAAAATCCCACATTGCATTCTAGAGCTAAGTAAATAGAAATTAAATATAATTTCGTAAGAGATTATGTTTAGAAAGAAAAATTTGACATTAAATTCATTAGCATAGATGAATAACTGATTGATATCTTTACAAAACCTCTTTTTGAAGATAAACTTGTTCATATCAAAGACATTCTTGGTATGAAGTTTGTCAAGGAATGAAGTTTAAAGTTTGTGACAAGTGCATCCATAACTTATTTGCTTCTATAACTATCATGGCATCCAAAAGATATACATCCATAGACTTATACATAGTCACATTCTTTGTCTTTTATGTGTTTGTCTTATATGAGTTTCTCTCTCTTCCTAAAACTGAGTCAATGTTTTTACTTACACATTTTTAGTATTTTTTTTTATTGTTTGATATGGATCTAGATAGAATTTAGAATGACATAGAGGGAGAGTAAGAGGCTAGAGACAACCAAACACTAAAAGGCCCTATGACAAGAGAGAGACTAAGGAAGTTACAAGAAGAAGTGCTTCAAAAGATGGAGTTTCTTAGAAGCTTGGAGGACTCAAGCCTAGGCATAAGCCCAAGCCTAAGTCCAACCATCTATACTGTGCTCCTTAACATCCTAGAAGCACGTGTGTTGTATTTTTTCTTCATTTAGAAATCATTTGTAATCTTAGCTTAACTCCTAAATATGGCTTTGTTATGTTTGTTTGGCTAAGTAGTTAGCCAAAGCTTTTCCTAGTCTTAGGATAAGCTTGTAACTTGTTTGGATAAGCAGATGGGATATCCACCTATCCAAACAAGTAGTAAGTGTAGGAAAGCCTATATAAGGCCTTCATCCTTTGTAAACTCACCATATGTCATTTTGAATGGAAAAATAGTATGTTGCTTTGCAAATTGGAGAGTTAAATCTTTGTCTTGTTTTGTGCAAGAGACTTTAATTCTTATCAAGCTTTCACGAGGTTTGTGACGAATCCTATTTGCTCTTATCTTCCTCCTCAAGAGAGAGTGGTGAGTATCATAACCCATTCATTTCCATATCCATATTATTTCATTCTTCTTCCTTTTGTTCTCAAGTTCCTCGAGCTCCATCAATCAAGAAGGAATGAGAGTGTTAGCTCCAATCAATATCCTTGGGAGATCTACATAATTTGGAATCAAGAGCCATTGGAGCCTGCATCAATGTGTGTCCATTCTTAAAGGAAAATGCAACTTTTCCTTGTAATTTGGTCTCCAAAAGCTCACAACCATAGTTGGTAAGTGTAGCCATTCTTGGTAGTTCTTTGTCCATAGTTTCTTGGTTTTTTTTGCATCTTTTTGCTTGGGTTTGTTTTGCCTAGGTCTGCATAGCCATGCCATTTCCTTGTGTTTTGAGTCATTGTTGATAGTTATCGAGTGAGGGTTTTGTTGGAAAAAAATGCAGACCTCCATTATTGTTTTTGCTAGAAATTCTTGTACCATAAGCTTGTGTTGGTTTCGTTTTCTTGGGTATTTTAGCATGTAATTGTGGCTAAATGGTATGCTGTACGTAAGGAAGGTACTGCAGTGATTAAAACATATTTCTTGCATGCCTTGTATGTGAAGATAGTCCATGGAAGCCATTGTAGTAATGCTAGAAAAATTCTACTGAAAAAAAGAAAGTGGTTTTGTGTGTTGTTGTGATTACTTGTGTTCCAATAGAGAAAATATTCATTACTGGAAAGTAGTTGTTATGATCATTTAAGAATGAGTTAAAAAAAGAGTGAAAATCCATTAAAGTAGTACGCTAAAGCTTGCCTGAAGTGCTAAAAAAAGAGAGCAAAAGAAGTGCTAGTAACCTTTTAGTGAAAAAAATTGTTGTATGTGTTAGCAATCTTGAAATTTTTTTTGAAAGTGGTTGTATTGGTTGGACTTGTTGGATGTTGTATACTAAATCCTCTGCATATTTAGTGTCTAAATCAATTCTTGAGTATGCATCTTGTCCACTAAATTCCAGCTATTTCTTGTTTTATACTTTTTTTTTTGCCTGTCATTTCCTTTAGCCTCTTTAGTTTTGTCATTTGAGTTTTCTCTTCTTTAGAATTCCTAAGAGTTTTTGAGATTCTACGTATTTCACTTGCATCTAAAATGTTTCATAAAGAATTAAGTCTTTTCTACAAACCAAAGATAAAGTTGAGTGGTAAAAGGCAAGAGGATATATTAGAGAAAAAACCTCTAAAGTGTGCAAACATGAATATGAGTTTAACACTTAGAGAGAGGTGGGCATTGTCTCTCTTTCTTGTATCTTTTGTGCATTTTCAGATTTTTTGGAGGTGGGAGACTTGTTGGTGAGAAGTGAAAAAAGATCTTTCTCCTAATCAAGGTTGATGATGGAGTACATGAAGAAGTTAGAAGAAAAATTGGAAAAGCTTGAAGGTGGTTTGGAATCTATGAAACTTGATTCGCATAGTGTGAATGATATTAAATCATGGGGCAAAAAGCAAGAAAAAGAAGAAGAAAAAAAGTAAAAAAATATGTAAGTAGAAGCAGTGATGACAATGAAAGTTGTAATAGTAGATCTCACAGAAGAGAAAAACTTGTAAAAGATTGTTAATGAGCCCAAAAAGAATCCTTGGATCTCATTAAGGGTAAAATTTCGCCTTTCACTGGTAATGATAGTGCTGATGACTACGATTGGGAGTTAGAAGTAACTCAAAATCTTGACTGCATTAACTATGAAGATCTATCAAAAGTCAAATTGATAGACTTGTCTTTTGAAGGTTACGCCTTGGTTTGGTGGAATGAAATTGCCTTGCAAATAAGAGACATGAGGAGAGTATCCATTTAATCATGGGAGGATTTGAAACAAGAGATGAGAGAAAGGTTTGTGCCTTCATATTATAAAAGAGACTTGTTTGTGAAGTTACAAAAATTGTATCAATGTTCTAGAAGTGTGGAGGAGTATTTTAAGAAGATGGAGGTAACTATCATTAGAGCTCAAATTTTTGAGTCTCAAGAAGCTACAGTGACAAGGTTTTTGCATGGATTGAACAGAGATATTTAAGATATTATGGAGTTACATGACTATACATCCTTATCTACTCTTGTACATCAAGCCTCTAAAGTTGAATCTAAACTAAGGAGGCATGGAAGGAAATCTTACCTTACGCCTGGAGTTGAACCTGGAATCAAGCTTTGATGGAGCGATGCACGCAACCTTGGTCATCTCGTCATTGGTAGATTGTTGTTTCCACCATCGGTAGCTCTCTGGTGCCCACGTTCACTGACAATCATGAGAGATAGAAGGTGCATCACTCATGATAATACTCAGGCTAGGGACAAACCCACAAACTCCAATTGGAGGGGTAAGGAGAAAAAAAGAAGAGAAGCTCCTTAGAAAGGACAAAAGTACCAAGAAAAGGAGTACACCCTTTAAAGGCTATCTTTTTGAGGGTAATTAATGTTCTAGCTCTAACACCCAAAAATCAAGCAATGTTAAATGTTTCAAGTGTCTAGGGAAAGGCCATATTGCCTTTCAATATCTAAACAAGGGGACAATGATTCTTAAAGAAGATGGTGACCTCGACAATGAAGGTTCCCATGAAAAGACATCAATTTCTGGAAGTGATGATTACTCAAGTGATGAAGTACCATTTGAAGGAGACCTTCTAATGGTGAGAAGATTGATAGTGCATTCGTAAAAGATGATCAATTGCAATAGGAAAATATCTTTCATTCTAGATTTTTGGTTAAAGGTAAATATTGTTCTCTCATTATAGATGGAGGAAGCAGTGTGAATGTAGCTAGTCGTTGACTAGTGAAAAAACTTGAATTGCCCACTATTCTCCATCCTAAACCCTATGAGCTTCAGTGGTTAAGCGAGAAAAGAGAAATGATTGTTAATAAACAAGTGAATGTTGAACTAACCTTGGGTAAGTACAAGGATGAGATTCTTTGCAACGTTGTACCTATGGAAGCCACATCTTGTTGTGAATACCGTGGCAGTTTGGCAAACAAGTTACATATGATGGTGTGACCAACAAATTTTCCTTTGTACACAAGGGTAAAAAGGTAACTTTTAAACCCTTAATGCCTCCTGAAGTTATAGAAGATCAACTTAAAATGAATAAAAAGAGAGATAAAGAGAAAAAGGAAATTGAAAAAGATAAAATATGAAATGTGAGAAAATTAAAGAAAAGACAAGAAAGGTAAAATCAATAACATCTTGGTCAGTAGGAAAGCTATTAAGAAAGTTCTCTTAAATAAAAAAGAGTCCCTATTACTTTGGTCTACTAATATGTGTCTAGTGTTGAATTTTTCTTTAGAAAGTTTGCCTGTAGCTTTTGAAAGAATGCTTGAGGAGTTCAAGGACCTCTTTCAAGAAAGGCCTAAAGGATTGCCACCTATTCGAGGGATTAAGCATCAAATTGATTTTGTGCCTGGTTCTTTTTTGCCTAATCATCTTACTTATAGGTCCAATCCTAAAGAATCTAAAGAGATACAAAGAAAAGTGACACAATTGCTTGACAAAGGTCTGGTATAGGAAATCAAAAGTCCGTGTGCTATAATATTGGTACCTAAGAAAGATGGTGATCGGCGTATGTATATGGACTATCGGCCTATAAATTCTATTACAATTGGATATAGACACCCTATCCCATGCCTTGATGATTTGCTTGATGAATTATATGGTGCGTGTTTCTTTTCCAAAATAGATTTACGAAATGGGTATCATTAGATATGTATGAAAGAGGGGGATGAATGGAAAATTGCTTTTAAAACTAAACTTGGATTGTATAAATGGTTGGTTATGCCATTTGGACTAACTAATGCCCATAGTACTTTCATGATGTTGATGAACCATGTTATTAGATCTTTGATTGGTAAATGTGTGGTTGTATACTTCGATGATATACTTGTTTATTCTAATTGTATAGATAATCATATCTTGCATGTTAAAAGTGTGCTGTTATTGTTGAGGCAATAATGCTTATATGTGAGTCTTGAAAAATGCATGTTCTGTACATTTGAAGTTGTGTTCTTAGGCTATGTAGTTGGCTTTGAAGGAGTCAAGATAGATTCTGAAAAAGTGAAGGCCATCCAAAATTGGTCAACACCTAAAATGTTAGGTGAGGTTAGAATTTTTTACGAGTTAGATAAATTTTATAGATGTTTTGTCAAAGACTTTAGCATCTTAGCTTCCCCTTTAAATGAAATAGTAAAACAAGATATAGGTTTCAAATGGGAGGAAATTCAAGACAGAGCCTTTCAAGCTCTTAAGGAGAGACTAACCAATACCCCTATCTTGGCTCTACCTAACTTTAGTAAGACTTTCGAACTAAAGTGTAATGCTTCCAATGTGAGAGTAGTAGCCGTTTTGTTACAAGAGGGACATCCCATAGCATACTTCAATGAAAAACTTAAAAATATGCCTAAGGAATTTGTGATCCATAGTGACCAAGAAGTCATTAAACATCTTAAGAGTCAAAATAGGTTAAATAAAGACATGCCAAGTGGGTTGAGTTCATAGAACAATTCTCCTATGTCATCAAACATAAAAAGGAAAAACAAACATTGTTGATGATGCCTTGTCTATGAGACATTCCTTGTTATCTATGCTTGAAAATAAACTCTTAGGTTTTGAGCACTTGAAAGAATTATACCTTAAGGATGAGTTTTTTAATGGAAATCTATGAGCTTTGTACTTAGGTGCAAATGGTGGTTTCTATATCCATGAAGGATTTCTCTTTAAGGATAAAAGATTGTGTGTGCCCAAGAGTTCTATTAGAGGATTGTTGGTCAAAGAGGCTTATGAAGGTGGTCTCATGGGGCACTTCGGGGAATATAAGACTTATAGGACTTCGTGTGAACATTTTATTGACCTCAAATGAAGCGTGATATTCATCATATAGGTGATAGATGCCTTGTGTGTAAATATGCTAAGTCTAAAGTTAAATCCCAAAATTTTTATACACCTCTTCCTGTTCCTACTATGCCTTGGATAAATATTTCTATGGATTTTGTCTTAGGCTTGCCTAGATCTATAATTGGAAAAGATTCTATTTTTGTGGTGGTAGATAGATTTTCTAAATGTCACATTTTATACCATGTCGTAAAAGTGATGATGTATGTTATGTGGCTAATTTGTTTTTCAAGGAAGTGGTTAGATTGCATGGTCTTCCAAAGACCATAGTTTCAGATACAAACTCAAAGTTTCTCGGTCACTTTTCAAGAACCCTATAGAGTAAGCTTGGAACTAAACTTCTATTTTTAACTGCCTACCATTCTCAAACAAATACTCAAGGTAAGGTTACAAATAGAAACCTATCCCAACTACGTAGGTGTTTTGTGCGTAAGAGTTTGAAAACATGGGAAGAATGATTACCCCATATTGAGTTTTCCTACAATAGGGTAATGAATTCCACTACATCCCACACCTATTTTGTGCTAGTTTATTGTTAGAAGTAATTTTGAACAACTAGAACAAAAATTTAGACTGTTGTTGGGAATGTTGAATTATATGAGGAATTAAAAGAGAGCTACAATTGATACTAAAGAGCTAAGGAAAAACTTATGGAAATGGAATCTGAGTTGCTAAGTGTTAGAGGGGAATAAGGTGTTAAAATTTTCTTTGTTTGATCTTCTATTTATTGGTGTATTTTATTTTATTAAAATGTCGGTTGGATGTAGACTTAATATATTATTTTTTGTGAGCCCAATGTTATCAAGTGATTGAACTTGAGCTTTGAGAATCACCATGTATTTATGCGTTTATTGAGTCAAGCCCAATAAACCTAATATCCATGATGGATGAATATTAGCTTATATGTCTAGAAGGATAGGATCCCCACTTGACTTTGTGTGTGTTCTTTATGATGACTCTACTCCATCCAAAAGTTGATCTATTAAAGAGAGAGGAGATCAAGAGGAAACTCTTGTTCTTGACGTATGCCATTGTGTACGTGCTTCGGTGCTTCAGCGATGTTAAATTCTTGTTCCACTAGATGTTTTTAGGTATGCAATCCTTCGAGTATTATAGTATCAATGTATTAGGTGTTCTAAATTATAGTACACTTGTAATTTCTAACATGTGGTATCAAAGAAAATTATACTAGGTTTAGAACCCTAAAACTAAATAAATTGATTGAATTCAAGAACTTAGGGTTTTATAGAATTAGAAATTCTTTATAGAATTTGTTTTAAGATATTGATTGTCTTCCATGCCATGCAGTTTAGGTGTTCTTCCATGTCATGTCGTTTAGGTGTTCTTCCATGTCATGGCATTTACGTTGTTCAAACACAAACACACACAATAGCATCTATATGATTTTTTTTTGGCCTTTTAAAGGGGAAATCTTTCGTCTTACTGATCGCGTACTCTAGGGGGAAAGCAATTTTTTTTCCTTTTAAACAATTAGAATTGCTTGCATTAGTATTAATATATATATATATATATATATATATATATATATATATATATATATATATATATATATATATATATTGATGTGTTTGGAAAAGAAATAAGAGTTAAAATAAAAAAATATTGGACAATTGAATCCTATTAGAAGCTATATTAATTGAGTAAGTGTATTTCACTATAGTAAGTTATTTACAAAATTATTAGAGTTATCAATTAAATTTTAAATATTGTGATATTATATCATTTAAATTAATTTTTTGGGTTAATCACCCATGAATTAATTCATTGACTAATTTTGTTGCGACATGTTAGAGATTAATTTGATAGTAAAATCCTTTTGTTCATAGGTGTTAGGATTTTTGTAACGGTTGTTGTTATATAACATATTCTTGACCAGAGAGTTTGTATTATATGTTTTAAATTCCTATTCTTACCCGTTAAATTTAAAATATTGAGATGTTATGTCATTTGGATTAATTTTGGATCAACTCATCCACATGGAGTTAATTTATTGATTAATTTGTTGTGATATGTTTGGATGAATTTAACAGTAAAATCCCTTATCCCAAGGGCACTGGATTTTTGTAATTGTTGTTGTTATATAATATATTATCTACCCACAAGGGAAGTTCTATTGTATGTTTTAAATCCTATCCTTGAAAGTAATTACTATTACTTAAGATTGTCCATGTTATTAACATTTTTTTTATAGCTCCTATAACTTTTTCCATGAATAATATTGTCAACAATATTGAGCTCTTGATTGATAATAATTATAAAAGGTAGAAAGGCAATATTGAGCTTGCACTCAATTTGTTGGATATTGATACAACTATTGATGAGTCTGAATCTGGCTTGAATGATGAAAGTACCAATGAGCAGATGACTTGTCATAAGGAGTGGACAAAGGCAAATCGAAAAAATTTGATGCTTATAAAACGATTTATTGATGAGTCTTTGGTAACGACAATTCCTGATTCTAACAATGTCAAAACTTTTCTTGCTTGCATTAGGGAAATATATGTAGTTTTTAAAAATGTTGAAGTTGGATAGTTGATGAAAAATTTCATCATGGTGTATTATGGGATTGGTGGTGTTAGGAAACATATAATGAAAATAATGACCATTGCTAATACACTCAGTAACCTTGAGTGCCTTATAACTAACAAGTTCTTTGTGTCTTAATTTCTTTACTTGAAAAATTTTTAACCCCTTGAAAGTGCGTGTATGGTATGTTTTGCTTGAGTCTTAGTTCCAATGTTTACAACTTCCTGCATGTACAAACAATTGGAGCTAAAATAGCATTGATTAGAGAAAATTCCTTTCCTTTATGGCATAGGTGTTTGGGTCATATTTTCAAGGAAAAAATTAATAGGCTAATAAAAGATAATGTTTTACCTTCTCTTGATTTCTCAAGTTTTAACCAATGTGTTGATTGCATAAGAAGGTAATTGACCAAAAAAAAAAAAAAAAAAAGTTCTATTTGTAGTGAAAACCTTTTAGAAATTATTCATTCTAATGGTTGTGGTCCTTTAAGACCAACTTGGTGTGGTAATAATTTCTTTACTTTCATTGATATCTATAGAGATAGGCTTCATAAACTCTTAGAAATGTAGACCTAGAAATGTCCTTGTTGTTAAAGGGGATAAGTTGCCTAAGGATCCATGACCTAAAAAATGATATTGAAAGAAGATTTACAGACATCGTTCCTTATGCTAGTGCTGTCGGTAGCCTAATGTATGCTAGGTTTGCACTAGACCTAAGTTGTCTTTTTCTATTAGTGTCCTGGGTAGATTCACTTTAAACCTAAGACATGCTCATTGGGTTGACGTTAAAAAGGTTATGAGGTACTTGCAAAAGACAAAGGAAGGAGCACATGCTAGTTTACAAGAAAACTAACGACTTAGATGTTGTTGGATACTTTGACTCAAATTTTTCTGGTTGTCTAGATGATGAAATCTACTTCTAGATATATTTTTATGTTAAGTGGTGGAGCTATATCTTGGAAGAGTATAAAACATACTTTGATTGCCTTTTTAACTATGCAGGTAGATTTTGTTGCATGTTATGGAGTTGCATCACATGCTATATAGCTGAAAAACTTCATCTTTACTCTTGGTATTGTGGGTTCTATTTCTAAACCATTGAAAATGTTTTATGGCAATAGTTTAGTTGTTTTCTTTATCAAGAATAATAGAACCATTATAATTTCTAATCACATAAGGATTAAATTCCTTGTTGTTAGAGAGATGATAGAGAATGAATAAATTCTTGTTAAGTATATTCATATAGAGGAAATGTTTGTTGACCCCCTAACTAAGGGACTTGGACCCTTAGTCTTTATGGAACATATTGAAAACATGGGTATTGTGAGGTCTTTTGATGTAATTAATTAGTGGGAGTTGTTATTTTCATGCTACTTTTATTGTATTGCATATGTGTAATTTTTTATTCAGTAATGTTATGCGCATGTTGATGATGATCTTTAGATGATAATGATTATTATACAATTTTATTACTTGCCTCGAGATATTTAAGTTCCTTTTGGAATGATGTTTTGTGAGAAATATAAATATGATTTTCCTGAGAGATTGTTTGTGTTTTCTTGGAAAAAAAACACACAATGTAATTCCTTTTGGAATGATGTTTCATGAGAAACATGAATATGATCTCCTTCAGAGATTGATTGTGTTTTCTTGGAAAAATACAATGTAATTCCTTTTGGATTGATGTTATGTGAGAAACGTGATTATGATCTCCCTAAGAGTTTGATTGTGTTTTCTTGAAAAAAAACACTAATTCCTTTTGGAATGATGTTTTCATGAGAAACTTGAATATGATCTCTTTGGGAGATTGATTGTGTTTTCTTGGAAAAACACAATGTAATTCCTTCTAAAATGATGTTTCGTGAGAAACATAAATATAATCTCCTTAAGAGATTAGTGTTTTCTTAGAAAAACACAATGTAATTTTTATGGAAAGATGTTTTGTGAGAAACATGAATATGATCTCCTTGAGAATTGGTTGTTTTTTGAAAAAAAAAAACATAATGTAGGATCCATACACAGTAACATGAAATGGATTATGTACCATGCTATAATGTGTACCTACATTTGCACGCTTGTATTATGAGCATGCAAATCAAATTGTCAGTTATGTAGTCATTGGTGAATTAAACTCTGAATAGTTTTATCTTTGCTTGTGGCTATTAGTTGGCTATTTTGTTAGTTGTATTGATCATGTTTTTGGTGATTATATTTAGGTCTTTTATGTGACCATCGTTATTCAACCTAAGAGTCATTTTTAAAATTAATTTCAAAATAAATAAAACTCAATCAATATTGATCAAGTGGGAGAATGTTAGAATTTTATTTGTTTGGTTTTTTGTTGATTTATGAGTTAGATGTAAATCTAATATATTATTTTCTGTGAGTCCAATTTTATCAAGTGATCCAACTTAAACTCTGAGAATCACCATGTATTTATGTGTTTATTGAGCTTGGCTCAATAAACAAGTGTTCTAATTTTATGTGTAGGACCTAATGGACCTAATATTCATGAAAAAGATGAATATTAGGTTACATGTCTATTTAAAGAAGGATAAGATTCCCACTTGACTTTGTGTATTCTTTATGATGACTCTACTACATCCAAAAGTACTTGATCTATTTAAGAGATAAGAGATAAAGAGGAAGCTCCTGTTGATGACATACACCATTGTGTATGCCTTTCCACGTTTACATGAGGTTAAATTCTTTTTCCACTGAATATCTTCAGGTAGGCGATCCTTTGAGTATTATAGTGTCAATATATTAGATGTTCTAAATTCCAGTATACATTCTTGTAATTTTTAACACAGGGAGCTCAATTTCAAGATCATGGGAAACCAATCTACCAGGTAAAACTCACATTAATATTAGATTGTAACAGAAGGAGTAACTCACATATTTATGAGTTGACAATTGCTCGACTAATTTTTAACTTTTCTACTGTAGTGAGTTTTATTGATCTCCATCTTCAACTTTTGAAATCTCAACATGAGCTGATTCAATATTGTTGATATGAGTAGCTTCATATTCACATTTTTTTTTTGCACAACAAATTTAGAAAATGAAAAAAAATTGCATTATACGAAAACATTTCAACTTTAAGGGAACAATGAAGGAAAGGACAAGTAAAATCGATGAAGAAACATTCAAATCAAGCTAAAAATGTCATAGCAACTATAAACATTTAAGTGACATGAGATTTTGATGAAGCGGCAAGTGAAACACAAAGAAAATCAAACATTCCAAAAACAAATAAATATAATTCAGATTACTTAAAGGCAATACAAATTTAATGTTTTTGAACACCTTAACTTTTACACGTATTTTAAAACTATTTTGTATGTAATTAAAAAGATATATTTTTATATTATTATACGTTTCAAAACTACGTGATGAAACATATTTACTTTTAATATTTAAAATATATTTTATCAATCAAATTAGTTTTTTTTAACTAATATTATTATTATTGTATAATTTTATTCACATAGCAAAAAGTTAACTTATACATCAAAATCGAACGTCCTATTCAATTGATATATATATATATATATATATATATATATATATATATATATATATATATATATATATATATATATATATATATATATATATATATATATATAAAATTTATAGTTTATACCTTATTATACTTTTAAGTTTTTCTCTTTATGTAATATAATTTTTAATAAATGTAATAAAACGGGTTCAACTTATAGATAAAAAAGAAAACAAAAGATCAACTTATGTTGCAAGAAAGGGAATGTGCAGGAGCGTTATTTACGTTGCAAGAAAATGGATAGAGTCGATCATGCAGGTCTTCTTTTACTACATTTGTTCTTTCTAATCGTGATCATTCCAACCTACTCAATTAGGTTTTCAGTTCCCCTTGCCTCATTTGTTCTCTGTTAGGTATGCTACATCTATTTTGTTGTCCTCTTCCTCTTCAATCGATCGACAAAAATACTTTTGGATGCAAAGCATTAAAAAATGTAATATTTAGCATTAAGTGATGGAGGTTTCAATGATTCCTCTGACACTATTCACCATTATAGTTTTAATTGATATCAGTTCATCAACTATAAAACAGTTATTTTGTAGTAGATCAAAAAGAAAAACAAAAGATCAAGTTGTGTTGCAAGATAAGGAATGAGCGAGAACATTATTTATGTTGCAAGGAAGGGAATATACTCCCGTATGTCTTCTTTTACTTCATTCATTCTTTCTAATATGATCATTGCAACCTACTCAATCAGGTTTTCAGTTCTCATTGCCTCATTTGTTCTCTATTAGGTATGTTTCATCTATTTTATTGTCCTATTCCTCCTTAATCAATCTTCCTATTGGTTGAATTTTGGTTTTTACTCTATGTTACTCTGATTCGTTCCTTTTCCATTATAATCTGGTATATCTTGGAAAGTGAATTCTATTCTGTATATATGTTTCTATTAGATACTTGAATAAGGTGTGCGTGTGTGTAGAAATAGAAAGAAAAAGGAACAAAAAAATCTTTCGGAGTTAAAGCTTTTTGCATTTGCATTAAAATGGTAATATTTAGCATTAATTGACAGAGGTTTCAATGATTCTTCTTACACTATTCACCATTAGATTTTTCATTCATACCAGTACTTGAATGTTTTAATCCTTTTCTGTATATCCATGGATTAGCAACATAACTCAAGAATATTCAATTGAGGTGCATTTGGAAAGAAAGATGATTCTAAATGAAAAACGCCCATACAATTGCAGAAGTAGAAGTGAAAATGAATACATTCCTCAACCATCTCATAATGGTAACATAGGCTTGATATTGAATTCTAACTGACAGTACTAATTACAATTTTTACAAACTGAATTTTCACATCTCTTTTATGTTTCTCATGGCGTAGCCATGAATAGGCATCAAATCTTAAAAGAGAAAGTTGCATATGCATTTTTAAAGAGAAGAATGTTATAAGGGAAAAATGTACGGGCCGATTAAGACGTACAAGTGAAAATCAACACGTACATCAGCGACCCTGTAACTTTTTAAAAAAAGTACTTACCTTACTAATTCTAATCAAATTAGGGGTATATACTTAAAAACAAAAAACTATTTGTTTGTAATTTTACTAATGATGTTACATCATTTGTAAATTTAGTAGAAATTGTAAAATGATATATAAAGTTTAATTTTTATATATTGATAGGACGAAATGATGTATATTATTATATATTTTATTTATTTTTATTTTTTAATATTAGGTGAATCAACTTGTATAATTCACCAACTCATGGTAAGTGGAGTAAGGTTGACAATTTTTTGGCTCACAAAAAAAGTGTCTCGAGTCGGGTTAGCTTAATTTTTCATCGACTTGTGGTGAGCCAACACGAGTGAGTCAAGTTGGCTTACTTTGATAGCTCTCAAATGACATTGATTGTGTAACGACTCTCAATCGCTACTTGAAAATTTAACAATGATTGATAGGAAGATTCAATTTTCATAAAATATTTTATTATTTTGTTGATAAAAATATGAGTAAATTTTTTGCATTTTAATTCTCAAATCTAGTCGTCAACCATAATAATATACAATTTAAAACTTCAATAATAGAGGTAGACTAAGAATGCATAGATAAGAAAAAAACTAAAATAAAGTACTGTGACTTATGGCACCACAACCCATATATAGAATATGTCAAAATATCTCAAAGTAAGAAGGTGTGTGTATAGATATATGTACCTGTATGTAAGTACATACAACAAAAGGGAAAATACATATGCACTTCCTAGTTGGTCATCTCTACACACTATATCTAAGGCGAACTAGGATGACAGGAAAGAACAGTAGACAAAAAGAAGGAAGGACTCATACAATGCCCAACTAGATTTCTTCGAAAACCGAGTCTTAATGCTTGGAACAAAATCCTATATGTCTTGACGTGTGTAATGACCCTTAGGTACAAACACGTGCACATCACATTTGTTCAACGGTGAAGAGTTAGAGTTGCTGATGCAAGCTCACCATTTTCTCCTTCGGTAACGTTGTGATCATCGCAATTTCAAAAGATATAACGCAAGGTTAAACTTACAAATTTTAAGATAATAGACAAATAGAATAGTATTTATTAAAAATCAATCAACATGTAATCAATCCAAGCAAAACCATTATCAGTGACCAACTATTTATGCAAATGAATTACACATGAAAGATAGTTATGGGATGCATTTAGCAGACTCAACTCCATGGAGATTTTCAACATTTGAGTGACTAACACTAACATGTCCCTTATCATAACACGATAGCAAAGACAAACCTTATAGATCTAGAGGGTAGCACGTGTTAAAAACCATTGGGAGACATTGCTAACCGATCTACAAGACATTGCTAAATGATCTACAAAAATATAATGGTTTGCCAGGATAGCCATATGTGTGGTTTGCCAGGATAGCCATATGTGTGGTTTGCCAGGATAGCCATATGTGTGGCTTATCACGACACAAGGTTTGTAATGATCTTAGTCTACAATGTGGGATTTGTCTGTCTATCTATCCTCAAAGTCCATTGGCAACTACCTCACCAACCTTTCCAGCACTAAGTTAAGAGCCATACCAAACAATTCTAACTTATGTGCTTGCTCGCAGCACAACATGAGGTCCATCATCATCTACCTTAGTCACTGTTGTATGTACATTCAATTAATATTAATTACTTATATTCTTTTTATCAACTCAATAACATCTAGAAAAAGTCTCAACAATAACATATATCAAGTACAAGTCTCACAAAATAAATCCTATTTAATAAAAAAAATCATTCTTAATATTTAATGTTTCCACTAATCATGAATAACGTATTTTACTGCAATGTTTTAAGTATTTTAATTTAGACTAATATATCTTAAATTATTATCTCTTAACTACTAAACTTTTATTTAAAATTAGGTAAACTATAAGTTTATTAAATTTATCTTTATTTTTTTTTATAAAATTATTAAACTCTAATTTTGAAATAAATTCACACAAACTTAATAAATTGTAAAAGTTTAAATATAAGCTCATGAAATCAACTTTAACACTTAGAAATATTTATAGAAATTTGAAGCTTATTTGAGGTAAATTTACTAATTTTTCTTATAAAAATAATTCTCTCGGAGGAAAAGTCCATTTTATCACTTTTTAGTATTTTTTCATTAAAATCACTATTATTAGTCAATTCTCAGTCAAAAGCTAATAAAATAATAAATAAATTTTAAATATTTATTTTTCTTCATAATTAACTTAAAATAAATGTATTAATAATTATAAAAACATTAAATTACAAATTACCCTTCAGATAAATTATTTTGAATTTTTATGCTAAAACTATCACCATTTTTTTCTATTATTTGTACACTAATTTTATAAAATTCACTTTAAATTATAAAAAAATTATTTAATTACAAAATCACTTTTATTAGGTCCTAATAAGGTTAATTTTCCAATGTTTCAATTTTTATTCCGTTAATTTAATTTATTCCAATTTTTCTAATAGATAACTTGTCTTAAACCATTATGAACTTCAAGTGCATCTCACCACAAAATTCAATAGTAACCAACAGTCCACTGAGAGTCCAAAACACCCAATGTTTCATAATTTTTTTTCTCTCAACATTTATTAGATATTTGTAAAAATTTTATGTAATTATTATCATTTGATTAGTATTAATTCAAAAATTGATTTCTAATCAATTTTGACAGCAAGCTCAAATTTTTCCATGACACAAATGCCTCTCAATTATTTAGATTTTTTTCAAAAATTTGTAATACTCAAATACCACTAAAATAAGCCATATCCATCAATTTTTCTACAAAGTACTTCCATAAACTAAAACAAATATTTTAATAAAAAATAAAAAAACAAAAATATAATATATTTTCAGTAGTACACCACCACACATTAACATAAATTTTTCATGAATCTAACCTCCAAAAGCAACTAAACAACAAGAAGAAAAACTATTCAAACATTTACAACAAATACCAAAGTTAGGTCATTCTCATGACCTACAACACTAACATACCAAACAAACCATACCATACATTTTCCAATACACTATTAAAATAATATTTTTACTCTATCAAAATAGTAGAAAATAGAAAAAAACTTCACTTATCCAAAGAGATGCTAAAATGAAAGCTTGAAGTAGGAGATAATGGAGTAACTTCAGTCTCTTAAATAAAAATCTTGAATTACCACCATGAACAAACCAAATAACCAACACCAAAACCAAGAAACAAGAAAGTAAAATGGTTAGAAGATGAAGGGAGTATTTGGTCAATTGAAGAAAAGGGAAAAAAAAAAATGGAAATGATCTTAGTGACAAGTATTAATACTAAGCCTTAGAACTTTTTGAAGACAACTTTGAAGAAGAAGAAAAGAGACATAAGGTGTGGGGAGATGAAGTGGGCTACAATGGTTTTACAAAATGAAGGGAGAGAGAAGTGGTGAACATGATAAAACTCCATCAACTTCTCCATGACAAATTAATTCCATTTAATAAAATGTTAGGGTTCCAAATTTGTATTTAATTTTTTTGAAATAAAATAGTCACATACAAAATCATAACTCAGGGCGATTGAAAGAAAGTAAGTACTCTTGCGACAATTGATACAAATTAGTCATGGTTAGGTGTACTATTTACTTAGGTGAAAATTTGTAACCAAAAGGTAATAAAATTATAATTAAGCTAAATCAATTGTTAATAATAAATTAGTAAATCAATGACTCAATAAAATGATTTAGGATATTTAAAAATAGTTTAAAATGTATCAAATAATTTTTTCACTCTCAAAAAGACTCTCAAAATCATACTCTTTAGAGTTGAATTAAAATATTACTATTTTAATTAACAATGATGAGATAAAATAAAAAAAAATTAGATGGATCTAATTATAATGAGTAGACACTAGTTATAATTAAATCTTTAAATTTTTTACAATTTACTCACTTTCACGGTATATTCTTATATTGTTAGTGTACAATTTAGCCCTAATTTTTGTAAAATCTCCTATTAAAATACACAAAAGATCACACATATTTATTAATTATTTATTTTTAAAATTTAATTTAATTATCTCTTGTGTTTTTTTTTTCAATTAATTTATTAATCATAGAAAAAAAAAAGATAAAAGTTACATATTGCATCCCATGTATGGAATCAAACTGATTTTTCAAAAATCCTTTTCTTGATCTTATTGACACAAACAATCAGTTGCTCAAGCATTCCATTTCTTTGAATACAAAGCATTGAACACCTTTGTCAAACATTTCTCTTTCATTCTTAATTCTTAATGAGAAAGAGAGATTAGGTGCTCAACTCAATGACATAGGTACCTGTAATTCCAAGTTTTATACTGAACCTAGTGTTAGACAACATGGTTCAAAAAAAAAAAAGTTATTCCTACTCATTCACTTAGTGTCAATCTCACGAACAAATTTTCTAAGACAACATATAATATGAACAAAGAAGGTGATGCACACAATACTAGCAATTGACCATGTTCTTATGTGAACCATAATATATCAACCCCACAATCTGAAGATCGAGAAATTCACATTGAAATATATGTTTATGGTGATGAAGGTAAGAAATATTCATGGACTTATAAATTTGTGTGATTTACTTTTATCCCCTAGTATATTCTTAGAAAGTATTGATATAATGTGAATAATAGCATAATATAGATATATGATGAATTTCAAATATCCAGTTTGAATGAAGAAGAAACATGTATAGATGTTAATGATGTTGAAGGTAAATTTATTCTTGGGCTTATTAATTTACATGTGAATTAATTTTGATGCCTAATGGCTAACATATTACTATAAAGTAAATGTCTAATGTGAGCAATAACATAATCTAGATTATGTTACTCATATCAGACAACGTCTCCAGCTCAAATGAGGAAGAAATATGTGAACGTGATAATCAGACAGAATCTGAGACTCTTTCAATAGGTATCGGAGACTATTTTGAAATTTGGTGTATAATAATAAATAATCTTTGCTTCTTATTTAATTTGTATTTTATATTAGCTTATTATAATTTTATTAATTTATTTTCAGGATATTTTGATATCAGTGATCTTATCTTTGAATGTCAATATTGTGGAGCATGTTTGTGGTCTCAAGAGACAAAAACACAAAAATCCCATATCTCCTAAATACCAACTATGTTGTGGAGTTAGAAAGATTCAACTCCCACTATTTACCACTTCACCTCCTGTTCTCCAGCATCTTCTATTTGACAATGACTCAAATGATAGAAAAATTATAAGCAACATATTTAGACCTATAACATGATGTTTGCATTACATACGTGGAAGAAAGGTTGACAGATCAATTAACAATGGTAGATGACCATCTTCTTTTAAAATACAAGGACAGTCATGCCACCTTATTGGCAACCTATTGCCAATGCCTAAGTTTGCATAACTTTACATCCATGACATTGAAAACGAGATACAGAATAGTCTTGGAAGTTAAGGCGTGTGTATATTTTGTGTGCTTATAATTTTATATCAGTACTTTACATGATTAGATAGAAGAACACAAACATTGTCAGTAGGAATCAAGGTGACCTAGATCCACAGATTGTTCATAAATAATTAGTCATGCTAGATCAATACAATGCACATGCAAAGTCTTTTAGGATGGCTAAGCAAAGATATGAATCTTCAACCATGCATGATATAAAATTAAAGCTCATTTCTAATAAAGTTACTAATGGTAGGATTTACGATCTACCTACTGTTTCAGAAGTGGTTGCTCTTATTGTAGATGATATTGTTAATGCATAAAAAAGAGATATAATTCTAGAGAAGAAAATTGGTAACTAAAAATTCATGCAAGTTATCTTGATTACCAATACCCGCTTTTATTTCCTTATGTTGAGGACGGATACAAGCATGATGTGTGTTACAATGCTAGTTTTTAAAGAAAAAAAGTTACTATCAAAGAATAGATGTGTTTTTGACTCCAAATATAAAAGAATGAAGCACAAACATTATTAACGTCAAGAAGACTTTTTCAACAATTTGTGGTTTGATGGTTATTGTATGATGGAATAAGACTCAATTATATCAAGACTCATCAAATATAATTTAAACTTTAATTTTCTTTATGACACTATTTATCCTTTTAACATTTACACTTACTAAAATAATATTCAACAATTAAAATCTTAATTATGACCTCATTTATTCTAAAAGGTAAAAAGTTCATATTTTTAAATAATGCAAAAAACCTAACTAAATCCAAAGTGATAACGTTGTAAAGGTCATATCCTCAATATTTCAAGATAATATAAAGTAAAACTCTAATCAAAACAAAGATCCAAACCCAATGTTACAACTTATTAGAACAAAATCTCCTATATAAAACTACTAAGAAAATAAATCAATAAAGTCAGCAGTAACTCAATCTTCTAATTCCTCCTCAATGCTACCTACAATTGACATTCAGAGCAAAGAAACATATAACAATAAAAGGAGTGAGAAACGTATCTCACTCAGCTTGTGGTACAATACAATGTAAGTAGTACTCACACAACATCATGCATAAGATAAAAACGTAAGCATAACAAGTTATAACAATTACACAAAAACATTTACTCAAAAGCATATGAATGTCAACAATGCAACCTAGTCTTATACTTTGAATGCATGTGGTACCAATCTATCGTTGGAGTGTGAGCTAGTGGTAACACGAATCAACCCTCTAGTTGATTTGTTCCACTCTAGCATGACACTATTTGGTAGCATGTCAGAATTTACTAAGCTTGCTTGTATGCTTCGTCACGTAGGATCTAACACGAGCATTGGAGGTTAACCACTAAGTACCCCTAAGGAGGTCTAATGACCTTACCAATTCAAGTTTGTATCCACTTCCGTATACACTTGTCTTTAGTAAATTATGCATGACATAGTTTATTCCTTTTTTTTTCAATTTTCACAAATCAGACAGATAAGGACCATTTTCGCCCCTCTAGACCTAGGTACCTCATCCATAATCCACAACAAATAGTGAGTACCATTCTTGCCCTTTTAGGGTAGGTCACTCACTTGACAAGTTTGCCCAAGCTGATGAGATCCTAACTAGCCTTAAAGAAGAACTTCAAAAGGGACAAGGAGGACATATAACATGGACACCAAGCACTTATGAGTCTTGAAGAGCTTATAACATATTATGCCGTATCTAGAGTTACAAGCCTTCAAATAAGACAATCTTAATGACTCTGGAAAGCTAAGACAAAGATATACGATTTTTCTTTTTAGGTTTAATCTTAGTTTAAACTCCTTAGTGTCAAAAGCTCACTTGAACATTGCGGCCTCTACACTCAAACTCCTTAAACTAGTCTAGTTGTAGCTGGTTATCTAACTTAGATGCTTCCTTACATGGATTAACATCCAAACCTTGTAATCAAAAACCCTTAGTCTTATTAGGTCACCTAAACCATGAACGAACTCAAGCCTATTTAAGGCCTTCTTCACCTTATGTAAAGATAACTATGACGTAAATGAAATTTTGTTGCATTGAAACTTTAAAAGAATTTTGTCTATCTTGTCATGTGCAAGAGACTTTCAATTCTTATCAAGCTTTTAAGAGGCTTGTGGCGAATCTCACACACTCTTATCTTCCTCATTAACATGGGAAGTGATGAGCTTAGTTCCATTCCTTCCTTTCTCACATTTTACAAGTCTCCTTCTTCTTGGTTCTTTGTTAGTGTTCTCAATTTAGTCCCTTTCTTGTAGTCTTGGAAAATATTATGACACAAGTGGATTATAGGGAGTTATCAAGTAGTATTCAGAGCACTCTTGGGTCACTCTTGCATGTTATTAAGAGGTGGAGAAGCTATTCTTTGATCAAGCATCATCCAAACATGGCACAACCTCCATATAAGATTTTCTTGGTGAAAATCGAGTCTTGTTATGAGTTCTTGAAAGAGGATTTGCAAGGTGTTTGATGAAATGTCATGTTGAATTGCTAGTTTCTTGAAGAGTTTTTGATGAGTTCTTGCATCGGGCTAGTGTGTTCTTGCTTGTGCCAATCTTGTTGTGATCTTAGAACTAGGTTTTCCTTTTTATAATGGTATTGTAGTGATGTTATCGAAAGATGCATGCCATGTGTTTAAGGAAATGTCACATGAAAATGGTAGCTAAGTGTTGAAAAATCTTGGTGTTTGCATGAAAAATTAAGTAGCTTGTTTTGGATGAAAAGTATTGTTTTTTGGCTTCAAAATAGAGATAAAATTATAAGTTATCCACTGGAAAAATTGTTAAGAAAGTTTGGTTATGGTCTAAGGAAAATGAGTTTTAAACACACTAAAAGTGCTAGTGTGCATATGTAACAATGAGCGCATGGTTCTGTGCAATTCTTGTAAAGATGGTGTAATTGATGAATATTATGCTTTTTGAAAAGAGAATTCCATGCATGTTAATGTTCTTAATTTTATTTTCCTTGATTCTTCTAATTGTTTCTAAAATTCCCCTTTGAGTTTAGCTTCCTTTCTATGCTTTTTTTTTTTGCGTGTTAATTTCTTTGGCCTTTTAGTTTTGTCCTTGAAGTTTTTTTCCTTGGAATTCTTAGGAGTGTTGAGATTTGATGGATTTCACTTGCAACTGAAAGTTTAATTAAAGAATTAAGACTCTTAGAACAAGCCAAAGATAGGGAAAGAATAGTAAAAGGCAAGAGAGTACATTAGAGAAAAAACCCTAAAATGTGCAAACATGATAGTAGAGTGTAAACACTAAGGAGTGATGAGGTTTACCTTCTTTTGTCATGGTTTAGGTGTAGGAGTTGGAGGTTAGTTGCAGCCTTTTTAGGTGAAAGTGAGGGAGAAAAAGTAAGCTAGAGAGATAGCTAGCTCTAGCATTGATTAGGCGAATCTTTCTCCCAATCAAGGATGATGATGGAATATACAAAAAAGATAGAAGATAAAATTGAGAAATTAAATGGTGGTTTAGAGTCAATGAGAATAGACACACAAAGTGTCAATGCAAGGATAATTGCCTTGAGTAAAGAGAAAGAGAAGAAATTACACAAATATAGAAGAAACGTGAGAATAGTCACGATGGACGTTATGATAGTTATCATAGTAATTTATCAAAATACCAAAGGAGTGAGAGGGTGAGGTAAAATCCCTCTTTTCTTGAGAGATTTAGGGATGAACCAAAAAGTAATCTCATGGATATTATCAAAGGTAAAATCCTCTTTTTTTTCTTGGTAATGGTGGTCTAAATAATTATTATGATTGGGAAATAAAGGTAGAGAAAAATATTGCATGTATTGATTATGATGATAGAACCTTTATTTCACTTGTTTACTAATGCTTTATCATGGACACCCTTTTAACTAAATTGCCAACATGTTATGAGAAAATGCTTGAAAGGTTCAAGGATATTTTCCCCAAGGAGATTCTATATGGATTGCTTAGACATTAGATAGATTTCACTCCGAGGGCATCCACGACACCTACAAATAATTGTGCACTTTTTCCAATAGATCTCATACCTTGTGCAAATGGCTTGTTGGCTAAAGCTTGTGTTAATTGTTTGCATGTTTCTTTAAATTTTTTTGAATTTTGTGGTGTTCTTGATATGAACTTGGAAGCAAAATGATCGCCTCGAAGAATTCAGATTTTGTTTGAAAATTAATTACATTGGAAATAAGAAAATGGTCCTTAATTGTTTCTTTACCTCTCTTTCACTCTAATCAATGGGCCTTCTATTCCTTACAAAGGATCTTGGAGATTGTTGGATTTATCTAGATTTTCATCAATTCCTCCTTCTTCAAAAAGATTCGTCCTCGAATCAAGTTCATCACCTACACCAAACAAAGATGAATCAGTTATATTATACGTAGCACTGATTTGATACTCACTTGGAAGGTCAATTTTATAAGCATTATCATTAATCTTCTTAATCACTTGAAGAGGGTCATCGCCTCTTGGTTGCAACTTAGAATGTCTTTGTGTAGGGAATCTTTCTTTTCTTATATGGACCAAAATCCAATCACCGGCTCAAAAGATACTTTCTTGCACCCTTTGTTGGCATGGTTGGCATATTGTCGAGTTTTCTTCCCAATTTGGTGCTTTGCCTTTTCATGTAATTGCTTAACATATTCTGCCTTTTTTTGCCATCTTGATGAACTTGCTTATTCATTGGCAATTGAATCAAGTCCAAGGGAGTTAGTGGATTAAAACCATAAACCACTTCAAAATGGCAATGATTAATAGTAGAACGTATAACTTTATTGTATGCAAACTCAACATAAGGCAAACATTCACCCTAAGATGTTGGTTTGTTCCTATATGTTGATCTATTATCATTCACTTATTTTTGTATCTCTTTAGTTTCATTGGGTTGCTCCTATATGTTGGTATGTTGGGAATGACAACCTCTAGGGTAAGATTAATATGGTGCTCAATTTCTCTAATGGGAGGCAAGCCACTAGGGACCTCATCCAAAAAGTCAACTTGAAAATCCGGCAAAAGAGAAATAACAAAAGTAGGCAAAGAAGAAGGATTAATTTTAAAGTTTAAACATACCTCCTTGTACAACAATACAAGCATAGGCTGGTTGGAAAATAATGTCTTCTTGATCTCATACTCTCTTGTAAAGAAACTCATTTGCTTCTTCTTTTTTGAATTGCTCTCTTTTCTTTTGCTTTTCTCATTTTTTTGTTCACTTTTTTCTTTTGTCCTTTCACTTTCTTTTTCTTTTGATTTCTCACACTCTCTTGATTTTCTCATTTTTATTTAGTCATCAAATACTTGCTTTGGAGACAAAGGAGCAAAAGTAATTTTCTACTCATTGTCAATAAAAGAGAAATGATTGGTACACCCATTGTGGGTCACCTTGTGGTCAAACTACCATAGGCGACCTAAAAGTATATGTCCTACCTCCATAGGAATCACACCACACAATACTTCATCTTTGTACTTCCCAATAGCAAAAGGCACTAAAACTTGCTTGTCAACCTTCACTTCTCCACTATCACTAAGCCATTGCAACTTATAAGGCCTAGGATGTTTGACAGTTTGCAAATTCAATTTCTCCATTAGGATAGTGCTAGCCACATTGGTGAAACTTCCTCCATCTATAAACATGCTACAAACTTTTCCTTGAACAAGGCACCTAGTATGAAATATATTTTCTCTTTGTGCTTCATCTTTCCCTTTTTATTGCATATTCAAGACTCTCCTTACTACCAATAAATCTTCATCATGTGGAAGCTCCTCATTATCATCCTCTAGAAATGACATTAAATCATTATTAGATTCTTCTTTTGTCTCTACTTCTCCATGATCATGGTCCTCTTGTTGGGAAATTGAGAGGCAATGTGTCCTCTTCCAAGGTATTTGAAACACTTTTTGTCTTGATTCTTTAAGGGGTTAGCTTCAATTTGATTTTTCTTTGAATCCACCACTTTGGAGTGTGAACCAACAACCTCTTTCTTGTAATTATTCTTTCATGGAATGAAAGGACTTTAATTTTAATTCGTCCAAGATCAACTCACATTTAACAAATGTTAAAGGGTTGTCTTCTTAGTACGGTGACGTCTCCTAAATTTTCCTAGCTCTCTTTCTTCCTTTGATTTTTCTCTAAGCGTGAGCTAAGTTTTCTAATTGTAAAAGTAAATTTCTTTTCTTTTTTTATTCTATAACTAACAACACACTATACCCTCACCTTATTACTTTAAATATATGAATATTATTTGATATATACATACATACATATATATATATATATATATATATATATATATATATATATATATATATATATATATATATACATGCATACACATACACACGTACAATATATACTTGCACATACATTATTTAACTTATATAAGGAAGATACAAAACTAAGTTTATTGTACATTATTTTATTTATTTTAAGCTAGTCTAAATACATCAAATCCCCTTAAAGTTGAAAATTATACATTAATTCCTAAAAGTCTAATTATTTATAATTATGAATTTTTTATGTTACATTGAGTTTTCGTGTTATGCATATTATTGTTGTTGTAATTATTCTATTAAATAATTGCTTGTTATGTTTTATCACCTTTTAAAATAATTATATTTTGTGAATAATTAAATAATTAAATAAATTATATTTTTAGGAAAGTACGTGTTAATTAAAGTTTGAGTAGTTTTTAAATTTAAATATAATTAACAATTTTAGATATTTGAAAATATTTTATTATCTTTATGATTAACAAATGTTTAACAAACTTTCAAATATAGTTATAGATATTTGAATATTTAAAAAGATATTATCTATAATTGAAAAACAATGTCCTTAGATATATGAGATATTTAATAAAATTTAAATATTTAAGTAATAGATATTTAACAATCTAGCTCGACCCATTCTGACACTATAAGAAAGGGGAGCTAGCATAGTTCCTAGTGCGTTAGAAACTCTTTTTCTAAACTCTATTGTGTTGCCACAGCAGAGGATAGAGGAAAAGCATTCTACAAACATCTCGAAACCTTTGTTTTACACCTCAGGTAAGGGGAAGTGAAAAAACTTCGCTTAAAGGTGTGAGTATGATTGTGGGTAGAAGGATTCCCTCGAACCCCAAGTTTGTATGCTTGGTTCCTTGAAAGGGGATCAAGTTAATGATTTTTACTTATGGTTGAAAACTATGTCATGGCTCCCCAAAGGGGGAATCAAGTTAAGTACTTATTCTTGAAATTGTTTGGAATTGATTATGCTATGAAGAACGTAGAAGAACCCTAGGTTTCCCTTGAAATCCATGTTAGTACACTAACTATGCTAAAGAAAGCATGCACATGCTACCCTAAACCTTACTATATGGAGTTATACTGTGTGATGTGTTGAACTCATGTATGTTGTATATATGTTATGTTAGTATTGGATATGCATAATAATAACATAGTATGCAAATAAAATAAGAAATGGCAATGAGTGTCAACAGGTTAACTAGGTTAAAAGATTTAAGGAATGCGCTTGTGATAACTCCCTAGGATCTGTTTGTGTTACAATGCTTCCAAAGACTCCAAGAAAGAGGCTAAATCAAGAACACTAACAAAGAACCAAGAAGAAGGAAACTTGCAAAATGTGAGAAAGGAAGGAATGGAACTAAGCTCGCCACTTACCCATGTTAATGAGGTAGATAAGAGTGTCTAAGATTCACCACAAACCTCTTAAAAGCTTGATAAGAATTGAAATTCTCTTGCACAAGACAAGATAGACAAAATTCTCCCAAAGTTGCAATACAATAAAATTTTATTTACTTCAAAGTTATCTGTACACAAGGTGAAAAAGGCCTTAAATAGGCTTGAGTTCCTTCACAGTTAAGGTGGCCTAATAGGACTAGGGATGTTTGGTTAAAAGGTTTGGATGCTTATCCATGCAAGGAAGCATCTAAGCTAGCTAACCAAACAAGCTACAACTAGACTAGTTTAAGGAGTTGGATGTAGAAGCTGCAATGTTCAAGCGAGCTTTTGACACTAAAGGAGTTCGAACTAGGTTGAACCCAAAAGAGGAAATTTGTAGATCTTTATTGTAGATTTCTAAAGCCATCAACATTGTGCAACTTTGAGGTCTATAGCTCCATATATGGTAGAATATATAGGTCACACTCTTCTAGATCCTTGAGTGCTTGGTGTCCATGTTCTATGTCTTCCTTGTCCCCTTTGAAGTTCGCCTTTAAGGCTAGTCAGGATCTCATCAGGCTCTCCTTCTTGAAAAGAATTTTCCCTCAAATTTGGCTTCTAGTATCTTGTATTAAAAAGAGACAAATAAGAAATATGGAAAATATGACTACCCTCAAAAGTTTGTGGCATATCAAAGATATAAGCATTGTCATTTATTTTGGTTAACATATGGGTTATCTTAGTTTTTTCATCCATCTAGGGATGACAAGCAATAAAAGAAAGTAGCTTGGTGTGAAGCTTACTGATGAGTCACAATTTATACATCTTTTAGACACCTAAGAAGGATGTTTGCAAGACTATTCTGTGCTTAAGAATGGATTGTTAGCTAAGATTCATTTTATGGGCTTAAATATAGAGAAAATACAAATCTGTGTTAATTCAGATTTCTTAGCTAATAAAAAGTATCACTCCTTCTTCTGCAGGTCAAGCCGAGTTGACCAAGGTCAATAGAAGAGTCTCAGCCGAGATGAAGTCGTTCCGGCCAGACCGACTCCGTCTCGACCAAGCCAGATTCGTCTCGGCAGTTCATGCCTTGCAGGCCATGTAGCCCAATAAAGAGTGGCCCAATTGTGTTGTCCACGTCAGCTATCCACCCCAGTGCTAGCTCAACTGCCATGTCACTCTTAGGGAATCTGCCACGTCACGTTGGAAGATCTTCATAGGGGTAGAATAGGAAATTCACATTGTAATTCTGTTAGGATTCGTTAGGATTAGCATATCACAGCTCGTGTATATATAGGGGGAGCTGTGCACTTTTTACGCGTCTTTGAATTCACTCTGATTCCACACTCACTATATCCATTTTCTCGCTCTCTCCATTTCGCGGTGGTGCACGGTGCTCATTGGCATTTCTCTCGATCGAGGAAGTGCAGGTTTGAGACTAGGAAGCCGAAGTCTGCCTGAGGGGACCGATCAGATTACTGACGCACTCTGGTGGAGCTGATCCTCAATGCTCAAGCTATCGGAGGTGAACCACCACCATCAACCATGGCGATCTTCGTGGAAGATGGATTCACCTGAATTCAAAACCACTGTATTTGTATTCTGTTTCTGTTAAATCAATTTCATTCTGCATTTCTTATCTCCGTTCTCTTCCTCTACTTTAATTCATGATTTAATCCACGATTGCAATTAAATTGTGAACAATGTTAAGTTAAGCCGATTGGAACTGGTTTAACTAATTTAGTAGGTAATCATTTAGCGATTGTTAACTGAGAACCTAAAATCAGCTCTGAACTTAATCCCTGCCAATTGATGAGGTAGAGATTGCATAAATCCTCGGTATGGCAATGGACAAACCTTTGGCGATTGCCATAAGATTTCCCAAGGCTGATATGGACTGAGAACTGGAGTGTGGAAATTGGACTGGACTTGGACTTACAAGACTAAGCACGAATACAGTTAAATAATAATAATAATAGATAACTAGTAACAGTAGTATATGTTTACTGCATTCATAGTCTTAGTTAATTTTCTGCTTTACTTGCACTTCAATCCCCCCTATTTACTGCTTTTTAGTCTGAGGCAGAGATAGTCCATCTCTGTAGCGTCTATCTGCACTCAGCCGAGACCAAGTCGAATTATCTCTGCCGAGATCATCTCGGCTCTATCTCTATCGAGAGTGACTCGGCCAGTGCCGAGGAGAAGTCAAACTTTACATCTTAAATTCGATAACATTTTACTTCACACTGAATCACAACTGAGCACACTGTGTCCTTGAGAAGAATGACCTAGGGTTGGCTATGCTATAGTTAACTTTAGTTATTTGATAAGAGTTCAAAACGACTGGAAAGAAACAATTATCAAATTGGCGCCGTTGCCGGGGACACAAGTTCGTTTGTGTCTTTGTGTACCAAGTTAAGTGAGGTCGAATCCCGAGTTTGTAAAGTGTGTCTGTCAAATCAGTCTTGAGTCTTTTGAACTTGTATGTCTGCTTGTTTTGTTTTTGGATCCTAAATAAAAAGCATGTTGACTATTATTTGTTTCTCTGCATGAATTCACCGCTAAAAAAAACAGAAGAAATCAAACATTTATTTCTATAGCTACGTAGAATTGGCATTCTGTTCGTATTCACTACTGCATCTTTCTTTCTGCATTGCATTCTTACATTCAACTAGTTTTTCTGTTTTGCATTCTTGCTAGTTTAATTGCATTCTTTCTGTATGACATTCTGTAGTTCCATTAGTTAGTTAACTGATAATTGTAGTTTCCAATTCTGCATTCACCGTTTCAAGTACTGTTTTCAATTTTGATTTTTCTGCATAATATGTACAATGCATGACTAGGAGTAGTATTGACCCATTGTATGCTTTTGACCCAGAGGTAGAATTAACCTTACGTAGATTACGGAAAATTAGGAACGCTGCAGTAAGTACTAGTAGTAGTTCATACTCTACTGTTAATTCTAACCTGTCTTCCACTGACAATTTCGTTTCTAGTTCTAACGTTTTTGCAAAACCAGGACAAATGGAGAATAACGATAGAACGCTGAAGGAATTAGCTACTCCAGATGTGGTGTATCAACCTTGGTGCATCCAATACCCATAGCTGGAGCCAGCTCAAACTTATGAGTTGAAATCTGGTCTTATACACCTGTTGCCAAAATTTCATGGTCTTACAGGAGAAGACCCCCACAAACACCTGAAAGAATTCCATGTGGTCTGCTCTACAATGAGGCCGCATGGGATATCGGAGGACTATATCAAGATGAAGGCATTCCCATTCTCCCTGGATGGAGTAGCAAAAGATTGGTTGTACCTTCAGCCAGCACTTTTCAACACTTGGGGAGACATGAAGCGCGCATTCTTGGAGAAGTTCTTTCCAGCATCCAGAACTGCAACCATCCGGAAAGAAATATGTGGAATCAGGCAGCATGCAGGTGAAACACTACATGAGTACTGGGAGAGGTTTAACAAACTTTGTGCCACCTGTCCACATCATCAGATCAGCGAACAGTTGCTGATCCAGTATTTCTATGAAGGCCTATCAATGATAGACAAAAGCATGATATACGCAGCCAGTGGTGGAGCGTTGATGGATAAGACACCAGCAGCAGCAAGGCATCTGATCTCTAATATGGCAAGCAATACACAGCAGTTTGGGATTAGAGGGCCAAGTCAACCATGGATGGTGAATGAAATCAGTGCAGCCTCCAATCAGAGGTTGGAGAATCAGCTGACTGAATTGACATCATTGGTGAGATAGCTTGCTGTTGGACAACACCAACCAGCCATGGCAGCGAAGGTTTGTGGCATATGTACTTCCGTGGAGCACCCCACTGACATGTGCCCCACTCTCCAAGAAACCGAGTCGAACCAACCAGAGAATGTTGGAGCCATAGGTGGATTTCAGTACGGGAAGCAACCGTATCAGAATCGGCCATTCGATAGCTAGCAGCATGGAAGACAGCCATTTCGGCCAGGACCGAATCAGGGACCATATGCAGCTCAACAATTCGGATCCACACCGAATACCTACCAGAGGCAAGCTGGTTATCAACAGCCGACTCCGCACTACCAAACACCACCTTTCTAACAACAGCAGCAACAACAACAGCAGAGAGTGCATACACAAGGTAACTCTCCATCTCTGGAAGACCTGATGAAGCATCTTGCAACCAGCAACGTGGAGTTCCAACAATCTGTGAGCTCCATCAATTTACAGTTCTAGCAGAACATGACCGCCACCATCCAATACCTCAAAACGCAGATTGGTCAGTTAGCCAATACTGTAAGTCAATTACAGTCGGCAGGATCCAGCAACCTCCCCTCTCAAACCATTCCAAATCCGAGGGGGAATGCCAGTGTAGTTACTCTACGAAGTGGAAAAGAATTACCTCAACCTACACTGCAGCAGTTGCCGAGACCAACTGAAGTCGACTCTGAGCTAAATGCCGACTTGCAGTCTCGACTAGAGATAACTGTCCCATTGCCATTTCCATCTCGGACCACTTCGGCAAGGAAGCCAGAGTCGGATGAAGAATTGCTGAAGATGTTCTGCAAGGTGGAAATCAATATTCCACTCCTCAATGGTATTAAACAGGTCCCGAAGTACGCAAAATTCCTCAATGAATTGTGTATACACAAAAGGAGAAAAATAAAGGGGAGCAAGGAAATTGGAGGTGTGGTGTCGGCCTTGACGAAAAACGAAGCAATCACTACAGGTACCCCAACTTTGCCAAAGAAATGCAGAGACCCTGGAATCTTTTCTATCCCATGCACCATTAGCGAATGCACTTTTGCCGATGCCATGTTGGACCTACGAGCCTCAATCAATGTCATGCCCGCATCAATCTACAGGTCCCTAAATTTTAGCGATTTAGAACCCACAAGGATGATCATTCAACTTGCAAACATGAGTATTGTCCAACCCTTGGGGATTCTCGAAGATGTTCTTGTCCAAGTCAACGAGCTAATATTTCCAACTGACTTTTATGTGCTAGATATGGAGGACGAAACATCCGGAAGGGAATCTACCTTAATTTTGGGAAGACCGTTCTTGATGACAGCCAGAACAAAGATTGATGTGCATGCAGGGATGCTCTCCATGGAATTCGGTGACACCTTGGTGCAATTCAATATTTTCGAAGCCATGAAGCACCCAACCGAAGACCACTCCCTCTTTGGCATTGATGTACTTGATGAACTAGTTGAAGAATATCTTCAACTAAGTGGCAGCAGTGAAAACATTGAGGAGTCTGTTGAGAATGCTGAAAGAAACTGCCCAAGAGTGACAAATGAAGAGGCCGACCATGAGGATATACAAGACCTCCCCAACTCTAAGGACAATCATAGTGATGTTGCTGACTTGGCTTTTGAAGTGGAACTATCCGAATTGTTAGACCAAGTCTGCAATCCAGAACACTCAGAGTATACGAATGATGCAGAAAACAAAGTCGCTGAAGTTGAAAAGTCTTCCATTGCACACTTAGCGACAATTTTCACGGTCGAGAACGAGTCGGCCAGAGAAGGCCGGGTCAAGGAAGAAGTCAAGGTCAACTCGGCCGAAGAATCAAATGTCAAGGCCGACAAGCTCGCCGAGACCATCTCGGCCAAAGAAGACCCGACTTAGACTGTAACAGAAATGATCGGTCCTTCCGGATCTGACTCAAAAGGAACGCTAGAAGCCAATGCCGAATCAAGATCAAGCTGGCCAGTCGAATCCAAACTCAGAAATTGAAAAATCTACATTACCGCCACCACCCATAGAATTAAAAACATTGCCGAGTCACCTGAAATATGCCTACCTGGACAAGGAACAATAACTCCCGGTTATCATTGCTAGCAATCTCCGCCAAGAGCAAGAAGACAAGTTGCTGGAGGTACTAAGGCAACATAAGAAGGCAATAGGGTGGACACTTTCTGACCTTCCTAGCATAAACCCCTCCATCTGCATGCATAGAATATTAATGGAGGAAGAGATCAAGCCCATCAGGCAGCAGCAGAGAAGACTGAATCCAACACTCCTGGACGTGGTTAAAAAGGAGGTCACCAAACTCCTTGCTGCAGGGATCATCTACCCCATTTCGGACAGCCAATGGGTGAGCCTTGTGCAAGTAGTGTCGAAGAAGTTCGGGATGACCGTCATGAAAAACCAGCAAGATGAGCTGGTACCAACAAGGATTCAGAACAGCTGGCGAGTATGCATCGACTACAAAAGATTGAATCAGGCAACTCGCAAGGATCACTTTCCCCTGCCCTTCATTGATCAAATGCTGGAAAAGCTATCTGGGAAATCCCACTACTGTTTTCTAGACGGATTCTCAGGCTACATGCAAATTCATATAGCCCCTGAAGATCAACATAAGACAACCTTCACCTGCCCATTTGGCACCTTTGCGTATACACGCATGCCATTTGGCCTCTGCAATGCCTCGAGTACATTTCAACGTTGCATGATAAGCATCTTCTCGGACTTGCTACAGGACTGCATGGAGGTATTCATGGATGACTTCACGGTGTATGCTGACTCATTTGAAGCATGCCTGACTAATCTATCAAGGGTGTTGAAGAGATGCATTGACACAAATCTCGTGCTCAACTTTGAAAAATGTCACTTAATGGTGATTGAAGGAATAGTGTTGGGCCACTTGGTATCCAACAGAGGTATTGAAGTGGATAAGGCTAAGATAGACATCATATCATCCCTTCCAAACCCCTCTTCTGTGAGGGAGGTTCGCTCATTTCTTGGACACGCAGGCTTTTACAAAAGATTCATCAAGAATTTTAGCAAACTTGCCCTACCTCTATCCAAGCTGCTACAGAAGGATGTGGAATTCAACTTTGACCAGCCCTATATTGAAGCATTTCAGGAACTGAAAAACAGACTCACATTTGCCCCCATTCTGCAAGCACCAAACTGGAACCTGCCATTTGAACTAATGTGTGATGCATCCAATTCGGCATTAGGAGCTGTTCTCGGCCAAAGAGCTGGACCTCGCCTCCCGGTGCAGGTAATTGCCTATGCATCTCGAACTATGGATCCGGCCCAGCAGAATTACACAACAACTGAGAAGGAACTATTGGCAATTGTGTTTGCCTTGGACAAATTCCGCCCATACCTTCTCGGTTCAAAGATCATTGTGTTCTTTGATCATGCTGCCTTGAGATACTTGTTGAAGAAGCCTGATGCCAAGCCAAGATTGATTCAGTGGATGCTACTCCTCCAAGAATTCAACATTGAAATCAGAGATAAAAGAGGTGCTGAGAGTTTTGTAGCTGATCACCTGAGCAGAATTGAAAGAGACAGTGATCCAATACCCATCCGAGATGAATTTTCAGATGAGCACCTGTTGCACATAAATTCGTCTCCACCATGGTTTGCTGACATTTGTAATTTTGTGGCAGCATCTCGGTTTCCACTAGAGGCATCTCGGGCATACAAAGATAAACTCTGAATCGATGCCAAATACTACATTTGGGATGATCCCTACCTTTGGAGACTATGCAGTGGCAAAGTCATCCGCAGGTGCATTCCTGAAGCCGAGACCAACTCGGTCCTCCAGTTCTGCCACTCGACACCTGGAGGCGGCCATTATGGATCAACTCGGACTACAAGGAAAGTGCTAGACTGTGGCCTTTATTGGCCAACTATATTTCGGGACGCACATGAGTTCGTCTCCACCTACGAGAAATGCCAAAAAACAGGAGTGGCCATGAACAGAAGGCACGAGATGTCCCAACAACCCATCCAGTTTTGTGAAATTTTTGATGTTTGGGGAATAGATTTCATGGGGCCATTCCCAGTCTACAATGGCTACTAATACATTCTGTTGGCAATGGATTATGTATCAAGATGGGTCGAGGCCATTGCCACCAGAACCAATGATTCGAGAGTGGTTGTGGACTTTCTGAAGTCCAATATTTTCTGCAGGTTCGGTGTGCCAAAAGCGCTCATAAGTGACCAAGGCAGTCATTTCTGTAATAGAGCCATGGCTTCCCTTCTTCAGAAATATGGGGTAGCACACAGAATTGCTACTGCCTACCACCCCCAAACAAATGGCCAAGCAGAAGTGTTCAACAGGGAAATTAAGAAAACATTGCAAAAGATGACCAATCCCAACGGGAAGGACTGGAGCCGCCTCCTTGAGGATGCTCTCTAGGCACATAGAACTGCATATCAGACACCTCTAGGGATGTCTCCCTATAGGATTGTTTTCGGAAAAGCCTGTCACCTTCCTATGGAGCTAGAACACAAAGCATACTAGGCTGTTAAGCAGTGCAATCTGACCTATGACCAAGCTGGAGAACAGAGAAAATTTCAGCTGCAAGAGTTAGATGAACTCTACTTGGAAGCATATGAAAATTACAGTATCTACAAGCAAAAAATCAAGCGATTCCATGACTAGCAGATCTTGAGAAAAGAATTTAGAGTTGGCCAGAAAGTCCTCCTGTTTAACTCACGCCTTAAGCTCTTTGCAGGTAAACTTTGTTCTAGATGGGATGGGCCTTTTGTTATCACTAATGTGTTTCCCCATGGTGCAGTACAGCTAAAAGATGAACACAGTAACCGCACCTTCCAGGTCAATGGGCATCAGATTAAGCCATTCCATAAAGGTCCAGCACCAATCTCTCATGACATGGAGATAATCTCATTAATGGAACCATCTCCACCAGACGACCCTGCCCCGCATTGAGGACAATGCAAATTTTAAGTGTGGGGGGGGGGGGGGGATCATGTTACAGTCATTTCAATTGCTTTGTCTTGTTTCTATTCCCATCCTCCTGAATTCTGCTAGTTTTATTGCGTTGTTTCATTTTATTTTGTTTTATTTTGATTAAATCTGTCATGTTTCATTTTGTTTTTATTAAATCTTTGTCATGTTTTTCAAATAAAAGCTGCCCAAGCCGAGTCCATTCTGGCTCTGTGCCATCTCGGCCGGAACCGGAACGCCTTCGGCCTGGCAGAATTTCAATTCTGTCAATTTGTTTTAATTTTTCCCTCCTAAACAAAATTCCAAAGTGGAGTGTCAAAAATAAAATTGTTTCGAAAAGAATCCTGAAATGGCTTCTGAAAGTTTGAAAAAGACAGTAGGAAGTAATTCTGCAGCTCTAACAAGAGGTTCCTCTAGCTTGAGGGGAGTGAAACTTTTGTGTTCTAGTCAGTGATTGACTGAAAAAATTGAAAAGGAAACCCCCTGTGGTAGAGCAAATGCAGCCTGTGTGAGATTTTGAGCCTTTGTAAATATTTATGGCTTACATCTTGCCATTTCTTTTCTCCTTCTAATGTGATTTTTGCATTCATGTTAACTGCATATTCTACATTTTTCCTTAACTCTCTGGATACAACTGTTCTCACATGCAGGAATGATATGATCTAGGCCATGTTTCTTAAAAGCCCTGAGCCAAATAAAGCCTACCTGAACAAACGTGTCTGTTGTTTTCCCCATTTGAGCCTAATTTAACCACTCTTTCTGACAACTCACTACAAGCCAAGGTTAGAAAAACCATGAATTAACCTCACCCTAGGGGAGCAGAGGAGCTTTGGAATTATTTTGGGAGTAAGTCATGATCAAGTGTGGGGGAAGTCCAGGAAGCAAAAAGTTGTTCAGCACCCTCCAAGGCTCGAAAATTCAAGAAAAAGAATAAAAGCGAGTGAAAGAAAGAAAAGAGAAAAAGAGGAAGCAGCAGCTGAAAATCTGAGCTGAAACGGACAAAGAGAGAAACGACTACATAAATTTGTATAATAAGAAAAAGAAAAGAAAATGAGCTGGTAGCAGCAAGAAGGAGGAATTGATAGCATCTTGGGTTATCCCTCAGGCCGATAAAGCTTACTCCTCATTGCTCCTCTCTTCCTCGTGGGTCCTGAAGCTAGTTTTCCCATATTTTATCCTACCCGTGACCCAGCCTCGCTACAAGCCGAAAAAGTCCCAGTGATCATAACTGTGTGTGTTTTTGCAGGTATAAGAAGAGAGCTTTGCCAAAACATGGTAATATCAGTTCCGTGAATGTTGAATGTAAATACAAGCCCAAACACGTGAGAAATAAGGGAGTTATTTGCCTAAATGAGAGCTCTGTCACTCTTGGTTACCTTCTCTTGTTTGCAGGTCATGAATTTTCCTAGAGCGTGGAAGGAGTAATTTTTGGATTGTTAGAGTATCTCGATCTCAAGGTGAATGGGTGTTGACTCTGTCTCGGTTGAATTGAAGGAAGCCAAGTGAAAAATTCTTTTCTATCTTTGAAAATTCCCTTGTTAATTTTCATTTTGTTTTTGCCCAGGAGTGCAAAAAGGTAAGTGCGGGGGTGTGATGAGTCACAATTTATACATCTTTTAGACACTTAAGAAGGATGTTTGCAAGACTATTCTGTGCTTAAGAATGGATTGTTAGCTAAGATTCATTTTATGGACTTAAATATAGGGAAAATACAATCTGTGTTAATTCAGATTTCTTAGCTAATAAAAAGTATCACTCCTTCTTCTCCAGGTCAAGTCGAGTTGACCAAGGTCAACAGAAGAGTCTCAGCCAAGATGAAGTCGTTCCGGCCAGACCGACTCCGTCTTGACCAAGCCAGATTTGTCTCGGCAGTTCATGCCTTGCAGCCCATACAGCTCAATAAAGAGCGGCCCAATTGTGTTGTCCACGTCAGCTATCCACCCAAGCGCTAGCTCAGTTGCCATGTCACTCTTAGGGAATCTGCCACGTCACGTTGGAAGATCTTCATAGGGCTAGAATAGGAAATTCACATTGTAATTATGTTAGGATTTGTTAGGATTAGCATATCACAGCTCGTGTATATATAGGGGGAGCTGTGCACTTTTTACGCGTCTTTGAATTCACTCTGATTCCACACTCACTATATCCATTTTCTCGCTCTCTCCATTTTGCGGTGGTGCACGGTGCTCATTGGCATTTCTCTCAATCAAGGAAGTGCAGGTTTGAGACTGGGAAGCCGAAGTCTGCCTGAGGGGATCGATTAGATTATTGACGCACTCTGGTGGAGCTGATCCTCAGCGCTTAAGCTATCGGATGTGAACCACCACCATCAACCATGGCGATCGTCGTGGAAGATGGATTCACCTGAATTCAGAACCACTGTATTTGTATTCTGTTTCTGTTAAATCAATTTCATTCTGCATTCCTTATCTCCGTTCTCTTCCTCTACTTTAATTCATGATTTAATCCGCGATTGCAATTAAATTGTGAACAATGTTAAGCTAAGCCGATTGGAACTGGTTTAACTAATTTAGTAGGTAATCATTTAGCGATTGATAATTGAGAACCTAAAATCAGCTCTGAACTTAATCCCTGCCAACTGATGAGGTAGCGATTGCATAAATTCTCGGTATGGCAATGGACGAACCTTTGGCGATTATCATAAGACTTCCCAAGGCTGATATGGACTGAGAACTAGAGTGTGGAAATTGGACTGGACTTGGACTTACAGGACTAAGCACGAATACAGTTAAATAATAATAATAGTAGATAACTAGTAACAGTAGTATATGTTTACTGCATTCATAGTCTTAGTTAATTTTCTGCTTTACTTGCACTTCAATCCCCCCTATTTATTGCTTTTTAGTCTGAGACAGAGATAGTCCATCTCTATAGCGTCTGTCTGCACTCAGCCGAGACCAAGTCGAATTATCTCTGCCGAGATCATCTCGGCTCTATCTCTGTCGAGAGCGACTCGGCCAGTGCCGAGGAGAGTCAAAACTTTACATCTTAGATTCGATAACATTTTACTTCACACTAAATCACAACTGAGCACACTGTGTCCTTGAGAAGAATTACCTAGGGTTGGCTATGCTATAGTTAACTTTAGTTATTTGATAAGAGTTCAAAACGACTGAAAAGAAACAATTATCAGTTACTCCATAGGGTTCTCCAGAAGTGACCAAGGAACTTGGAGTCCCTCTTGTGAAGTCTTACAACCTTTTTGAATAACTCAACCCAATTTTTAGTATTATTTTTCACAATTTTATTTAGTGGGGCAACAAGGATACTAAAATTCTTTGCAAAGTGTTCATAAAACCTAGCTATCCCATGAAATCTCGTAACATTTCTCATAGATTTGGGAATTGGCCAACCTTGGGTGGCTTATACCTACTTTCCATTTATCTTGACTCCTTAAGAGCCAATCACATAGCCTAAGATGACTTTAGTAGTGCAAAAGGTGCATGTTTCTAAATTCACATATAAAGAAGGCATAAGGATTTTATATGGAACTTGTATAACATTATTTTTTAACCCAATGAGATATTCCACTTTATCTTGATGTTCATATATGTGCAAAGCATGCATACTATCATTACCACAATCAAAAGATAAAACATCAAGCTTATCATACTTCAATATATGTAGAAAATGCTTAAGGGTTTCATATGAAGGGGATGTATCATTTATTTTAATTCAAGAAAGTATTTAGCATCATACAAGCTAGCATGTTCCAACACTCTTAAAAAAGCACCAAGGTAAGCCCTTCCCACTAAAGTTTATACCCAAAGATTCACATATATTCTTACCCAATCTAATTTTAACATGGGATATTCCATTTACTTGGGCATGCATCATCCTATTACTTCCATAGTTGTATCATTCAAACAAATAAGTAAAGGATAATCCATGCAACATAGACGCAACACTAAGAATCCACTTGTAGTGTTCATGAACATGCATTAGAATTGATGGAAATTTAGATGAATCCAACAATCTCAAAGATCATTTGTAAGGAATAGAAGGCCCAATGACTAACATTTGTTAAAGGTGGGTTGAACAATATCTTTCTAAACTCCCATGGTATGCATTTTTTATGTGATTTCTTTGGAGTTCTTGTTAACAAGTTTTAGGAATTTTTCTGTAACCTAATTGTTGTGTTTGACTTAGTAACTTTTGAAAAATATAATTTCTTTTAGGGGTTTGATAAGAAAATTATGTATTTTAAGGAGACCTAGTTGTTTGTTGAAATTTAATTGAAGTTATTTCTGTTGATGAATATTTTAATTGTATAGGGGTTTGAGAACCCAATTATTTATCATCAAATGACAAAATTTATTATCATCAAAGTCAATCATTACCTTACGGGAAGGAAATGATGATAAACATTCTATTTTGAGATCGGATAAAAGATATTACCATACGAGATGAGACATCTAATTTGTTAAATATATCTAAATCTCGGATGAGATATGAGATGCCTCCATCTTGAATGGAGAAGCGGTGAGGCATCATTGTATGGATATGAACTCGTAGACCTTAGTGAGTTTGTGACTCACACTAGTTTTGGGAACCAAAAGGATAGATGAATCTAGGATTCACAGCGTGTCAAGGACTCATACTGGTTCTAGGAATCGAAATGATAAGTGAATCTAGGTAGGATTCACAGTCAATGAGTCAAGACTCACTAGTTTTAAGAACCAAAATGATAAGTGAATCTAGATTCACATATGTTCTAGTAACTAATAAGTCAAGTAGGCTGATTATGGGAATCACCAAGTCCTTAATATATAAATGCGGTTATGAACATTATTGATTTTTGTAATTATGTGCATGTAGTGTATAGTGTATGTCTTACACTTGATTTAAAATAATGCTATTTATGAAGTTTATTTTGAGAAATGAGATCCCTTTGTCTAAAATGTTACTCTGTCGCATATTTGTATTTGGGATGAGTTATATGATACCTCTATCTGGGATGGAGAAGGTGAATTTAAGAATCAAGGAGCTGACTTAAGTGATTCTAATTATATGTTTTGGGGTCATATTGTTTGCTTATAAAATCCTTTATTTTTAGTACATGTACGAGAGAATGTATATACTTAATCTATAAATGATTCGCAGGTACCATGGATAAGGTTTTTGGTTACCGCATAGGCTTGAGAACAAATATTATTTGTGAACTCTTTTTGAACTTGTTTCTATTCACTGAGATTATATCTCATTAATAGTGTTATTTTTATAATACATAGATAACAATTGTTGAAACCGAAAGGACTTGGAAAACTTAGAAGAATTAGTATTTATTTTTTTATTTTTCTTTAAACTAGTTAAATGTTAGTTGAATGAAAGTCATTTATGATTGAATATGTTTATGTATTTATTGTTTAAACTTTTTAGTAGATACTCAGTGTTATTGGGTACCTTTACATGACTTGTGTAAGAAATCATTATATTTGAAAATAATATTTTTATTTAGTGAGATAAATTTATTATTACCAGTCATTTTATTATGATTGAAACAATGTTTGAGATCTCTCTAACTTTTAAAATTTAAATTTTGACAATAACTTTCATATGTTTTCTTATGAGTTACTATTTTAACGAAGAGCTTTACATTTTTTTATTATAAATTACTATTATAACAAAATAGGGATGTTTCATGTTCCATAAATATATATACACAATTGAATTAAAAAAAAGGTTTCCACATGCACATATTCTTATTTTCTTACATCCATCTTGCAAGTATCCCACTCTTGAAGATATTGACAAGATAATTTCAGTTGAAGCACCAAATCCACTACAGGAGAGAGATTTATGAGTTAGTAAAAAGTAATTATGGTCCATGGTCCTTGTGGAGCTGCAAAGATGAAACACCATGTATGAAGAATGGGAAATTCTCTTAAGTATTATCCCAAGAAATTCCAAAACTTAACTATTGTTGACCAAAATGATTAACCTATTTACAGGATGCGAGACAATGAACATTACATCCAAAAAAATAGTGTTTATATTGACATGTCTCTTACAATCTAAAGTTGTTGATGAAGTACCAAGCACACATTAACATAGAATGGTGTAATCAAAGTACTTCAATCAAGTATTTATTCAAGTACATCCATAGAGGACACGGCCGGATTACTATTGTTATTGCTCCTGCACAAAGTGAAGAAGGATCCCAAGTTCATTCTGTTGATGAAATCAAATAGTATATAGATTGCAGGTACATATCACCATGTGAGGCATGTTGAAGGATATTTTTATTTCCAATTCATGGTAGGGCACCAATAGCAGAAAGATTGCTTTTTCATCTTCCAAATGAGCAATATGTTATCTTTAATGATTTTCAAAGATATTGATTTAATTCTTTATAAGCCAACTGTTAAAGAATCAGCGATTATGTCCTAGATTCAAGCAAACAAAATTTGTGCAATATATAATGTAACTAAAAATTTGATTTAAGCATTGTTTGTGACAAAATTTGTGTACGTGCCTAGCAAAAGGTGTTGAAAACCAAGAAAGCAAAGGTATACCATTGGAAGACTCGTTTAGGTTCCTCCAAGTACTAGTAAGCTTTTTTACTTGATAATGATGTTATATTTTACAAAAGGTCCATGTAACTATGAAGAAATTAGAATGGTTGTGAATGTCCAACATTCAAGTTTCAGAGAAGCATGCTTTGTAATGGGATTTCTCAAAGATGATAGAAAATATGTTTAAGCTATTAGAGAAGCCAAAGATTGAGGATCAGGTCACTACTTGGGAAATTTATTTGTCATAATGCTTACTTCAAATAACATTAATAAGCCAAAACATGTGTGGGAACAAACATGGTAGTGGTTGGCAGATAGAATGCTTCATAAGCGAAAGAGATTTTTCAATACTCAAGGCGTATAATTTCCTTATTTGTACTCAAATGATTAACATTTATGTTTTGTTTCAAAATCAAGTAATAATACTAACTGCAACTTGATCATCGAGAATTACAAAATTTAACTTTGTTCGAAATTGAGAAATTGTTGCAATCGAACAGAAAAAGTTTGACAGACTTTACATCAATGCCATATCCAGAAAGGAAACACTATAAGCCAATTAAGAAATAGACTCTTATATGCAGAACATGATTATGATATTCCTAATTTTCATGAACAATTTGAAAATTGCTTCAACTCTCTTTAGGGTGACTACAATATTCCTTCACCTATTTTCTTTTATTTTTATCAATAATCACCCTAATGATTAAAAGGTCCCTGTTACATATTATTAAGAGGTATTAATGGAAGTTGTCAATGACTCGCGTGGTGGCATATTTTTCCTGTATGGTTATGGTGGTACAGATACTTTCATGTAGAAAACATCGGTTGCTTCCTTGCGTTCACAAAATCATATCATCTTGATTGTAGCATCTAGTGGCATAGCCTCTTTGCTATTACCTGGTGGAAGAGCAGCACACTCAAAATTTGTTATTCTTTTGTTCCTACACTAGAGAATTCCACTTGCAATATTCATTAGGGAAGTGAACTTGAAAAGCTTTTGAAACAAAAAGTTAATAATATGGGATGAAGCTCTAATGGCATAAAATATTGTTTTGAAGTACTGGATAAAAGTCTAAGACATATCATGAGTTCTTCAAATAATGCAACTTCTTTATTTCGGAGAAAAGTCATTATTTTCGAAGGAGATTTTAGAGAAATTCTACCCCTCATTCCAAGAGAAAGTCGTTATAGCATTGTCAATGCAACAATTAATGCTTTGTATCTTTGGTATAATTGTTCGGTATTAACTTTGACAAAAAAAATATAGGTCTACAACAAAGTTCTCACAACATCAATACTTTCTGAAGTTCGAGAATTTCCACAATGGATATTAGACATCTGTGATGCTAAATTATCTAAGCCAAATGATGGGTATGCATCAATTGAAATTCCTCATTCATTTCTAATTACAGATTTTGATGATCCCATAGATTCTATAGTGAGAAGTACATATCCCAATACTTGAATGAAGACTTTTTGCAGTCTAGAGTTATTTTGGCATCAACCATTGAAACTGTTGATGAAATCAATGATTATGTTCTTTCATTGATTCTAGGTAATTGATTTACTATGTTGTTCTTTTGAAACTAGACCTACATTAATACTTTTATATACTTTTCAATATCACAATAACAATTTTCTATGTTAATTGTAAGTGATGAAAAAGAGTATTTAAGATTAGATTCTATTGATAAATCATAGGAAACTAAAAACTCATCACCTGAAGGATTAACTCATGAAATTCTAAATTCTCTTAGATCATCTGCTTTACCTAATCACAACATAAAAGGTCGGAACACTAATAATGTTATTAAGAAATTTACATCAATATGAAGGATTATGCAATAGAACTAGATTTATTGTCACTAGAATGACAAATCATGTAATTGAAACGGAGATCATGACTAAAAAGAACATTAAATGTATTATCCATTCCTCGAATGTCTATGTCCATCACAATTTCCCTGGGCTTTCGAACTTATAAGAAGACAATTGCCTTTGATTGTCTCAGATACCACGACAATCAACAAATCTTAAGATCAGTCACTAGCAAGTATTGGGTTATACTTACCTATACTTGTGTTCAGCCATGGTCAATTATATGTGGCAGTTTTTCAAGGGTTCAAAGCAAGTAAGAATTGAAAATATTGATACATGATGAGGAAGGAAAAGCATCAAACATTACTATTAATGTTGTCTTTAAGGAGGTTTTCCAAAATTTTCTAGCATGTGTCTCGTAAATGGACTTCCAACAAATATATGTCTATGTCATTTTGCTATTTCTAAACTTTAATTATGAAGTCATGTAAGCATCCAAGTTCATGATCGCAGTTGTTCTCTTAATTTTGCATAGTAAGCACATCTACGAAACAAACTTATAAATTATAACTATTTTATTTCTATTTATAAATTATAAAATTCATTATATGTCTTCTCAAGTTACTCACATCTTATTTATTGTCCAAAATTTGCTTTGCCAGTTGTTGTCCAATTCTATTGACTATCTACTTTTTCAATGAATTAAATTTGAAACATTTATTTCAAACTTTTATATAGCAATCAATGATGTTTTTTTTTTTTAAATTTCATTGAAAATTAAGGCACTACTTATATGTGTCAATATATATTTTTAAAGTTATAAACATGTATATTTTAAATATGCATGAAAACAAGAGTGGTCCATGCGAACACATGTATTTTACTAGTTCATTAATAAAATATACACTCAAGAAAAAATAATAAAATATACACACAGTAACCAGGAAATCTATATAACTAACAGCAGTGAGTAAAATATTTGTAAATATCAAAACGGGACAACAAAGAATTAACCTCTTGAATTTTAAGATATATGTATATAAAAACACAAACAAATAAATATAATTGCATATGATATTGCAAAAGATGACAATTTTTTATATTCAAATAATGTTACCGTTTGCAGCAAAAAAAAAACATTATATTAGTTCGAATGGTATTGAGTTATGATATTTTAAATAAACCTTTATGGATAGAAAAAACATGATCCAAAGATGAAACCTTATAGCAAAACATCATTAAATATTGATTAATTGATAAGTACAACACCTTGCGTACGATTAACAAAGTTTATTATTACAATCTGAAGGGCTGCATTATTCTCTAAAGGGTGTGTGACCTCTCCAAGTTCATATAATCGCAAACAAGAAAACTTGAAACAATACAAGTTGCTAATGGTCAATCCCGGCACCAGACGCTACCTTTAAAATTCATTAGACCCTCTTGAAACTTTGATTGCTTCAATTATATAGATAAATAACAAAGAATGAAATATGATCGTGATGTACAATATCTTCAAATCCTGTTTGCATTGGCATTATTGCTGCCCAAAGGAGCCCTTAACGGACTTTAAATGAAGAGTAGGGGCCTCTGTTTGTGAGAGTGCTCAAGCAACATTGATAGTGAAAGAAACATAGGGATGGGCATCGGAATCACCTGCTAGGCCAGCCATCCCAGCACCTACTTCATCCTCGCCCTTCCAGTATGCACTGCACCCAATTTTAAAGGTACGATATGAGCATGTAAATTACTCAAACAAATTAAGAGGCAATAACTAGGATACATTAACAAATAAACATTATCTATGTGTATCAAAATATGAAAGGCAAGTTCTGCTAAGCATGATACAGGAACAGAAGTACCTGAATTGTAAGAATAAAGATTTTAAGTTGTGTGACTTTATGAGACATGTCACATGATGTTTTAATGAAATCATATCACTAATTTAAAGTCGTGTTAATTGATATTTTTAATCTTAACCATTCATACCAACATTGATCAAAATCTACTACTTTTATTTCTCACAAAGATTTGACTTTGTCACCGGAATGACTCCTCCCACCTACCCCACAGACATACAGAGGTCCACTCACACACTAAAAAGAAAAATAACATTGCCACTCTTGGCCACATAATTAGAAAGATCAAATATCCAATTCATAGGGAATCTCAAGAGAATAGAAGAGTTTTAAATTTTCAAATAACCATCTACTATCAACAACTTCTTATGTTTTAAAGTGCTGTATATTGGAAACTGCAAAGAGCCAAGTACTGTATTTTGTCATTTTGAATTAGTATAGTATATATTAAGCAAAGAACACAAATTTCTTTTGTTTACTTCCACTCCTCTTTCATCTAACTGTAAAGCATGTCAACATCTCAAATGAGTTTAAATTAGTCAAGGATTCAGGATTGTAATGACCCAAAAAGAAAAACACCAAATATGCAGTCTCTTTTCCTAAATGGAAAAATGTGAAACCTGTGTGGAGTTTAAGTCTTAAAGAATTATTATAAATATGTTGCATGAAACTCCCAGGTGAAGTACTATCCAACACGGTACATCATGTTCAGTGACAGATTCTTCAAAATAATAAAACCAGACATGGATCTCGCCTGTTGTGTGTACACCCCGCCCCACCCCCAAAAAAAAAAAGAAAAAAGAAAAAAGAATATGGATCTTGAATCCATCTGCTGCGTGTCTGTGTAAATTAGCCTTGGCAGTGTGTAAAATTACCAAGGGCCATATATTCTAAACCAGAGATCATAGACATTAAAACACTTCAAGGTTAAGCCACTTGCCTGTTTGTGCTATCACTCAACCCTTCAAGAATAGAACGTACTTTCTTCTCGGATTTTACAGAAGGTGCTAAAACACATGCCTGGAAAACCCAATGCTCAGTGATCAATATTTGAAAGTAGGGAGGCAGGGGTGATTAGACTGAACTTTGAATTCAGAAGAGTATATTACCAAGAAAGATGGTGGCAGACCATATCTCAGAATGCTCTCAGCAAATAAACGCACAGCACAAAAATGCATCCAGGAACTGAAAACCTTTGGAAAAATATAAAGTAAAAAAGTAGTGAGCAAGAACCATGGCATTTTAGGATAACAAGGCAAGAATAAGTGTTGAGTGATAAAAGGTGAGACAAATAAAAAATTAAGGTCAATAAGTGCTGCTAAATTTACACAGATAAACTAAGGACCACTACGTAATGCTAGTCCCAGATACGCTAGTAAGTAGAAAAGAAACAGACGCATCAAGGTATAAGAAATTCAGTATGAATATAGTTCTTTAATTTAATATGTTACTATAATCTCCCTGGTTTTCTACCACTACCTGTAAATTATGCCGTATTATATTCTAAGGTGTTTCTACATATTGAATGAAGTAATAAATAAATGAATAATACCTCTCCATAACTGGTATAGCACCATTGCAACAGAGAAGCCTTCAATCTTTCCTGATCTTGTATCAATTGATCTAACTCCTGCTTTCTGTTCTCATGTGTTTCTGGACTGTATTCAAAGTCACGAATCTGAATACAATGACATAAAGTTCAATTAAACACCTCTCATTGATTGAATTGATACTAAGTACTAACACTTGGCATTAGGTGTTGCATGCATTTCTCCATCCCACAACTTTCCACTAAACTTGCAGGATTAAAATCCCAGAGAATATATGAATATTACCGATATTAACAAATTGAAGAAAGTATATGCATATTAATAAAAATACTTACTTGGAACCCTTTTTCCCTTGCACTAGTTCTAAAATTATCCGCAACTCGATTGAAGAGTGTTACAGTATAAAGAGCATATTCGTTATCCTCGTACAACTTCTTAGAAGACCTGGGAACCTAAAATATTTATCCTAATCAGAATAACGAATAAAGCAAGAAAAAACAAAAACATGCTCAGAAATCAGAATTATTCAATAGTGTGAAAAACATTATGGACTATTTAGATGAATTACAGGGACTTTGAAACTAAGATCCATTAACAATAATCCAAGGGAAAGAGCGAAAAGAAATTCTAATTTGTGAGTGAATATGGATGGTACAGCTTACCACATAACTTGTCAATGTTTCGTAGCTTGAGAGCCAATCCTTCTGTGAATACTTGGAAACAATTGCAAGGAGGGTAGTTAAATGTTCGGAAGTTATAATGTCCTCAGGTTTTACCAAGTTAGAAAGATCCCGGACTGCTAAGCTGAAATAGTCAAGTAGGTCAGCAAAAGAAATAGAAATACTATATTTGAAAACTATATCAGTCATAACAACATCCACACACCTTCCAGTTTGCTTTCGGTTGATAGCATTAAGCTGACTGCGGATATTGTTATATTCAGAAGCACGAACCTGGCATGAAAGACAAAGTTTCAAGGGCCAAACAGAAATTTTAATCTACAGCATGCAAAATAGGCAGGGATGTTGTTCTTTAATACAGAAATTCACTATTGGGGACGAGAGAAAGCAACTTTAGCGGTGTCTCTCATAATTCATGGCTAAGGGGTGGATTGCAATAAATTGTCCTGTAACTCAAGGAACTAAAATTAAGTCCTTTAAAATTGAGAGACCAAGCTGAAATTAATATCACAGATGATGACCATAACAGTATCAAAGTAAAATCCACCAGATAAAGTGGCCCAGAGTATTTGAGAATTGGACCTCAAAACAAAAGTACAGTCCTCCTTATCTTCTGGATTACTTTATCAATGAGCCTTGTATATGATCTTGGACAAACTGAGGTCCTCTAACTATAAGTCACACAAAATATAAAGGGTAATAGAGGCCATCAAGGAACATGTTAGCATGAGAACAAGGACTATCTATATGTGACTCTGCAAGCTAAAACAGAGAGAGAAAGGTAAACCCTTTGTCATTTATCCGATGAATCATCATCACAAGTGTGGGATTGGCAGGTTCAATCTTATTCCTTTTTTCTCGGATGACTACAATACCAACCTTAGATTGAGTTACACTAGCACCAAACCGACCAGTTGACAGTTTTATAGTGGCATCACAGAAAAGGTTGCCCAATCAGATGTCAAGTTTTAACTTCTAATTGAAGTCCAGGAACCTTAAAGCAAATGGATCAAAGTTGAAATACTTTTAGCAGATTGACTTAAACAAAACATATTAAAATGCATGTTCCTCTTGGATTCTACCTCTAAAGTGAGGGGTTCACTTTGGGAGGAAAAGTGAGGAATTGATGTGAAAATAAAAGGGATATATAACAAATCCATACTTTGTTATTAATGTGTACTATTTTATCATAATATCAACCATCGACTCATCAGAGGTTGAGATCCCTCACCTTTCCTTCCAAAGTAAACCCCTTTCAATTTAGAGGAGCCAAAATTATTCTGCTTTGACATCAATTCTGAATTTAAGCATGTAGCATCCCTCCTAGCCCAAAATAAATAAATAGAAAATACCAGTCTACCCTGACTAAACTATCAATTCCACTCCACCTCACTCAATTACAAGCTTGCAGAAGACATGCTATTAACTAACATGTACATGGACAGCAATCACAAACTCCAAAAACCTAAGTTAGCCATAAGGTGAGCAAAAACAGTTACTATAACTAGCTAGACGTCATCCCACCATAAAGGAATGATTCAGCTGAACATAGACTACAAATGATAAAAAAAAAAAAAAAAAAAACTATCACATCTGCTAATACTACCCATCTCTCAAATCTAACATAAATCAGCAAAACTAGAGAGTGGCAAGAAAACGAAAACCTTGAGATCATCCTCAATCTTTGCCACTTGACTATGAATACCATCCACGATCTCCTTCAAAGGCGCCACCGTAGGGTACTTGGCCTCATCCCAAACGAACCTGAACCCATCAAATTAATAAATGGGACTGAAACAAGATCAGAGATTCAAAGTAACGAATGACAGGGGAACCTGGTCAAGTAGGAATCGACGGGCACGCCATCGACGGTGAGGCTGCCGCTGTTTACGCCAGAAGCTCTCTCGAGTTCCTCAATCTGGCGCCTGATCTTGTGCGTCACTCCTTCCACGAAATTGTTCGACTAACAAAGAGGAACAGGCAAATCGAGATGCGAGATCAGAGAAAACAGCGATTTCGCGGATTGGAGAAAGAGAAACAGAAGGAGAATTAAGTCACCTTGGCGAGGTCATCGCTGAGGGAAAGGAGAGAGTCTAGGGTTCCGACACGGAGGTTGGGGATGTTGAACTGCGAGTGAGAAGAGAAGAAAATCAAGATGCGGGCGAATTGCAAATAAAAATAAAAGAGAGAGTGTGTGTGTGTTTATTACTCTGTAGAGAGGAGTGTCGAAGGAATGCTTGGAGATTCGTTCCTGCAATTGGCTCCAGAGCGCGGTTGCGGAGTTGTGGACGGGAAGAGACACGGCCCAGTACCTGCTCGCCATTGCTTCCTTCCTTCCTTTGCTCTGCTCTGATCGGATCACAATCACAATCACAATCACACGCCAAAACACATTGGCACCTAAGCAAAACAACGAATGAATGAACGCCCCACCTGGGCTACTACTACTACCGTATCATTTTTCCCTCCCGCTCCCTTACTAACTAATTATTGCCTCTAGTAAAAACTTTGACATTTTTACATTTTATGTTTTATTATATATTAAATTAATTAAGGTTATTTTTTAGGCTTTTACATCCAACTATAAACTTTATATCACTTTTGGTTAATTTAGTTGATAAAAATCACATTCAAGAATACGAATTCAAGTTTTGTTGTCAAAATAAGAATTTTGTTAATGAGTAATTTATAAGTATTTTTTAAATGTGTGTAAGAATGTCTCAATCTATGATGATTAACCATATTATTGTTATTCATAATGGAAAAGAGCATTTTTTAAGTATTTTTTGTAAATACATGTAAGAATGTCTCAATCTATAATGATTAATTATACTATTGCTATTCATAATGGAAAAGAGTATTTTTTTTTATATATATATATAAAAGATTGTATGGTAGGGAATAAATTAGGAGAATTTTCACCTACTCTAAACTTCCAAAATGATAATAGATCTCGTACGTTATCTTTAATTTTATCAATTTTAAAATAGTAATTCATAAATAAATATTACAAAATGGAATTATTATTATAAAATAAAAAATAAAAATATTTTTTTATAATTTAATAAATCAAATCAATTAAATATTTAATTGATTCATGAAAATAGACCCTTATGATAAAGAAGAACCTTTAAGCATAGTCTTTTGGTGAAAAAAGATTCATATCTATTTCAACACAAAGTACAAATAGTAATTGATGTGATTTGTACATAAAGAAAATGTTATAATACTAGAATTTATACTTTATTCTTATTTATTTTATTTTTTGGATTGGTTTATTTTATAGTAGTCGATGCTAGTCATAATATAAATTTCAATAGAATAAGTCAATAAGTTTTATATATATATATATATATATATATATATATAGTTATATATATATAGTTATTTAGAAAAAAAAAAAAATACACAAATATCACAAAATGGATACTGTACTTTCAAGGTTGAGTGAATTCAATAATAGACACCTGTTGGCATTCTACCCTTCCTTCTCCTTTTAGGGCCTATCCGAAAAGAAAGAGAATTCAATACTTCTTACTTCTTAGTTATGAATATCTGAATAGGACAAACCACTCGTGGATCTCTTTCTCTTTGCTTTAGAACAAAACAATTCGAATTAGGCTAAGTCAACTAGAATGTGTATTATCAATATAAGGGATCTTTCAATTGAGAAGATCCATCTGAGACGAAGAGAAAGAAAGGTCTATCTATTTTTTTAGCTATTCAATTAAACCAATGATTCATTATTGGAATAGATAACAACAATCATCTCATCTAGGAAAAGCCATTTTTTCTCAATAATGTCTTTGTCATTTGATCCATTAGTGTTTCATTAGATAGGAACAGATTTGATAAATATTGATAACTCTCAAATAGAGTATTAGAACGGAAAAATACATTAGATAATGAATCGACAATTCGAAATGTTTTTTTTTTGTGTATTCTTGATAAACTAGTGTTTATATATGGATGTAGGAAGATTTTTTTGGGAAGAAAGAAGTCCCCTTGACATTTCTTCATCTACAAAGAATTGTCGATGTGAAAACACAGAGACAAAAGGTTGATCTTTGAATAGGAAAAAGAGTGGATTCGCAGGGTCCCAAATGAATTGGCTTATTTGAAAAAAGTTTTGTTCTTTGGAAGATCTATCTCGTGTCGGGTATTGCATGGTTCCACCCTACAAGAACTCTAAATCATTATCTTAAAGCTCATCCTCTTCATCATAAATGATCCGCTTGCTCCGAAATTACTTGGCCCAATAGGGAAATCCCATTTCATTGGGCCTTTCGATACAATCAAATAGAAAGCCCCAAAGGCGCCATATTCTAGGAGCCCAAACTATGTGATTGAAAAAATCCTCATCTATCTGTTGCAGCAGGTCGAGGACTCCCCCCTTCTTCAAACTCCGATTCATATTTTTCATAGAGAAATTTCTTATTAATGATAGAATAAGATCCATTTTGAAAAATATTTAAGGGATTCCTTGGTTCGAACCGAAGAAGCAATGTCACTCGATCATTATCAAACTGACTGCAATATTTTTATGTCCGTGAGGATCCCACCAGAACGCCTTCTACTTCTAATAGGCCATGAACTAGATCAAAATTATTCTCAAGGAGTCCATAAGAAGTGATCCCATTTTTTTCATCAAGTTCGGGTAGAGACCAAAGGTCTTGAGCGACTGATCTAGCAAAACAACTTAAAAGATAAAGAAGTATCATTAATTTCTTTATACTCGTTCCAAGTTCGAAGTACCATTTGTACAAATAAGAATCCCCCCATTACATGATTTCTTCTTCATATAGGTAGATATAGGATCTATAAAGCAATTACTTAGAAGTACATTTTGTGAAATAGCCTTTCCTATCTAATAGAAAAGGATCTGATAATCCTGAACCAATCTTACCTTAGATCACAAATCCCAAGTTTGTCTATGAAGAATAAATCTAATTATATTAGTGTCTATAATGGATTTTTTTGTATAATACTAATCAATAAGGCCTCATTGCTAAGTGCTACAAGATCTCGTACATTGGAACCCATCGTTGTGGACCTGAATCCATTAGTATGGAACATTTTCTTTTCCAAATGAAATCCCCTAGTATATGAAAGAGTAAAAAGTGTTTTCGTTGTTGTGAAATAAGAAGTCTTCGTATCTTAATGCATGCATTTAATTTATTCGGAGCTAAGGATCTATTTTTTGGGGAATATGAGTCGAACAAATAACAAGAATATTTCTAGTGGAACATCTTTCACAATCTTTGAAGAGATAGTTTACTAAAAGATCGAGGGATAGGATAAGTAATTCGACTCATTCACATCTAGATCATGAATGTTTGGAATCCATGTTATGCAAGGCGACATTGCTTTTGCTAATTCGAATTGAAAGGTGATATAAAATCAGTCTATTTCCAACATTATATCCATAGTTAGCATATTCATCATAGTTAGAACCTCCAGCTCCACATAAGGGTCACGGTCGATATCGTCACTATCATCAATAACAAAACTCTTAGGCTTGTTATCCAAAAACTTGTTCAATGAGTCTTGAAACATATAGACTTTTGACATTGCCATGTTGACATACCTATTAGGATCAAATGATGGTAAACTATGCCTCAAGGCGAAGCTATGGGAAAATCTAGTGGAAGCTCGCAACGATATTAACATTTGTAAGTTATTATAGAGTTTTGAGGCTTATTTTGGTCTTGGTAAACTTTAAGAACTCAATTTACCTAAACTTTAATCAACAAAACACTGTAATGTATCGTACATTTATTGATTTTTATAATAATTATAGAATTTTATTAACCATAATTTTTTTATTAGTTTACAATGTAAAAAATCAAACTTTGTTTTTTAATTAAAAAAATGTATATGTACATAGGGATAACATGGGTAAGGTATTATGGTCTTGTCCCTTTACCCACACTTTAAAAAAAAATCCAAATATCTAAATGTTGATTTTCATACCTATTATTTCACACTTTAATTAACTATGTACATAAAAAATATTGATTAAAAATAGGTTAATAATTAAATTAAAATCTTATTTACAGATGTTTTGTGAAACATAACAATCATAAAACATTACAAAAATTAAAATTTTATTAAAAGATCATTTACAAATCATAACTATCGGATGTAAAACATAACAAATGTTATAATAAACATTTGCCATAACAAATTTATTAACTTTCAAATCTCAATTGCTATTATCTAAAATCTATTAAAATATAATACATATTATACTAGTTGTTATAACTATAAAGTTAAAATAAATAACTCAAATTAAATACATTGTAAATGTCTATTTTACCTTATCTTTGTGATCAAAGTCTTGAAAAGACGATAAACACTTATATTTCACACTAAATATTATTTAAGTTAAGTAATACTAATAAAAACTAAAACATAAAAAAAATTAATAATTAGAATAAATATAATTCTAATTGAAAAAATACAACTTTAATATGATATTATCAATTTTGTTTCACCATCTTAAATAAACATAATATATATATATAGACGAATCACAACTAGAGCAACCACAACAATTGTTCTCACTAAAAATTAATTCTCTCTTTTTTTATTATTATTATTATTATATTTTACTTATCTCACTATATTTAATATACTATATATTACTTATTCACATTCACCTTTTATTTTTGAACAGTTACCTCCACTTTTTGATAAAATTATTTTTAAAATTTGTTATTACAATATACTGTATTTTTTTCTGAAAATCCATTACTTTTTTTGTTGTACTTCTTAAACATTGCTTAATGTAGTTTATTAAAAGAGGTTCCTTTTGACTTTTTATTTTTGTATCTTTTGATCTTATATGTTATAATCATTTCTGCATTTACTTTTGTTATGGTTATATATATTAGTTATAAAATGTTAAATTAATGGTTACATAACATGTATAATATTTAAGTTATAATCTTTATCAAATATATATATTACAATGTAATAATAATAAATATAATAATTAGATTGCATAAAAATTAATAATTAAAACAATAATTGTAAAATCGCATGACCTACTCTTCACTTTTTTTATTCAATACAATTTTTTTATAGTACTAAAAAACAATGAAAATATTATTCGATATTTTCAAAATATAAAAATTCATAAAGAGAAACTATGATTTATATCTGTAATTTTAATGATAGTATGTTACTAACATAACAACTTATATATTTATATTGCATCAACAACTTAAATTTTTTGGATACATTATATTAATTATATATATGAAGAAAAATAAAAGGACTCATCAAAATAATGCAATATAATTATGGACATGGTAACAATGTATATAAAGTAGTATATATGTATTTAGATAAAATAAAATAAAATTTTAAATAAATAGAAAAATATGAAAGAATATTTATACAAATTTAAGAATTATTTTGCATCATTATGAGTAGTCATGAAACTTAAGATCAATTGCATGATATTTTATTAGATGGATGGATCATGGAGATAGTGATTTATGTCTATAAGGGACAACAATGACATAATACATAGAAAAAATTAAGAAAACAAGCAAATATAGAAATAAAGAAATAAGGAAATAAGAAATATACATCTTAGATTTTAAAAAGTTAATAATAATAATAATACTTACCTATAGTCGTATCTGTTAAATTTTGTGGATAATTATCTATACTCAACTTCGTACCTATTAAGTGAGTAATTCTCCTACATGCACTACAAAAGAATTCAATATTAGCGACCAGGAGAATCAGTCGCTAAATTTCAAAAATCGATCACTAAATCTAAAATTTGGTTGCTAAAACCTTTAGCAACAGAATTAGCGACCAAATTCAGTCGATGGCTAAAATCCTTATTGATAAACGAATTAGCGACCAATTTTGATTCGGTGGCAAAATTAGCAAACAAAATTTCAGTTGCTATATAATTGGGTATACAAATGTAGTTTGAAATTTAGCGACCGAAAATAGATGTTTATTTCGGTGACTAAATCAATCCAGAAATTAAATTAAATTTAAATGATCGGTCGCTAATATGTTTCGAAAATATAATATAATAAAAATATCGATCGCTATTGTGTTTTTTTTTTTAAATTAGTTGTTATTTCAGTGGCTAAAATTAAAGCTGCATATTAGGTTAGCGACCGAATATTTCGATTGCTAATTTTTTTCTTTTTCTTTTTTTTTAAATTAGTAATATATATTATGAACCAGCCAAATATTTATCAATAATTACAATTTTAATCACGGTATAAATAATATACAATAACAAATTTGAAATAAATAATTATATATGAAAACATTAACAATTAAAAGTATCAACATGATTACTAATAATTCAAAATCATAATAATTATCAACATAATTATCCTAAACATTGTGAAAATGATTGTCTAGTACATCATCTTGAATATACCATCCTAAGCATTATCATCATGGTCGTCATTATTATCTAGTGTAGTGGGGGTGGCTAAGAGATTTCAACTGCAAGTGTTGTAAAATAAGTTGCATTTGTTGATTTTGTTGTTCCATTTCTTTCATTTTGTTGTCGAATCTGTTCACTTTTGTTCCTCATGATTATGCAACAATTGCACCACTTTCTCCTCAAGTGACTTCTCTTTAGCTTTTTTTTTTCTTCAGAAGTTCATTATTCAATTTATGAATTGTTGAGAGGCATCAAAAGTTGCATGTATCAGGAATAAGTCATTGATGAGAGGCATCAAAAGTTGTTTCTAAATTGAATTTACATGTACGCTAATATCAAAGAATCACAAATAAATAAGAGAGAACAAACATAATGGAAAGTTTAGCTTAACTTGGAGAAGATCCTGAATTGTAATCAGAATGTTAAAAAAAGTTACATAAAACAATCCATGAACACTTGGTGCCATTTGACAAAAAGATAGAAAAATATAGATATGATAAATGATATAAAAAAATAAAAATAAATGTTAGTAAAATATTTAATATATAAGAATATTTATATATCATTACTATAAAAAAAAAAAAAGAATGCTTTGATGGTTCCATCCACTTTTAGGTGATGGGTCTATTAGTCTTCCTTAAAGATTAAAATGATAACAAAAAAATATACAAGAATTTAATTTAATGATTAATTAAACTTTTGACTAACTAAATTATAAAAGTTAGAAAATATGATTATAGCTTAAATTTATGAGATAAACTATATATCTTAACGATTTACTACTATAATTGTAATATACCTATTTTTATCATGATTGTAACTTGAGTTTTTATCAACAATCATGATATTGTATGTTTTTGCATAACAAAATACAATTATAATATTACATTTTATTAAAAATTTTAATTTGACTTTTTAATTTAAAATAATACTATTCTTTCTATTGCAATTCATTAAACATATTTACAATAGTTTTATGAAAATTTCTATTGAAAATAGTGTAAAAACACTCCAAGACAAAGCAGTAAAAACAACAATGCAATATCCAAATACAACAATACAACAATACAACAATATAGCAATACAATATGCAAGCAAGAATATGTATCGGAAAGGATGAGGTCGTCGTTGGAAAGGGTGGGGTCGCTACTGGAAACGCTGGGGTTGTCGCTACTAGAAACGCTGGGGTTGTCGCTGGAAAACCAACTCGCTGCTGGAAATGCTAGGGTCGTCGTCAGAAAACCAGATTTGCTTGCAGATCTGAAGCTAGATGCAGATCGGTGGTGGGTTGCAGAGGTTCAAGCAAAGGCGTAGAGGAGAGCATCGTCGGGTCTTGAGAATGCTGTGGTGGTTGCGGCAATGGTGGCTGGGCACTAGTGGCTGGGCGACGGTGATAGGACACTAGGGAGGAAGAGAGGGTAGGGAGGAAAAGAGGGTAGGGAGGAAAAGAGGGAGATTTGCTAAGTTATATTTGGAGTAGAGCTACATTTGGAGTATGGAAAGATTTTAAGAAAGGTAGGAAAAATTAAGTGGAAAAATTTTGAAATACAATTTGCATATTATTATTAAAGTCATTATTATATCCAACTTATTAAATACTAAATTTATTTTAGTTTAAAAATACTATAATCAATTAGTTTTTAAAAACTTCAACATCATAATTACACATAATAAAAATATTAGAAATTTAAATTAAAAAGTTGAAATTTACTATATTTTAAAAATAATTAGACTCAATTTAATTTAAAAATAGTGTCACTAGACTTAAAAATAAACTTGACTTTATTTATTTTTATTTTAAAAAAGTGTCAGAAGACCTAAATATAAACTTGACTCATTTAATTAAAAATTACTACTGAACATACTATTATTTAGATAAAAATAAAAAATATCTTAAGTTTAAAGAGAAAATTACTAATTTTACTTTATTTTAAAAATAATAACACTCATCTCATATAAAATAAACTTTAACATCCTAATTATAGGAAATATAGAGTCAAATGACTCATTTAATTAAAAAAATACACTAAACATACTATTATTTGGATAAATATAAAAATATCTTAAATTTAAAGAGAAAATTCCAACTTTATTTTAAAAATAATAACACTCATCTCATGTAAAATAAACTTCAACACCCTAATTGCAGAAAATATAGAGTCAAATGACTCATTTAATTAAACAAATAGACTAAACATACTATTATTTGTATAAATATAGAAAATATCTTAAATTTAAATAGAAAATTACTAAATTTACTTTATTTTAAAAATAATAACACTCATCTCATGTAAAATAAACTTCAACACCTTAATTATCGGAAATATAGAGTCAAATGACTCATTTAATTAAAAAAAACATTAAAAATACTATTATATGGATATATATAGAAAATATCTTAAATTTAAAGAGAAAATTACCAAATTTACTTTATTTTAAAAGTAATTACACTCACCTCATGTAAATAAAACTTCAACACCCTAATAGGAGGGAATATAAAGTCAAACGACTCATTTAATTAAAAAATTGCTATTAACATACTATTGTTTGGATAAATATAGAAAATATCATAAATTTCAAGAGAAAATAAATAATTTTACTTTATTTTAAATAAAATTCAACACCATTATTTCTATAAATATAGAAAATATCTTAAATTTAAAGAGAAAATTACTAACTTTACTTTATTTAAAAAAAATAACACTCATCTCATGTAAAATAAACTTCAACATCCTAATTACAGGAAATATGAAGTCAAATGACTCATTTAATTAAAAAAATACACTAAACATACTATTATTTGAATAAATATAAAAATTATCTTAAATTTATAGAGAAAATTACTAAATTTACTTTATTTTAAAAATAATAACACTCAACTCATGTAAAATAAACTTCAACACCCTAATTATAGGAAATATAAAGTCAAACAACTCATTTAATTAAAAAATTGCTAATAAACATACTATTATTTGGATAAATATAAAAAATATCTTAAATTTAAATAGAAAATTACTAACTTTACTTTATTTTAAAAATAATTACACTCACTTCATATAAAATAAACTTCAACTCCATAAGTATAGGAAATATAGAGTCAAATGACTCATTTAATTAAAAAAAATTTACTCAACATATTATTATTTGGATAAATATAGAAAATATATAAAATTTAAATACAAAATTACTAAATTTACTTTATTTTAAAACTAATTAAACCAACTTCTTGTAAAATATACTTCAACACACTAATTACAAGACATATAGAGTTAAAAGACTTATTTAATTACAAATAAAACAATTATTTACACAAATAACCAAATTATGTATAATTAAAATACACAAATACTATATTTATTTTTATTTTAAAAAATACACTCACTTCATATAAAATGAATTTCAATACCATCATTATAAGAAATATATACTCAAAATACTCTTTTAATTATAAATACATGCTAATACATTTCTATATTCCAATTTTTTTCAGTTTCGTCGCTAATTGGTATTTTTATTCTGAACATTTTTTAATTTTTGGTCTCTAATTCGGTCGCAAAATCAAAGTTTCTGTTTTCCTGTTCTATTGCTAATTCGGTTGCTAATAGTTCCTTTTTTAATTTATTTTATAACATTATATTTTTGGTCGCCAATTCCATCGTTATTTGGTTTTTTATTTTGAACTTTTTTTATTTTCAGTCGGTAATTTTGTTAGAAAACCAAAGGTTTCTATTTTTCTCTGGTCGGTCGCTAATGTGATTGCTAATAGTTCATTTTTATGTATTTTAAACATTATATTTTCAATCTCAATTCCGTCACTAATTGGTTTTTTTATTTTGAACATTTTTATTTTTGGTCTCTAATTCTGTTGCAAAATTAAAGGTTTATGTTTTCCTCTTACATTGCTAATTCAGACGCTAGCAGTTTCTTTTTTATGTAATAACGTTATATTTTCGGTCGCTAATTCCATTGTTAAATGGTTTTTTATTTTGAATATTTTTTTGGTCGCTAATTCGGTTGCAAACTTAAAGGATTTTGTTTTTCTTGATTCATCGCTAATTTGGTCGCTAACAAAGTCACTTTTAATTGCATTTTTAACCTTATTTTTTGGTCGCTAATCGATCGCAAAAAATATCACCTTAAAACGTTGCTGGTTTTCGGTCGCTAAATTCGAGACTAAATTCTGTCGCTAAAACGTCTCTTTCTTATAGTGATGTGATAAATAATTTTTTGCAGCTATCCATTGGGTTCATTTCCCATTATTATCCCTATCCATATCCACTAAATAGGTAATGTTCCTACCCATCATTAGTAATTTTTGCATGTATGTATTGTGTTCATTACCCATTGTATATGTAAAGTAAAAAAAAAATTAATATCTAAGCACGGTAAGTGTAACTAACAAATTAGAATTCATGATAAATATAATTTTTAAAGTAGTTAATGACAAAGCCAATAAACTTATCATACGTAACAATTATGATTTAATAACATTTTATATTGTCAATCTACCTACATTATTTACTCTTAAAATAATTATGTAAAAGAGAAAATAATAAGACTTAAATTAAGTTTTTTTTATTAAGCTGGTAGTTTAAATGATAACACATGCATACATAATGTTAAATAAATATCAACATATTATTACTTAATTAAAAATTCATTAAAAATTCATTGCAAAGATTTTTTTTAGTATAGATAACAAATATCTTTCATGGTTCTTTAAGTATTTAACATAACTACATATCAATACTCGAACTTAAGATCACTAGATAAGTTAAAACAATTTCACACATGAATTAATCCATGAAAAAGGTTTATTTCAATCTTTTCTAAAAAATAAACTAAAAGTCTAGAAAAATATATTACTGAAGCAATAAGTTGAAAATTATATAGCAATAAAAATCATTTATTCAACTAACTTTTAACTGTCCATATGTTTAATTTTCTTTATTTGTTATTAAAAAATAACAAAAAGTACAATTGTAAGTTTTTGAATATAAAGTTTGGTGAACATAAAATAAGTTATGAAATAGTCAAACAATTTGCAATTACATTAGAAAAATTAGGAAAGTTATAAATAAGTAAAAAATAATAATTAAGGAACAAAATATAAGTAACTAAACTTATATATCTACTTAAAAACTAGTGTAAAATTATGCTTTTACATCGGTTCTTAAAAAACTAATGTAAATTAAAATGTGATGGTATTTTTGTAAATATTGTATGTTTATTTACCTTGATAGTAAAACACAACTGATATAAAAAGTGTTTTAAATACTCTTATGAGTTGCAATATTTCTTCTTCTTCATTCAAAGCTCATTCCTTCTACGAGAAAATCTCATGTTCAAAATGATACCATTCAAAATCACACCAATTGAAATCTTCACTGGTCCTACCATCCATCCATACATTCATCGACATCACCATCGACATCGCAATATTTCTTCTTCTTCATTCAAAGCTCATTCCTTCTACGAGAAAATCTCATGTTCAAAATGATACCATTCAAAATCACACCAATTGAAATCTTCACTGGTCCCACCATCCATCCATACATTCATCGACATCACCATATCCATTGTTACACTTTTATCTTTCTCTTTCTCAATCATTATTGCTCTTATAAGGTAAGATTTTTGTTTTTTAATTACCTTTGTCATTTTTATTTGTCTCATAAGTATAGATCTATAGGATATGTAAATACAACACTAGATCTATCAAATTTGTAGAATCTACCTATTAAACAAAAATGGAAGTGTAAATCTACGAAATTTGTGGATAAGAGGCAAACTCACAAAGCTAATCGTCAAGGCCTATCTGTTGTATGAAAATGGAAACATAGATCTGCGTAATTTAAAAAAAATTGAGTTTTTTAAATTGGTTATAAAATAATTGATGTAAAAGGTTAGACTTTTTACATCACTTGTTTCTACATCAATTATGAAATCAGTGTAAAAAAATCAATTTTAATTGATGTAAAAAACCTTTTTCCCACTAGTGAAACTAGTCTTAAGTACATCTATATTTCTTTCAATGGTTTCACTCACGTTCTTTACATCTCTTTTTACACACAAGGGAGAGAAAGCTTTCTCATAAAGCCTAGCATATAACAATGATCTTTTCCTCTCTGAATATATCTCCAAACATAAGAGTTGTCGTCCTTCTCTTTTCTTATTTCTTAAATTAACCATAGCGTCTAATTATTATTAGTATTTTTTTAAATGTCTAATTTACCTTAATATAAATACACCTAACCCTATTTTCATTTCTGGTTCGTATAATAATATTCTCAAATTTATGCTGGGCTTTGGAACCCAATTCTTGAGTAGGTTATATAGTCTTATTCTTATATGGTTTGCCATGTCTTTTGGTCTATATAGGACCACTTGTTTGCCTTTGCAAAGATTATTATAAAAGAACCATTTTCAAACTCAATCTTTTCATTAATTCTTCTAGTTTATTGTCTAGTTCTGAAAATGAATGTCATGCATGTTGGAGAGGGAAAAAACACTCACAACATGAACACCATTATTTTGTGCAATTTAAAGCCCTCTTAAGCATAGAGAATGTGATCAATGATGTAGTCTTAAGATTCATCAATATTGTAGTAAAGGTTGGATGCAGAGGCATTTGGATCTGCATGGACTGATCTTAGTAAGAATAGAACCTTTAATTTAAGAAATCTTCAATCTTTCCATAGTACATTTTTTTCTTTAAATTATAATATTTATATGCACATGATTATTTTTAAATTTAAAATTAAAAATAAAACAAAAACTACCTTTGAGATTTGGGTGTTAAAAAGTAGTTTGAGTTTGAAAACATATTATTATTAAGTTTAATTAAGTTTTTCATCCTTGTAAGTTAGCACTTTTTCATTTTTCATCCTTGTAAAAATATTCAGAAGAATCCCTGTAAGCTTTGAGTCATTTATTTTTAGTCATTCTTGTCAACCTCCTTTACAAAATTGTTAAGTTGCTGATGTCATCACACACACGTCAACACAAGATGATGTCATGGTGACATCAATAGCACCATGTCAACAAAAAGTGTCATGTCTGCAACATGGACTAAAAATGAAAAAATATTTATAGGGACTAAAAGTGATTTTTTACAGAGATGAAAATAAAAATAAATTACATAAACTAAAAATGGTAACATATTTGCAAGCATGAACAAATATTTAAGCCTTAAGTATAATGCATAAATTTAATTTAAAATTAAAATTAAATAAAAATTTTAAGAAAAAATAATTATTTAAAAATAGAGAATACATCTTAGTTGATATAAAACTAATATATTTTTATTATAGTTTTTGATGACCTAAACACCCAACATACTAACTGAAACTTGAAGACATTTATTAGAGAACCCATTACCCAAGTCATCAATTAATTAAGCTTGAATGGTGCAAAGGGAATAAAAGTTGAGCGTGACATGAATAGAGAGAATGTTATACAAAGTAGAAAGATATTAACTTATGTGTCATGCTTATGTGAGTTGTATTATTAGGAATGGAAACAGGTCAGGCCATGTTAGATTTGGCTAGGGCTAACACTAACCTTAGTTAAAAATATAAAGTTCAATTTGACTTTTTTTTACCTATCATTGACTTTTTTTATATAAGCCTAACTTGACATGTATATTTACGGATAACCATGTTGCTTACAATAGTTCATGTGCTTGGTACAGTCAGCACTGTGCAAGAGACTTGTCACGTATGACTTTTATAAGTTTTTATTAAGAAATGTTCACCCTTGGTCTGTTTTCACCTGGTCTATTTCTACATTGAATGATGATAAAAGAAATACGTGATAGTGTAAAAAGAAGTGAGAGTATGAAAGTGTCGAGTGATAAGAAAAAAAATTTTATAAACGGATGTATATTTTTTTGTGAGATATGTGTATTAGAGAGGGAAGAAATGATGTATGTAGTGAATGACAAAGCTTAGAGTATTTATGCAATGAAAAATAATATTAGTTTTAAGTCAATTAAGATATAAGTTGTTGTAGCACCCCAAAACTGTCCGGCCAAAACAACCACAATTGACTTTCCCTTAAATGATAACGATAAAATCCTGAAGATTCTATACGTTATCAACAAATAACCACAGTTGGTTTTCCCTTAACCGATAACGATAAAATCCTGAAGATTCTATACGTTATAAACAAACAACCACAGTTGACTTTCCCTTAACTGATAACGATAAAATCTTGAAGATTCTATACGTTATTGGTAACAACTGGAAACAATAAAATCTCCTGGAGATGGGATAAGATACACTCCCATCTCAACCACAGCCTATATAAGGCCTTGCCGTGAATAAGCAGGGGTCGAACAATTTTTCACCAAAAAGCATGAGAGAATTGGAGCACTAGGGAAACACTAGAGAGTAGGATCATGCCACTCTTTGAAAAGATGCTTAGTGCAAGTGATGTTGGTCGAATTGGTTGCTTGGTTTTACCAAAAGCATCTGTTGAAGCATATTTTCCTCCAATCTCTCAACCAGAGGGCCTTCCTTTACGAATTCAAGATGTGAAAGGAAAAGAATGGATGTTTCAATTTAGGTTTTGGCCAAATAATAACAACAGGATATATGTTTTAGAAGGTGTAACCCCCTGCATTCAGTCTATGCAATTACAAGCTGGAGATACAGTAACCTTTAACCGCATGGACCCGGAGGGAAAGCTTATAATGGGCTTTAGAAAGGAAACAAATTCTACTGCAGTACAATCACAAAAGGGATGTTTAGAAACCCACCTCAATGCGCTGTCAAAAAAATGGAACTCAGCTGACATGAATTGGCAAAACATTGACATTCCAGAAAGCCAGAAGAGGGAGAAGTCAAGAAGTCTGCAAAAGCATCCTGGACAAAGAAGAGAAGACTAACACGGCAGGTACTAGGTTAGTAAGATTTTCTCCCCCTACTTTATTAGACTTAAGTTGATAAAACTAGCTTAAAACCGAATTAAACCCATACATCCTTCCACTGCCAATTTCTCTTATCTCCCTTCTCTCCCAAACTCTCCTTCTCCAAATCGGTCATGGCCGAGTTCATCTTGGCCATTGGCTAAGCCTACCCTAGGAAACCAAGCCAAAACTACATAGACTTTGATTCCTTGAATCCGAGGTACGTAGGCACAGGAGGCACAGGAGGCACACTCCTATCAAGTCTATTCCCCCAAACCAAACCATCCCCCGTACATAGGATTCCATAATATGCGATCATTGCACAATAATATTGGCATGAAATACTGTATGACATTACCATCTCTACCCACACTGAAACCTTAGTAAACCCAAAAGCTAGTCTTAGGTAACTGTTAGGTAACAGACATGCTGGGGGCACCCTGTGCCCCTAGCATGTAACTAACTTCCGAACCCACCTGGTTCAAAGACCAACCTTATCCTTCCCTTTCTCGGTTTTCCAGCATTCCTAATCAAAACGCTGGTGGCGACTCCTCCCTAAGCCGAATTAATTTCGGCCTACCCCCTTTAATTTTCCCTTTTCGCTTCATCACAAAATTTGGTTGTGACAGATGGCGACTCCACTGGGGATCGAACCTAGAATCTCTGATTGCTGGGTTCTTAGAAAGTTGAGCATTAATAGATTAGCTAGGTTTATGGTTTCTGTGTTATTTAATTGCTTATTCATTCACGCATGATTGTTATGTGGTTTTAAGTTTTACATGCCTGTTCATGCATTCTTATGAGTGTTTATTAGGCTATTTTCCATGCCTGCTCATGCATTTTACTCCATGTTTCTTCACTTCTATACATGTATCTGCTTTAGCTTAGGACTATATATGGCTAAAAGACTTCCCTCTTGACGTTTTAACCTAGGACCAATTACACTCAAATATGCATGATCCCCCTAGCTTAGGTAGTTTTCCCTTTAATTTATGCAAACCTTCATAAGACTTTAATAATTAAAGGGTAGTCGTTGGGTGTTTAAGTTAACATTTTATTTTTAGTGGGGTCCTATTCCCGAGCCTGAGAGTTAAGGAGTGCGGAATGTGTAGTGGAACCATGCTGGAGGGTTTCCTCTGTACTGGTGATCACGATAGTTCCACCTGGGGCTGACAGCCTTTGGAAACGATCATATTCTGGGATACTCTCCTGTCTATGGTTGCGTTCCTTAGGAGGTCTATAGACCTAGGGACCTAGTGAGAATTTTCTTTTAGCAGCTCAATTGTGAGAACCATTGGGGAAAACCTTTCATCGCTAGGTTAGTTTTTTTAGCCAGCACGAATATCCGACTCCGAGATGGAGTTGACATGCCTTGGGAAACTTCATCTTTTGCGTTAAAAATTTCGGCACGTTACTCCAAGATGGAGTCGGCCTTAAACACTAATTAATGAATTAACTTTGGTCGATATGGTGTCGGCCTCAACTTAATTGACTAACATCTTGTGCCGAGATGGAGTCGACAAAGACGAGGCCGATGTGGAGTCGGCCAGTCTCAGTAAAAGCTTAAATCGAGATGGAATCTTCTTCTCTATCATCCTGTCCCACCTTTCCTCATCATACTCTATTCTACTTCCACACACGACATGCACTTTGAGATGGAGCCAGCCAGGCTCTATGATCAACCTTTCCTTGTGACTAGGCCAAAAGTCCGGTCAAGATGGAACTGAAATGCCACTCTGAAGTGGAGTCGGTCAATCCCTTCTAAACCAAATCCAAGATGGAACCGGCCCGAAAACCATCCCGAGCACCTCACCCTCTTTCACCATATCAGCCTACATACGCACCCGATCCGACCACTATGCCAATTCCAATCTCGAGTTTGGCTCAGTGCCGTTGTCTTAGCCATAATGTCATTTCCAAACCCAACCCCTATGCCGATTCCAATCTCGAGTCCGGCTCAATGCCGTTGTCTTAGCCACATTGTCATTTCCAAACCCAACCCTTGTGCCAATTCCAACTTCGAGTCCGACCCATACCGTTGTCCTAGCCATGGTGTCATTCCCAAACTAAACCCTTGTGCCGATTCTAAGTCGCGTCTGGCTTCGTGCCGTCTCCTTTTATTAAACCCTGCTCTGCCCCTTGTGTCGATTCCAATTCTCGTGCCATCTTCAATCCGACTCCGTGTCGTCCCTTATTTAAGTTGGCTCCCCACCATCTCCCTAATTTTGTTTTACCCCCGCGTCACTTCCTAAGTTGACCCAACGCCATTTTTCAATTCGGTACTGACCTTGTCCAGTTAAGAGTGCAAAGTTGACTTAAAAATAATATGTATAAAAAAATAAAATAAAATAAAAATGAAAAACAACATAAAAACAACATGCATCATATGTTGCATTCATCTCCATCAAGCATTTAAAATTAGGTGTTGCATTCCATCACATTGGCATACCGTTCTTCACCCGACCAGCTAACCAAGACCAATACCAGGCCAGGGATCAAGTTCCGAAAGACCTTTACAGGGCGCTTCCCAAGGCAAAACGGATGGAGACAACTATAAGGGATCTAACAGAACAACAAGAAGCACTAAGGAATGATGTTAGTCAAGTAAAGGCGCAAATAGGTCAAATCCTGGAAGTATTGAAGTCGATGCAAAACCAGGGGGCATCTCAAGCCATTGCCCGCCACACCATCACAAATCCACAACACCAGAGCGGCTTCAAAGCCCTCACCAAGCCCAACACTAAACACCACACCCCTCACCTCTAGCCATCCCCATTCCAACCCTACAGTATGACAATTTTGGAAAAGAAAGAACCCTAGAGTTCTAACACCTCTATCAATGTCGTATGTTGAACTTTTGCCACACCTGCTTCAGCATGCCCTTGTGACCACAGTCCCATTGAAGCTTGTTCAACCCCCCTATCACAAAAGCTATGATCTAAGGACCAAATGCGAATACCACAGGGGAACCTTGGGACATGCCACTGAAAAATGTTGGGGATTGAAACACAAGGTACAAGACTTAATTGACGTGGGATTGTTGGTTCTTCTAAGAGAACAGTCTGAAATCTATACTAGCAAGCCCTCTAACACAGAAGATGAAACGAGCTTGACTGCGACTTCAAATACCCAATTGCCAACCATATGAACCGGCCTGGACTCGGCAAAAAATAAAAAATAAAAAAACTGTAAAGCTGAGTCCTAACCATCCTAAGAAGAGCCTCTTGTTTTGTAGCCTTTAATCCTTTATCAAATTGATTGTAATGTTCTTTCTTCGAATAATTAATGAAATATACTCTAACTCTCCATGCTTCCTTTTCTCTTCCCACATTTAAACCAAGTCAAAAATACCAATAAAAAAAATCATCCATAATGCTAATATCTCATGTTCTAATTTTGACTATTCCATCAATCAAACCGGCAAGGATAATAAGGGTAATATATAAAACCTCAAGCATCTAGTCTGACTACTTGGCCCCCAAACCAAGAAGGAAAGAGGGTTTACCACATCAAACTTTACTATGCTTAAAACTCTCATTGGCTTAGTGTCCCCAAGAAAAAAGGGAACATAAAAAAAGAAAAATGAATAAGTGACTCGCTAGACCGAAAACTCAAAAGAAACAGTCTAGGCAAAAATCAGAGTCATAAAAAAGGAAAAAGAAAGCGGCTCGCTAGGTTGAAACCTTAAAATAACAACCTAAGCAAAAGTTAGAGTCCAAAAAATAAAAGTTCACTGAGACTGAAAACTCGAAAAAGCAGTCTAAGCAAAAATGCAATACTGGGGGCAAGCCACTAACATAGAGGGCAGTAATGACCCTTAGGAAAAGCCAGCTAGAAGCAACAAATCAGTCATAGAGATACCCAAATTATCCTTAAAGGCGCTGGATGATGGACTCTTCAAAATTGTATGCATGAGGATAGCATTGACCCCCCATAAACCCTTCCGCGGAAACAACATAAACACCATCCTCTCCGTTTCTCCATAAGCCGAAAACAAAATAAACAAAAGGAGAATTACAGTCAAGATGAAAAAGTTAAACATCATCCGAAGCAGTAAGCCTCTGACTAGTCTCAACCTATGAGCAATAACGTGGTAACAACATCTAGGACGTCTCCAACACCAAAGCTGGAATAAAAGAAGCTCAATTGCCTACACCACGAGTCTTGGGATAGAAAAGTAAAGACTTGCCCTCACTAAATGCACACTCCCTGTACCCCATCCAACTCCACACCTTGTCATTACTTCATACAGTCCATACCTTCACATACACCTGGCAATCCATGCCAACCTATGTTAAAACAACCAAACCCCCATATAAACCTCCATGCATCTAGCCATCCACGACAAATCTACATACATCCATACGGCCATGCATCCATACATCCACACATTCAGCCATCCGCGGCAAGCTCACATACATCCATACAGTCCCATCCAACAATCCACATCAAACGTCCATGCAACCTACACGCATTCACGCATCCAGCAATCCACACATATGACATGCATTCCAAATGTCCATCCTCCCATAAAATAAAAATCTCGATCAATTTTGCATACATGCATAAATACATACATACAACATGCATGCACGTCATCCCATGGTTATTTCCTTAAGACTACTATCGATTCTCGCATTCCAACACTACGTCAAGGTCTATGCCAACTCTATGGTAAGTCCTTTGCCTACTCTGTCCTGGGTCGACCCTGTGTCAAGTCTCTCCGCTGACTCCGTATCAAGTTGACATGCCGACTTTGTACCATGTTGTGAAATCCTTGCTGACTAGCTATAACTTAGGCCCTCCATACCAACATTCTTATTTCGACCTCGAGTCGGTTTGTCCTTAGGCTAGTCATTTAGGTCCTAACTTAGGCATTTGTGGCGCAGTGCCAACTTTTCTAGTTTGTCTCGGTCATTTTGGCCTCGCGCCAATTTAGTCATTTTAACCCCCGAGTTGGTTATTTTTCGAGGTAGTCAATTTGGTTTCACGCCACATTCTTCATTTCAACCCTAGGTTAAGAAGGGACGCACCTATGACTTATGTTGTCACAGACTAAAGGCTGAGGCCAAAGTCAGGGTCTAGCAAATATAAATTCTAGGATCATCTAAACCAGATCTAGACCTTTCAATCGACTCTAGGCTGAGACCCTTCATATTGGCTAAATGATAGGACCAAGAATCCAATCCTGGGTCGAGACCCTTCAACTAGCATTACACAAAAACCCTCAATTTGACCTTACGCCAAGTACCACTCGACTCTATGACAGGACGTTCCTACCGCCTCCATGTCGAGGACGCTTAACATGCTCTATGCAAAAACCTCCATGCCAAGTCCAAGCTCCATGTCAACATCCAAGCATCTGGCTCCGTGCCAAGTCTCCTAATGCCACGTCAACTTCTTGCGCTTCCAGTATTAACATTTTGAATCCAACTCCATGCAGTCCTCCATCACAACACCATCTACGCCCTGACCTTTTCCCATGTGATCCAATGTTATCCAAACAAGCTCCACACTAAAATCCAATCTAAACACTAAAATCAACCCAATCTAGTCTATTTATCCACCCACTCTAAAGATTTTTTTATATGCCAAAAGGATAGTCCAACAATCCTATCCGACTTTGGACTCCAAAAGGATAGTCCACTCCATCTAAATCTCCTCGTCCCCCAAGGGACACCCTACCACATCTAAAGGATCTTTGGACACTTAAAAGAAAGTCAATTGATCCTAAATTCACCCATTCCGACCCCGTGTTGAACCGACCTTTTTTCAACTCTGTGTCGAATCATCCTTTTTTTACTTCGTGTCAAATAATCCTTTTTCTGACTCTGTGTCAAATCGACCTTTCTCCGACTCTGTGTCAAATCGACCTTTCTCCGACTCTATGTCGAATCATCCTTTTTTCGACTCCGTGTCGAATCATCCTTTTGTTGACCCTGTGTCTAACTGACCGCTCTTCCGACTCCATGTCGAACCTCCTCAGGCCGACTTCATTTCAAGTCTCCCTAACTGACTCTATGCTCGTATCACTATCCGATTCCATCCCAAAAACAACCCATCAGATCTTTCAATCCTGGATGTTAGTGGATAGTCCAGTGATTCCTTCAACTCATGGGCACTAGCGGATAGCCCACGAGTCCTTTCAGCAACCAGTCAACCTTGGACACCTATTGGATAGTCCAATGATCAACCAACCCATTAACCCAACTTCGGGCTACTAATGGCTCTAGTTCAAAACGAAAACGAAGAGGTGTCTCTGAATGCATTCGAAACAAGGGGCATGTCTGAAGAAAGACCAAGCGCATCCCTTTAAGCGCAACCCTCGGCATTCCAAAATTTCAAATTTCAAATTCTTCCACGTGGCCCCTAGGACGCCTTGGCCAACATCAACCTGCTAGGGCCGACACCGAAATCATCTTGGCCATGGTCAAACCCGCCAAGGCCGACATCGAAGTCGTCCCAGCTTTGGTCAAACCCACCAAGGTCGACATCAAAGTCATCCCAGCCTCAGTCAAGCTTGTCATGGTCGACATCGACTCCTCTCGACCTCGGCCAAACCCTTCACGATCGACATCGAACCTTCCCAACCAATGCCAAACCATGAAGGCCCTACACAATGAGAGTGCCTCGCCCTTGAGCAACCCGGTCTAAGCGTTCTGAAGTCCTCCTGGCACTACAAACCAATGTACTCAACTTCAGTAGGAGACAAAACCCAATCCATAAGAACTCCTAAAATTTATCAACTTTGGGCACCTATTGGAAAGCCCACTATAGCTAATCCAAACCTAGGCCCCAGTGGGAAGCCCAGAGTCTCCCTATCAACCCTGGATACTAATTGGATAGTTTAGTGACTAGTACACCCAACTTGGACATCGCGTCTGAGGTCCTTTGCGCAACAAATAGAGAAGCTTTCAACTTACCTACTTTAGCCTCTAATGCCGAAACCCTAGCCTTCATAGAAGTCGCCTCAGACTTTGCAACAGCAAGCTCAACCTTCAACCTCTCCACTTCAACCTTCGCCTTCTGCCAGTCTTCAAATCTAAACTCTGAACCTTCAGCACTTGAGTCTCTGTTTTCAAGACTTGATTCTCTACCTTCAGATCAGCATGGGCCTTCTGCAGCTTCTTGTTGAGGGCCTTTTTTGGAAGAATTTGCTCAACCTTCTTAGTCCAACCTCTCAAGATTTCTAAGGTGACTATAGAGTGGGCATGATAAGCGACCATTATGTCGAAGGAACGGTCAGCACCTGCAAACACCACCAAACCTCTATCATCCTGAGGAATGAAGTTGGCAGGAAGCAGTCCTTACACCTTTAAGCCTGGCCCCCACATAGTGATTGGATGTAAGAGGGAGCAACGTAGCAAGTCAAGCCCCCAGGGGGCAATTCAGGCCCAAGAAGTCACCACTACCTTTCCCTTTGGCTGACCAGTAGCCAAAGGGGGATGCATAGCAGCCTTCCCTTTCTTCCTAGAGGCGTCCTCAGTGGCTTGGATCTCAGCCTTCCTCTTCGCCTCAACCACAACGGCTTGGATTGTCTTTTCGACCTCAGCCGAAACCACCCTCTTCCCAACCTCAGTCGAGACCGCCCTCTTCTCAATTCTTACTGAGACTGTCTTCTTCTCGACTTCAGAAGTCCCTTGAGAAGTAGCAGGAGTTCCCCCGCCATGGGAAATGAGCTTAGCCTTTCATATTAGCTCCTCCATGTTGATTCCTTCATCCTCAATCATATCTGAAAAAATCATAAAAAATTCAAAGTCAGAGCAAAGCAATCACGCTTCAAATAGAAGAGGGGCTTGCCCCCTCACCACCAAGGACACAATTTCCTTACAGTTCATCCCCATGGGCAGCTCGAGGTCAACCTTTCCTTCCAAAGAAAGCCGACTCTTGTGGGTCCCCGAAGCCTTCAAGGGAAGCCTCCAATACAAAGGCATAGATTCTTCATCAAAGCAAATGGAAGCCCCTCCTACAACATGAATCTTCACGAATCTATCCCTAAAGCCTTTGTAGGAAGCGGTGTATGCCGTGAAGAAGACGGGTATTTGGCAGAGGCACCAGAGATACCTAGCCAACCTTCTTTCCCATTCTGACTGTGTAGTGACCCGGGAAGACTAAAGTAGAGGGGATCATGGTAAGAGCAAAGCACACTGCAACTCCCTAAGAAACGAAGAGGCATGTCCTAAAGACATTTAAGGCAGCGCTAGAAACGAAGAGACACGACAAAGCATTAATATAGGAGTGAGAAACTAGGGGGCTTGTCTGAAGCCACGTGCCCCCATACAAAACCCTTGGCATTCTAGGATTTAAAATTCAAAATCCTCCACAAGGAAAAAGGTAAACATCACTTCAGCCAGCACAAATGTCATCTTACCCAACATCAAGTCGTCTCAACCAGTTTCAAGTTGTCTTAGCTAGTTCATTCCATCTCGGCCAGTTTGAATCCGTCTCGGTCAGTATCAAGTCGTCTCGGTCAACCATCAAGTCGTCACGACCAAATTCATACCGTCTCAAGTCACCTCAATCAGCATCTGCCAACTACCAGATTTCACTGGCCGCCTAGAGGAAAGCCCAGTGATCTTATTCAAGTTCAAATTCAAGCTACCATATTTCTCTGGACGCCTAAAGGAAAGCCCAGTGATCTTATTCAAATTCAAGTTCAAATTTCACTGGCCGCCTAGAGGAAAGCCCAGTGATCTTTTCAAATTCAACCTATCAAGACTTGGACGCCTAAAAGAAAGTCCAGTGATCTTATCAAGTTCAAATTCAAGTTACCAAACCTCACTGGCCGCCCAGAGTAGAGCCCAATGACCTCAATTTATCAATTTAAGCTATCAATTCAAGTTTAAGACTTCACTGGCCGCCCCGAGTAGAGTTCAGTGATCTCATTTTAGATTATCAAGTTCAAGACATCATTGGCCGCCCCGAGTAAAGCCAATGATCAGATATCAATTCATCAGTCATCAGTTATCAAGTTCAAGACATCATTGGCCACCCCGAGCAGAGTCAATGATCAGATATCAATTCATCAGTCATCAGTTATCAAGTTCAAGACATCATTGGCCGCCCTGAGTAGAGTCAATGATCAGATATCAATTCATCAGTTATCAGTTATCAAGTTCAATACATTAGTCATCAGCTATCAAGATGAAGGCATCAACTATCAAATTCAAGTCATAGCAAGTCAAGACATCATTGGCCGCCCCGAGTAGAGTCAATGATTAGATATCAATTCATCAGTCATCAGATTCAAGACATCGCTGGCCGTCCTGAGTAGATCCAATGATCTCATTCATCAGTTATCAAGTTTAATACATCAGGCATCAGCTATCAAATTCAAGTTATCAGCTACCAAGTTCAAGATCTAGGTTGCCATATAGGGTCAGCAACCTTAGTTCAAGTTTAAAACATCAAGTCATTAAAACTCTAGGACAGAACCTCATCCAAATCAGCCTAAGCATAGAAACCAGCCTAGAACCACACCTTTGATTCTTTATTTATGCTCATCAGGGGGCATCCCTAATGAACACAAATAAAGAGGGGGCAACTGTAGCACCCACAAACTGTCAGGCCAAAACAACCACAGTTGGCTTTCCCTTAACCGATAACGATAAAATCCTGAGGATTCTATACGTTATCAACAAACAACCACAGTTGGTTTTCTCTTAACCGATAACGATAAAATCCTGAAGATTCTATACGTTATCAACAAACAACCACAATTGACTTTCCCTTAACTGATAACGATAAAATCTTGAAGATTCTATACGTTATTGATAACAACTGGAAACAATAAAATCTCCTGAAGATGGGATAAGATACACTCCCATCTCAACCGCAGCCTATATAAGGCCTTGCCGCAAATAAGCGGGGGTCGAATAATTTTTCACCAAAAAGCACGAGAGAATTGGAGCACTACGAAAACACTAGAGAGTAGGATCATGCCACTCTTTGAAAAGATGCTTAGTGCAAGTGCTGTTGGTCGAATTGGTCGCTTGGTTTTTACCAAAAGCATTTGTTGAAGCATATTTTCCTCCAATCTCTCAACCAGAGGGCCTTCCTTTATGAATTCAAGATGTGAAAGGAAAAGAATGGATGTTTCAATTGAGGTTTTGGCCAAATAATAGCAGCAAGATGTATGTTTTAGAAGGTGTAACCCCCTGCATTCAGTCTATGCAATTACAAGCTGGAGATACAGTAACCTTTAGCCGCATGGACCCGGAGGGAAAGCTTATAATGGGCTTTAGAAAGGCAACAAATTCTACTACAGTACAGTCACAAAAGGGATGTTTAGAAACCCACCTCAATGCGCTGTCAAAAAAATGGAACTCAGCTGACATGAATTGGCATAACATTGCCATTCCAGAAAGCCAGAAGAGGGAGAAGCCAAGAAGTCTGCGAAAGCATCCTGGACAAAGAAGAGAAGACTAACACGGCAGGTACCGGGTTAGTAATATTTTCTCCCCCTACTTTATTAGACTTAGGTTGATAAAACTAACTTAAAACCGAATTAAACCCATACATCCTTCCACTGCCAAAATTCTCTTCTCTCCCTTCTCTCCCAAACTCTCCTTCTCCAAATCGGTCATGGCCGAGTTCATCTCGGCCATTGGCTAAGCCTACCCTAGGAAACCAAGCCAGAACTACGTAGACTTTGATTCCTCGAATCTGAGGTACATAGGCACAAGAGGCACACTCCTATCAAATCTATTCCCCGAAACCAAACCATCCCCCGTCCATAGGATTCCATAATATGCGATCATTGCACAATAATATTGGCATGAATTACTGTATGACATTACCATCTCTACCCACACTGAAACCTTAGTAAACCCAAAAGCTAATCTTAGGTAACTGTTAGGTAACAGACATGCTGGGGGCACCCTGTGCCCCTGGCATGTAACCAACTTCCGAACCCACCTAGTTCAAAGACCAACCTTATCCTTCCCTTTCTCGGTTTTCCAGCGTTCCTAATCAAAACACTGGTGGCGACTCCTCCCTAGGCCGAATTAATTTCGGCCTACCCCCTTTAATTTTCCCTTTTCGCTTCGTCACAAAATCTGGTTGTGATAGTTGTGTTTATAAATAATGATATTTTCTTATTATTTAATATTATTATATTATAATAATTTTAAATTAAATTTATTTATTTCTCATCTTTGTAAAAAAAAATTAATTTTTAGTCCCTATAATTTTTTTTTCCATTTTTAGTTCCTATTGTTAATGTGACACTTTTTGTTCACATAACATTAATGATGTGACAATATGCTTACATAGCATGTGATACATCATGATAACATCATCTTTTGTTGATGTGGCATGTGATGATGTCATTATGACATCAATAACTTAACATTTTCGTAACAAAATTTGACGATAAAAACTAGACGAATGGTTTGAAAAGTACAAGGATTATTTCAAAAAAACAATTAACAAGGATGAAAAGTGAAAAGACACTAACTTACTAGGACAAAAAACTTAATTTAGCCTTGTTATTAGAAGATATGGTTTATAGATATGTTAACGCGAGTTTAGGGAAGCTAGGACTTGTATAAAAATGGCAAGATTAGAAAGCAAATAATATATGTAATGTACCCTCCCAAATTCGACTCAACCTTTTGGCTTAGTTAGGCTCTAAACATCTCAATCTTTTGCACGACTAGATAGTTGGTTTTTAGATAACTCGACAATTAATATGAAGGACTAGTGGGATGACATGATCACATGGGAGTAACCCTCATCATTGGGTAACCACCCCTTAAGTCGAGTATTTATCTCCATGCATTCCAGAGAAAGGTTCAGAACATAATTTAGAATGAGTTAGATATAGTTGTTCTTCAAATAGGTGTCCAATGAATAAAACATTTTGCTGCTCATCATGTGGCCCAATAAAATGATGCTCATGTTCTTTTTCCAATAAAAAGGATGAGTTCACGAAAAGATGGTTACAACAATTATTACAAGCGGTGGTAGAGTTGAAGCAGCAAAGTAAAGAAATACAAAGGAAAGGTGTGTATTTAGAGCAACAAAGTAAGGAAGTGGAGGAATTAAATGTAGAGTTGCAAATCTAGATTGTGGCAATGAGGTAAGATATAGGCGATAATGAAGTCCCTAATGTTATATCGAGTTTTCAATCATTTTCAAAGGTAATACTGTAACATTCTAGTTTTTATTCTATTTTATTATTAATTGTAAATATTATATTTTAATAATTATTATTAGTAAGTTATTTAATTATTTTATAATTAAATAAATAATATTCTAGGAGAAATAGAGGTTGAATTTTAATTTAAATTAAGAAAAAAATAATATTTAAATATAATAAAAACTAGTCTCACAGTGAATAACATAAATTCATACCTCACCTCCTTTTCCTATGTAAAAGAGTGGGATAGCTTAAGTCTCACATTCGACAATATGAGTTCATGCACCATCTCCTTCTCCTATATAAGAAGTTGAATACCAAGTAAAAGAAGGTAAAAGAGTTTCCAAACAAGTTGGGGTTGATGTAAAGCATTGAACCTAGATAGTTTAAAATTTTTCATCACTTAGAGCATTCTCAAGAGAGGTCAAACCCTTTGTTTGGATTTCATATGGGTTGTTAGTGGGAGTTGCAAGGCCTATTTTGGGGATATATATAAAGGAGCGACTAGAGGAAATGTAAAAACCTTTTCCCCTTAGTTAGTTTTCCACCAAGGAGAACCTTTGTAAGAAACCCCAAAGAATAAGAAGAACGGCCCTAAAGAACGCGTTTTCTACATCTACACTTCTCTAGAGTGTGAAATCTTGTTCAGGGCTATAAGTATGACTATAGGTGAAGGGGTTGGTCCTAGACCCTGCTTAGTGTTTGTGTTTGACTGTCTTTGTTAACCAACAAAGTGTTTAGTCATTTTTTTTTGCTTAGTTCTTGTATTTAAAATGTTTGTGTTTGATTGACTTAGTAGAGTGTTTGGTTGTTTGTTGTGGTGTTTTGTCCCTATCATTTTGTCTATCTCTCTCATTTGATAGACTACAAGACTCTTAACCTTGTGGTCATGGATTAAGGATTTTCCCTAAATCCTAAAATTGTGTGCCTTCAATTATTTGAAGGGGGTTGAACTTCCTATATTAGGACCCTCCCTTTTGTTAAGGGTAAAATAAACATATACTTGATTTTGTCAACTATTTGTCCTTGGTGTTCTTTGAAAATAGTTGAGCTTCCTACATTATAAGATTATAGTTTCTTGTTTATATTGTTTGTTTGTGGAATCCCTTCCGTGCAATTGGTTATGGGTATTCAAAACGTAGAGAAACAATAGGTTGATGGGGAAAAAGCAATAAGGCACATGCAATGATGCCACAACGTAGCAGATATAAATTCTCCTAACTTGCGAGAATCTCTAAGGAGTAACTACAAATAAGAATGATAGTAACAATGAGAAGAGTCACGCAAGAGACATCAATATTTTTAACGTGGAAAAACCCCCTTCAACGTGAGAGGTAAAAACCATGAGTTGTCCCAATCCACTATGATCAAATAGGAGTACAAGAGTGTTCAATCAAGAGCACAAATTTGTGCATACAACCAACCAACTCAATCAAGCAACAAAGCTTGTAAATAGAGAGCAAGAAACGAGAAACAAGAAAATGAAGAACTCACAAAATTGTGGTATTGTACGAGCACGATGTCTCCCACCATAGACCTATCGTGATTTTGACGTAGTGCTGATATGTGCAGAGATGAAAGTATAATTCTTTCTCTCTCTTTCTCTTTTCTCTTTTGGCCGTGAAAATCCACTCTTTCTCAATCTCCAAATCTGACCCTTGTTCCTCTTATAAAGAGAGACCTAGCAGACTTGAGAGTATTGGGCTTTTGTCCACATAGTTGAGAGCCCAAAAATAACCCAACATGTGGGTATTCAAAACGTAGAGAAATAATAGGTTTCCTTTTAGATTGAAATTCTATGTGAAAATCTAGGAAATTCAATAGCAGGCTGTCAAGCACGGTCGTGCTCATGTAAAACAACTTGTGCAAATTGTGATGTTTGTGTAGAATTTGTGCATGCTTGTGTAGACTATGTACGCCAATGCAAATTCTGTGCATGCTCATGCAGAGTTACATTGACCGTTATGCTGCCCTATCTAGAACTAAACGAATTGTGTTACATCGAATTTATTGCTTATTTGTTAACCAATTTTCTTGTGTAAAATATATTGTTATTTTGATTACTGAAATTGCATGTGAGTGACGATATGTGTTGGAAAATCAAAAAAGTATCTGATGATATATATCACTTTTATATTTTATAATATTTTAGAGTATCCTAGATTATCTTTTAGGATTTATTCTTCTTTTATATTTTAGTATTTGTTTCTTTATTTAATTAGCAGATCATATCATGTAAATAGAGATATTATCTCCTATATTTATTAGTACTTATTGCATCAAGTCTATATAAAACAGACTCTTTTGTGTAGTTGGTACACACGGATTTTAATATCTCTTTCATTTAATTTTTTCAATATGGTATCAAAGCGATATTATCCTCTATGACCTATTTTGTCACTCATTCCCCACAATTTCATTGGAGAACATACCAGAATCCATAAAAAATGAAAATATCCTATAGGTTAGGGTCCTCTCTTCGACTCAACAGTGACGATGGCAATCCTTTTTCGAGTTCTCGTATTGGTGTTGGAGAAAGGGATGCTTTAACAACTAAGATGGATTTGGAGGTTGCTCCTAGAAAGTACCAATATCATATAAGAAACATCAAATTGTTTGGGTAGATTTGTCCCCTGGTAATGTTGCTATTGTAATGGTATATTTTGTTCAAGGTGCTTTAGGACTTGCAAGATTGGTTGTGAACTTTTACTTAAAAGATTATTTGCATTTGAACTCTGCCGAGGTAGTTGTGATTTCTGACTTTTCTGTATTGCCGTGGCTTGTCAAACCTTTGTATGGGTTTATTAGTGATTTTGTCTCCCTCTTTGGTTATCAAAGAAGGTCATATCTAGTTTTATTAAGGTTGATCGGTACGCTCTCATGGAATTTGATGGTTACTTTTGTTGACAACAAATATAATGCTATTTTTTGCATACTTCTTAATCTTTCTCTATAGGGATATTATCTCCAATATTTATTAGTATTTATTGCATTAAGTCTATATAAAATGGACTGTTATGTGTAGTTGATACACACAAATTTCAATATTTCTTTCATATTTTTTTCAATAATATGTGATATGAAAATGAATAATAAATAATAAGGATAAATGAGAAGGGTGACCTAGTTTGTAAGAGACGAGAATGGGCTGAGAGACATTTATCTAGTGAGTGACTTAGTTTGTGAGAGGCCATGGTACTTACTAATTATTGTGGGTCGTGGATGAGGTACCTAGGTCCAAGGGGGTGAGAATGGTCTTCCATCAACCCAATTTGTGAAAAGAGAAAAAAATAAATTAATTGAATCTCTTTATGCACCATTTAATGAAGCATGTGTGTATGGAATGTATATGCGAACCCGAGTGGTCTTGGTACAGAAGAGTTCTAATAATCGTGATTGATCCCATGTACCAAACTTGACGATGAAAGTTGGTAGTACCTTATGTACTTCTAATGGAATATAATGCTAGAGTGGCATAGCTAATCATAAAGGCAGAGATTAGCAAGGTTAGGCCTAGCCTACTTCTTGGATTAGAGTTGGTACCACATGACATATGAAGTAGTACTAAGAGTGCATTGCTAGAATTCATGTGTATACTTGTTTGTTATTGTCTAGTAACTATGGTTGCTGATTGTCTACTAATTCAATGTCCGTGTTTAGCTTATTTTCTTTATCTTATAATTAGTTGTGTTAGTGTTTGCTACTTATGATGTGCTTATACCACGAGCTTGAGTGAGGTACATTTCTCATTATCTTTTGTTATGTGTTGTCTGTGTTTGGGCTGAAAGTCACATTACAAGTGATGTTGGGTAGGATTATGAGGATTAAGCTGGGGCTCCTCATTTATTATTTTTCTTTATCTTATTTTTGGTTTATACTTTGATAGGACATGTGACATTGGGGCATTTTTTGGTAATTAAATTTGGCTTACATTTCTTGACACTAGAAATTAACCTTAGGAGTGCTAGTAGGAATACGTGTTTTTTTTCAATTATAGTATATGATTAAATAAGTTCGTGAATCCTTTACTAGTCAATATAAGTTTTCGAATTTAAAATCACTCTAAGTACATTTTATTAATATTATTACATATCTGGGGTAGAGAGAGTGTCACAAATACAGTCGAGACCATACAAGAAAACTTTTGAGTTCTATCCATTGAACCTTATGATGGTTCAAAGGACCTTATTGTCATTTAATGTCCATTCAAACTTAAATTCTAATCAATATTAGAACAATGTTGAATGTTGTAAAGATATTTTCTAATCACTAAAAGATACAATGTTGTTGTCTACCAAGTTACCTTACTTATTTATCACATCTTTTAATGATTTCTCCTAGAAAAATTTGTTGCCTAATTTGCAACAAACAAGAGCAAGCCGATCACTTTAGTCTACCTATTTAACATACGACAATAACTTAAGAGAGACATTGAAGGCCTATTTAGCACATTTTAATTACACTAGTGTAGGTTAATGATTTAAATAAAAAAAATATTTGTTGAGACCTTTACTAAAGGTCTTCAACCAAGTCAATTTAGTGAATCTTTGATGCATATGTGGGTTTAAAGCATGGGAAAATTTTGATTTAAAGCAACATGTCATATTGAAGTAGAAGAGTTCGTGGCGAAGAAGTAGGAGTTAAAGAATAAAAAGGGTATTTAAAACCTAGAGCAATTAGAATTGGCTCAACAATCACACAAAACATGAGATATAAAAGGTTGATATCTATTTTTGGTCCTTACGATTAATTACCCTTGATTTGATTATGCTTGTCTATTTCTATTAATATATATATATATTTTTTGGTACAATATGTTCAAATAGTATATGTATTTTTATATAACCTTACTCTTGTAATGTTTGCACATATGGATGTAATTGTGATGATATTACATGTCATGTTTGTATGAGTAGATGTTAAGGCCAGAGTGACAAGACCAATGTGACAAGACCAATGTGGATGTCTCAGGGCAAGTGCATGTAGGTACCTAACACATTAGATTGTGAGAGACAATAAAGCTTGTAGGATTGACCATGACCTCCAAAGGTGTGGTACAAAGGAGAGCTCATGCTTTCCTATGCTCCTAATAGAATTACAATCTTCTATGTATATTCCTTGTAGTTGTTGTTACCCATCTAGGAGATGTGAAGAGAGCTTGATCATGCTAATAGAGCTTGTATACGTGCTATTGATTGTTGCTACATGTTTCATTAGGGACCTTGTCCCTACCATAGAATTGCTCGTGCTAATGAGAAACTAGAAAAGGCCCCATCTACTGCTCCTCCTTCTTAGTGGCAACATCTAATGTTATGACCATCTAGGGTGATCGCTGATGTGTTTTTTTTTCTTTTTGATGTTTTTCGTTTATGGGTATATTCATTTGTATTTGCATCCCACCTACTTTGATATTATTTTTAGTTTGTAAGTACCTTAAAACATAAATATTTACATTTAGTACAATTTATAATGTATGGCATGTAATTTAGTATTTATCTTGTGATTTCTTTTTGGATGTGCTTTAACATGTATTCATACATTTTATCTACATTGAAATGCAAAAAAGTCACATGTATTTTTATAATTAAACTAATGATAGAGTTTTCTAACAATAAAGAGTTTATTACAGGTGTTATTAGTTTATAGTTGTCATTATCACAAAATGAGTTAGTACGAGTATATGGAAATTTAGGGATTTGTCGAGATTAAGATTACTTTTGGAACATATGAAATGGTGAAAACCATACGAGTAAAATACATTATTGTTAATGTTTTCGTAGTTGTATAATATGATAATAGGGACGGCTACTTTAAATGCTTTAGAGGGCATAATATCCACCTTACATTTGATGAAGAAACCACTAAAATATGGTAATTAAAGGTAGTTAAGGTGGACTACAAAGTGACAAGGAAGTGCTACGAGGATAACATAAGGTTAAAGAAGAAGAAAGTTCACACATAAGAAGTGGACCATCACATCCATTTATTAGATCTTGATCTAATGGAAGACTTTGCGGATAAGCCTTGTCTCACTAAAGATGGTGAGAAGGTTGCTATTTTCGATGACAATAGAAAAACTAATATTAGTATGAATCTAATTGAAGATATGTAGCATGATTAAGTGAGATTGATGAAACAAACATACTTGATATTGACCTTAGACTTCCTTTGTCATAAGTTGGCTTTAGACTCGTAAGGAAAGGTGATTGCTTAGAAGAATACATAGTTTAGAGAGGAGAAAGGAAAACTATCATAGAGGAAACTAAGAAGTTGTGTCAGATAAACTTTATTGAGGAAGTTAAATACCTAAATGGTTGACGAATATGGTGATGGTAAAAAAAAATGAGTGAAAAATGGAAAATGTGTATTGACTTCATTGATTTAAAAAAATTGTCTGAATGATTCTTACTTATTGCTCAAATTGATTGCTTGATATATGAGTTATTAAGCTTCATGAATGCATACCCAATGTGACATCCTTTACCCTTGATACTATATAATTATAATAAATAGACTTAAAATAAATTCAAACATTCAACATACATCTGTTGGTAAATGATTTCACATTACCTTCTCGTATTCTATAATTTAAAAACAAACATGTATCCTTACTAGCACTCCAAAAGACCAATTTTTAACGTCATAGGAGTCATAAAATATAAAACAAAAACTTACTATCATAAAGTAATTACAACTACCCTAATGTCACATGTCCTATCAAAGCATCAAATCTCAAAAATAAATGAAACTAGAAGAAAAGTAGTAAAATGAGAAGCCTAACTCAATAATCACGCTCCTGCTTATCATCACTTGTAAGGTGGCGTTCAGCCAAAAAAAAATAATACGACAGAAGGAAGAAATATACCTCATTCAAGCTCATGGTATGAGCACAATGTAAGTAACACACAATCACACTATTAATTACAATATAGAAAATAAACAATTCACACATGTACATGAATGATGATAAGGCACTCCTAATACTACAAATGTCATGTAGTACCAACTCAAATCCAAGAAAGTAGGCTAAGGGCATGCAACTTAACCTCTTGTTGACTACCCAAAACTAGCATGATGCCCTTTGATAGCACGTTAGGTACTACCTGGCTTGCATCGTTTGTCCCGACTTGTTGGATTAGTCATGACCATTGGGATTTTCGTACCGACTAGCCCCTAAGAGGTTTGATGATGTGCGTTTTTAGTCGTTTCAACGCGCTTATCAAATAACTAAAGCTAACTATAGTATAGCTAACCCTAGGTCATTCTTCTCAAGGACACAGTGTGCTCAGTTGTGAATTGGTGTAGAGTGAAATGGAGTAGAATCTGAGATGTAAAGTACCGACTCGTCTCGGCAATGGCCGAGTTGCTCTCAACAGAGATTGAGCCGAGTCGACCTCAACAGAGACGATCCTGCTTAATCTCGGTTGAGTGCAGACAGATGCTACAGAGGTGGATTACCTCTGTCTCAGACTTAAAGGCAGTAAATAAGGGGGGTTGGAGTGCAAGTAAAGCAGAAAGTAAACTAAGACTATGAATGCAGTAAACATATACTACTGTTACCGATTACTATTGTTATTATTATATAACTGTGTTCGTGTTCATGTTCAGTTCCATTAGTTCAAGTCCAGCTCAGACCTACACTTCCTCAATCGAGAGAAACGCCAATGAGCACCGTGCGCCACCGTGAAAACGGAGAGAGCGAGGAGATGGAGTAAATGAGGTGTATCAAGAGTGAATTCAGAGACAGAACGTGTAAAAAGTGCACAGCTCTTCCTATATATACACGAGCTGTGATATGCTAATCCTAACGAATCCTAACAGAATTACATTGTGAAAGATCCTATTCTACCCCTATGCAGATCTTTTAACGTGACATGGCAGATTTCCTAGGAGTGACATGGCATTTGAGCTGACGCTGAGATGGCCTCCGAGCTGGATAGCTGATGTGGTCAATACAATTGGGCCTCTCTACTGGGCTGCTGGGCTGCAAGGCATGGGTGGCCGAGACGACTCTGGTCCTGCCGAGATGGAGTCGGACTGACCAGGATGACTTCATCTCGGCTGAGACTCCTTTTGTTGACCCTGGTCAACTCGGCTTGACCTGCAGAAGAGGGAGTGACACTTTTATTAGCTAAGAAGTCTAATTTAACACAGATTTGTATTTTCTCTGTATTCAAACCCATAGAATGAATCTTAGCTAACAATCCATTCTTGAGCACAGAATAGTCTTGCAAACCTCCTTCTTAGGTGTTTAAAAGATGTATAAATTGTGACTCATCAAGGTTCAGTGACCTTATGTTCATGTCTACTTCCTTACATACACATTTAATTAAATGATGCATGAAATGCAGTTCAATTTAGTGATCATTCAACTTTCAACATTGGACTGATGAGGACCATTCTTAATTCTCACGGGCTAGGCATCTCATCTCACATACCATCATAGATTAGTGAGTACCATTTTGCCTCTTACATGCTAGGTCACTCACTAGAAAAATGTCTATCAGGCTTATTCGTCTCTCGTAGACTAGGTTACCTTTCGAGAACATTTATCCTTAGTACTCATTTTCATATCACATACCATTATTCTCAATTATTATTATTATAATGCATATCATGACCTATCATGTATTGAATTCAACATATCATGACATACACAAACATATCACATAATTTCATATAATTTCATGTATAACCACTTAACTTGGCTACCCCTTCAAGAAACCAACACATACACTCCTTACCCATAGGTGAAAGTCATTAACCTGATTTCCCTTTAGGGAACCAAGACATACAAACTTGGGATTTAGGGGAAAACCCTTAACCCATGATTACGAGGTTAAAAGCTTTGTATTTTATCAATTGATAGAGACAAGAAACCACAAACAAATAACTAAACATTATGTTAATCATAGAGGTAGTCAAACACACAATCAATAGACAAATAGAAAATACTTGGTTAATCATAGGACACAAACAACAAAACACCTTGTCAATCCTAGGATAGTCAAACACAAACAACCAACAAACAGAGATAGTCAAACACAAGCACCAAGCAGAAAATGGCTAAACACTATTATTGACAGAGGCAATAAGATACAAACACTAAACGGAAAACGACTAAATATACTGTTGATTGATAGAGGTAGTCAAATACAACCACTGATCGGAAAAATGACTCAACACTCTATTTATTGATAGAGATAATTAAACACAAAAATTAGGCATAAACAACTAAACACTTTGTCAATCAATGGAGGTTGTCAAACACAAATACTAAGCGAGGTCTATGGCCAACTCCTCTACCCACACCCATACCCTTGAGTGAGATTTCTCACTCCCTCTTTACCTAGAGAAGTATAGACACAGAAAACATGTTCCTTAGCATCGTTCTTCTTGTTCCTTTAGGGCTTCTTCCAAAGGTTCTCTTTTCTCCACTTTTTAGTTTGAAATCACGTGTATAGGGAAATTCACTCAACAACAGATGTCTTTATTGTTCCTTTGGTCGCTCCTTTATATAGCCTAAAAAATAGGCATCTCAAATTTCTCTAACAACCCATGATTTGTACGAGCATGCTGAACTAAGCATGGGCGTACTCATACAATGCTTGACCAGCACGAACGTGCTGCTTTGAGCACGACTGTGCTCGACGATCTGGGCGTAACTTGCTCAAAACTTAGGCCTAACAACCCATCTTCCTCTTCTAATCTCTCAAGATGATGATATGTTATGAGTGTAAAACCCAAAAAAATGGTCCCATGTCTATAGAAGAAGCTCTAAGAGATGAGACAATTCAAATTAGCATATGTTTAATATTTTGCACAAACCTAGCTTGTTTAGTGGTTCTGTTTCCTTCCCCATTGCTTGGTATTGAACTCCTTATATAGGAGAAGAAAACAATGCATGAACTCATATTACCTAATGTGAGACTTGACCTATCTCACTCCTTATATAGGAGAAGGAGGTAATGCATGAGTTTATGTTGTCTAATGTTGGACTTAAACTTTACCATATTTAAATGACTTATTTTTCTTAATTTAATTAATTAAAACCTATTTAAATTCCAACATATATTTTTCCAAAATATTATTTATTTAATTATAAAATAATTAAACCACTTATTAATAATAATTAATAAAATATAATATTTACAACCTAAAATAGAATAAAAACATGGGTGTTACAACTCCCCCTTCTTATAGAAATTTTCATCCCCAAAATTATGTAACATAGACATTGAAGAAAACACCATCATAAATAGGTGCTCTACCAACAACTACTTTGCTCTAACACTTAAACTCTTAAAAGATCCTTTATGGATTGGATGATTTACTCAACTTAGCTGTCTAATCACATATGCTAGTTTTTGTAGTCAATCTTAACCTTAGTCTCTAAAGCTCCAGGCAAGAGTCCCAAGATCTTAAGATAAACTTGGGTTCTCTATACAAAAGAAACTACACTAAGGGGTACACCATGTATCCTTGTAGTCTCCTCAAGGTAATGCGTAGTTAACTTCTCTTAGAATTACTTAACATTGATCAGAATAGGCTAGACAATTTGGTTCACTTGTCCTCTACTACTTAGATCAAATATAACATTTTAGGGATTCTAGGCAAAATCTACCACAATGTCCATAAGGATACTATCTCATTTCCATCCTAGAATACTCAAGATTGCAACCTACCTAAGGTTTGTGGTGCTCTATCTTAGTTCTTGAAAACTAACTATCATACATATCATAGTTTTAATTACATTTTCCTTTAAACTAGGCCACCCAAACATCTTTATAAGGTTCTGATATGTCCTCACGACTCCTAGTCGAACACTTAAACCATTAATAAATCATTTTTGTGGAATTAACACCCTAAGATTGGTTACATCTAGGACATGAATCTTATGTAAAATCTAATTACCTCATCGGTTCTTATCTTAACACCAATCCTCTTTTTATAAGTTATCACTCTATCGATCTAGTAGATACAAGCCTAACTTTTGACCTTTCGTACTATATTCCATCAAATCATTAGTTGCCTTCAACATATCAAACTTCATGCTCTTTAGAGTAACCTCATATAGTAAGCTTGAGTATCTTAAATTTCTATAACCATTAAAGCGAACACATATTAATATTTACTACTCAAGGCATTAACCACTACATTGACTTTGCCTAGGTGGTGACTGAGATTGAAGTAATAATCCTTAAGAAATCCTAACCATTTATGTTGTCTCATTCTTTTACCCATTTTTTTTATCAATGAGTGCCCAAGACTTATATGATCACTAAAATCCTTAAATCTAGATTCACCCATTAATGTCCCAAAAGTTCAAGCACAACACTACAACCACTAACTCCAATTCACATTAATAAAATTCCTCTTCATGAGTTTAAGTTGCCTAGGTGCCTAGATCACTACCAGATCTTTAAGCATAAGAACATCACTTAAACCCATCTTATATGCATCACTATACACTATAAAAGACTCACTTAAGTTGGAAACACTAACATAGGTACAATAGGTTACAACTATACCTCCCTATGATACGACATGACCTAGAGACTCACCCCTTAGGCCATAACGCACACTTGACATCTTGGTATACAACTACTTGTCCCTAAGGACTTGCAACACCACTCTCAAATGCTCAACACATTATTTTCAAGTCTTAGATTACACTAGGATATCATCTATTAAGACAACTACAAATCTATCTAGGTAGGATGGAAGATCTTGTTCTAGAAGGTCATCTACCTTAAGAAGGTATCTATTCTTAATCATCACCTAGTCGACAATAATCTACATACAACCTCATACTCTCATCCTTCTTCTTGACTAGTAAAAGTGGTACTCCTACTATGACACATTAAGCTTCACAAACTATTTTGCTAGCAACTTCTCTAACTGTCTCTTAAGCTCGACTAATTCTAGGGGTGACATCCTATACAATGCTATGGCAAGGGTCCTAAATGAGGTAGTAAATCTATGGAAAGTGGAACTCAACTCTCCAAGGGTAAGCTAAAATCATCAATGACAATGACCTTTTTCTCTACCTTTAAGGAAACTAGCGTTATATACACCTAGACATCTTCTCTTAAGAATTTCTTTACTTGGTTAGCTTACAGACTTTGATCCCTACTATTTAGATCCCTCTTGGGATTAGGATGATCCTTCCCAATACATTCTTGCTTCCTATAGTTGAAATGAATTACGGTATCATCCTTGCATTTGTAGACGGTGTGTCCACATTAATTGCATTTCTTACGTCTCTATGGTAGAAAGAACGTTTTCTTTATTACCATCACTAGCAGGTTAGCTTGTTGTATTCTTCTGGTTGTTGTAGTGGTTACCAGACAAACTAGATGAATTGAACATGACTTCTTGCAATTTGATCACTAAACCTCTCGTCCTTCATAGGGTCCACACTTTATAATGCACAACCCTTGCCTGTTGTGCTTGTCAAGGATCCTACATCTATTCACCAATGATGGAAATTGAAATATTTCTTTATAGTTGATGGCTTATTGTATCACTGGTCATAGATCGTTCATAAATCTTCACACAATTGAAAATTTCACCTATTTTCTTCCAATGATGAATAAGGTATCTCAACGATTCTTCAACTTGGCTACATAATCTGCCACGATCTTGTTGCCCTACTTAAGCTCTAGGAACTCCATTCTTTTGTAGTTACAAACATCTTTTGGAAGCACTTATTTCAAGAATATCTCTTGAAATTCTCCCAAGTGATTGTTCTAGTCTCAGCTTTCAAGCATCAACGGTTATTCTCCCACCAGCACTCGACCTCTTCAGCTAACATGGAGGCAACAATGGTCACCTTTTGAGCATCCATGCATGTTATGTCTCGAAAGATCTTTTAATTCTCCACAACTAACCTTGTATACCAACAAGATTATATGCCCTATGAATTGTGATGGTTTGTTCTATTATATCCTACCTAGTCTTTAGAACTCCACCGCTTCACCATCCCTAGTTTGATCCCTCTCAAAAACCTGAGTTAAGGCTTGGAGAATATTGACAATAGCATGATCATACCTACTAGAAACCATTACTTTTGGGACTAAGTAAACACAACAAGTAATGAAAACAAACAATATACTAGTAGAACACTCTTACCAGAGTACACACCAGTAAAAGGCAAGAACATAACACATAAAGGCCAAATGAATCGACCTGCTCTAATACCACTAAATGTAACACCCTTTACCCCTGGTGTTATATAATTATAATAAATAAACTTAAAAGAATTAAAACTTCCAACATACATCAATTGGTAAAGGATTTCACATTACCTTCTCATATACTATAATATAAAAACAAACATGTATTCTTACTGGCATTCCAAACAACCAATTTCTAAATTTGTAGGAGTCATAAAATATAAACCAAGACATACTATCATAAAGTAATTACAATTGTCCTAAAGTCACATGTCCTATTAGAGCATCAAATCCCAAAAATAAATGAAACTAGAAGAAAAGTAGTAAAATAAGGAGTCTAGCTTAATCCTCATGCTCTTGCTCATCATCACCTACAAGGTTCCATTCAAGTCAAACACAAACAATACGATGAAAGAGAGTGAGAAATACACCTAACTCGAGCTCATGGTATGAGCACAATGTAAATAAAACATAATCACATAATTAATAACAAGAGAAAATAAACAATTCACATATGCACATGAAAGATGATAATTCACTCCTAATACTACTTCGTATGCCATGTGGTACCAACTCTAATACGGGAAAGTAGGGTATAAGTGTCACAACCTAATTTGTGACTTCCTTTGGGAAAGGTCATAATGAGCCGAAGGAGTCTCGACCACCAATAGGCTGAAACCATTTTGGCCTCTAGGAGTCACCACCGACATATTTTTTTAGGAATGTCAGGAAAATAGGGGAAAGGCTGGTTTGAGAATCGGAGTTACAGGTTCAGGAGTTGGTTACACATCGGGAACACAAGGTGCCCCAACATGTCTATCACTCAATAGTTACCCTAGGCTAGCTGTAAGGTTGTGGGAATAGTGCTTAATTTCAGGTCCTATAGAGGTTATGGAGAGTCAAGGATGGGTGTAAGTATTTTTTTTTGTTTTTTTTATTTTACGACTTGATAGGAATGTGTCTCCTATGCCTACGTACCTCGGCTTTAGAGGAATCAAAGTCCACGTAGTTCTGGCCTGGTTACTGGTTAGGAAGGGATGACACTAGTTAGTATTAGTTTAAGGGAATTCGGGCCGATATGGATTCAGCCCTAAGTGGTGGGGCGTTAGGGAGTGGTTGGCTAACATTGGGCCGAAGTGAACTCGGCCGGGGATAGGTGTGAGGGAGTGATTGGATGGTATTGGGCCGAAATGAGTTCAGTCTTGGTAAGAAATAAACTTGGCCTGGTAGGACCGAAATGGATTCAGCCTTATCTATATATAACGTAGAGATTACTTTCTCTCGTTCAAAGGGTCAAGATGAATTCAGACTCGTTGAGAGGCCTGGAATGGAAGGAATTGGGAAGATTGTTCCTAACAGGATGAGATCAAGAACTTACTTAGGAAATAATAAAGCGATATTTGCTTTACTTACCTGGATTCCAAAAGTATCTGATCTCTTTTCTTGGATGTTCCGTACTTCCTTCCTCTAATCCTACAAGTCTTGGATGGTCTGCCTCGTTTTCTCTACACTGCAGCCAGTTTCTACTTTTCTCCTTTCTCTCTATTATAATCTTTTGTTTTTTTTTTGAAAGAATCCTCCTCTTTTACATCATGTTTGGAGGCTTTATATAAGCCTCAAAACTGGTTCAAGAAGTTTCTCTTTTTCCGCAATCAACGGGGGAGTTACTAGGGTTACTAGATGTCTGACAGCCAACCTCCCATAGCGGTTGACCCTTGTTTCCCGTAGCGGTTGACCCTTGTCCCCCGCAATAGTTGACTCCCGTCCTGGATAATTTATAGGGTGATCCAAGCCCAAATGTGTTAAAAGGGCCAAGATTGGTTCAGCTTGGGCTGCAATCCGACTTCAACAACGCTTGGCTGAGATAGGCCACAAGGCTTTGGCCCCAGAATATTTTGGGATATGACAGTTGCCCCCTCTTTATTTATGCCTCACCTTAGGGAGGCCCTAACTCTCCCATGGTGAGCATGAATACAGATTCCCAATTTTGTATTAATGGTTGAACATTCAGGATGGAGGAAAGATACTAGACTATTCAATGAGGGTCCAGATTGCTTGTTAACGGATTTTCCTATAGGTGTTTAAGGTTGTCAATAGGAGTCCAAGTTTAAAGGTTAATGGGCTTTCCCATAGGTGCCCAAGGTTGTCAAGGAAGTATTGGACTGTCCAATGGGAGTCCATGTTTAAAGGTCAATGGGCTTTCCCATAGGTACCCAAGGTTGTCAAGGAAGTATTGGACTGTCCAATGGGAGTCCAAGTTTAAAGGTCAATGGGCTTTCCCATAGGTGCCCAAGGTTGTCAAGGAAGTATTGGACTGTCCAATGGGAAACCAAGTTTAAAAGTCAATGGGCTTTCCCATAGGTGCTCAAGGTTGAATGAAAGGCATCGGACTACCTACTAGGAGTCCAAATCTAGCCGGTATTGGACTATCTCTTGGCGTCTAGGTGTGCTTGATTGATACTGGGCTATTCTCTATGGCCCACGTTCGTTTGGTTGACATTGGGTTGTCTACTAGAGCCCAATTTGCTTGGTCGACACTAGACTATCTCTTGGCGTCCAGGTTTGCTTGATTGATACTGGGTTGTTCACTAGGGCCCAAGTTTGCTATTCCATGGGCTTTCTCATAGGACCCTTTCTATGATGTCGAGATGATCTCGGGATTTGTCGGGATCATGTCGGCCCAACTGAGCCGATATGATTCCGATATTGACCAAAATGTCTTTGATTCGACCACAATGACATGGCGCTAACATGGCGTTGACAAGAATGACGTGGCGCTGATAAGAATGACGTGGCGTTGATCTAAGCCTCTCTTCCCCATCTTTTTTTTTTACGCCACGTAGAGGTGTTTCGAAATTTAAATCGCATGACTTTTCATTTCTAACATGACTCTTCATTAACTGGGGCTATATTAATGTGTCTTTCCATTTCTTGGGGCACATTTAATCTGGTGGCATAATGATTACGCCACCCTGGGAGGTTACGCCCCATTAATGACGTTTCACAGTGTTCCAAGGGACCCTTTCAAACTTTATATATAGAGTTCTTCTCCTTCAGAAAATTCACTTTACTGAGTTTTAGTGATTTCCCTTCGAGTCTTCTTCCCTTCCTCCTTGCATTCTCTGATATTTCTAGGAACCCTTGCATCTGTTACCAAAATGTCAGGTATTTCTAAGAGTTCTTCTTCTTCTTCCTCTTCGGATTTTGGTGCTATAGCAGCTACACATGTAGCCATGGCTGAGGGGACTTTTTCTAGGTCCTCTACCTCCACGGGACTAGGAGAAGAGCATTTCGAGTGGGTTCATGAGGATGTATTATCCTACCATTCTGATATGACTTACTCTGAGGTGGAATCTTTATCCCAGCAAGAGAAGTGGCTTTGTGGGTCTCACACCCACCAGTTTGTTTTGACACATTGCTTTCCATCAGAGCGGGTGTGTCACGTGCCTAAGAAGGGGGAGAATGATTTCATATACATGTATGAAACCATCCTTTTGAACCTAGGAGTATCCTTCCCCTTAGATCATTTTACTAGTGAAGTATTGAGAATGATAGGAATAGCGCCTTCGTAGCTTCATCCTAACGAGTGGGCCACTTTATAAGCCTTCAAAGTAGTCTGTCAAGCACTTATGGTGACTCCTGTTGCCTCAGTTTTCTTGACCCATTATACCATTCGAGTAGCGAAGAAAGTCGGATGGATATCCCTTGCCCCCTTGCCTAACACCAGTTTGTTTATAACCTATACCACATCTTACAAAGGCTTCAAAAATCGTTTTTTGAAGATTACAACCTTGGATGGGGCGTCCTTTTGTTCAGATTCCCAACCTCTTCCTTTGTATTGGAAGCTTCCTGTGAGAGACCAAGTGATTCCCAAGAATCGACTACCTACAAAAGAAAAGGCTATCCTTCAACTCTTGGATGAGTTGCCACGTGGGATGAACTGTAGAGAGTTGGTTGCTCTCATAGGGGAAGATGAACCCCAAGAATACATGAGAAGTAAGTGGTTGAACATATTTTCTTTGAACTGACTCGGCCTTGTGCCGAATATTCTAATCTTTCTTTTTTTCTTTTGTAGGTGTGTTGAAGAAAAAATGTCTTGACATGGACGAATTAATTCGTAAAGCCAAACAGATACTTCCATCCAAAAATGCCTCTATCCAAAAGGAACCAAATGTAGCCGAGAAGGTATCGACTTCCTCTTTTGCCGAAAAGGAGTTTGCTAATCTCTTAGCCGAGAAGGAATTGGCAACTCTTGTAGTCGAGAAGGAATTGACGACTCTTGTAGCCGAGAAGGAATTGACGACTCTTGTAGCCGAGAAGGAATCGACGATCCTTGCAATTGAGAAGGAGTCGGTTACTCTTACAATCGAGAAGGAACCGACTCTAAATGTAGCAGAAAAGGAGTCGGCGCCTCCTGTCACTGAGAAGACGTCGACTTCCTTGCTAGTCAACATGATAAAGGTCCTACACTCGAGGTTTCAACCAAGGGGAAGGCCAATGCCCCAATTGTTGAGGAGGCTCCAAGGAAAAAGGGGAAGGGTACTATGCCCTTACCTCTAGGCCTAGGCCAGCCAAAAGGGCAAGTGGTGATTACTTCGGGTCCAAAGTTGCCTCCTAGAGGCTTATCTTGCTACGCTGCTCCATCGGGCACTAAATCTTTATGGGGGGCTGAGGTGAACGTCCAAGGTATGTTTCCACCACACTTCATCCCCCAATATGATCGAGGTTTGTTGGTTGCTGCAAGGGCTCACAATGCTGTTGACATGCTGGAGACTTATCATATTCGCTCCTTAGCTTCATTGGAGGTATAGAGGGGTTTAATTAAGAGGTCTGAACAGATTATGGCGAACGAAGCTTTAAATAAAAAGGAATTTGAAAAGATGGCGAAGGCCCATGCTGACTTGCGAGCTGAGAACGAACGAATAAAGGCCGAAGTGACCAAACTAAAGGTTGACCGTGAGGGCCTATAGGCTGATCTGGCAGGTTCTAAATCCAAGGCTACTACAACAGAGGCTGAAATGCTGAAATGCTGAAATGCTGAAATGGAAGACTAAGGCTGCTGATGCCAAAATGCAAATGAAGTCGTTGAAGGATAAGCATGCCACGTTTAAGGCCGAGACATTAAAATGGAAGACAAAGGCAACCATATATGAGGGCGAGATAGCTAAACTAAAGACTTCCCTCTCTTTTGCATAAAAGTCTTCTGATACAATGTCCAAAGACTTGAGTATGGCTAGGAGCAGAGTGGCTGAGATAGAAGTTGTCTTGACTTCTTACAAAGAAGTCAAATCTAAATTGGGGATGGCCTTGAAGACCAGTGAAAAGGAATTGAAGGTAACTGGGACAAAGATTACTACATTAGAAGCTGAGGTTTCCAAGACAAAGGGAGAGACAGAAGAACTTGCCGAGAGGGTGGAACCCTTGGAAGGATCAGTGGTGGATCAACATGAAGAAGGCTTCAACAAGGCTCTCAGGAAAATTGCCTTTCTTTCCCTTGACTTTGATCTAAGTCCTTATACTATGACTAAGGATGTTAGAGATGGGAAACTTGTTTCCCTTCTTGATCCCCCTCCCTTTCAATAATATTTGTAAAGAAGAATAATTTATAAGAATGCATTTTTCTTTTTATTGACCATTCTTGCTTTTTCTTTTATGCTTACATTTGTGCTAACTGAGATAAATAGCATCGCTGCTTGAATCATTTCAATCAGAATTTCTTTTACATTAACTAAAAGGGAAACTGAAATAAATCCAACCTTTTAATGGTCTCTCTAGCCAAAATAAAGTCAACCTTTTTCTTTTAACTTAGCTGAAATGGATTCGGCTCTTCTTGACTGAAATGAATTCGACTTTAAACAAACATAATGTTGTCTATGACTAAAGGATGCATGCATGCAGTTTTTTTTTTTTTTTTTGCACCTAGTGACTAGAATTATAGAATGCTATATATGACGGTGACCAAGTTATGGAATGTACCCCTTTATTTTTCACACTTGATTGGATAAGCTCTTTACTTGAAATGAATCAGAACTTCTAAAACCTAGTTAGGGTCAACTAATTGGTTACCACCATAGTTCTTTCACTCTTTGGACCGTTTCTAGTAATGTTTTCTCTTTGTTTTGATTAATGGATTTTAGCATACACCATAAAGAAAGGGAACATGAGGCAGAAAAGCAAAATTTCATTGGATAGAATTTTTATTACAAGTGGACATCTGAAATGAAAGTGGGTTGGCCTAATGCCAAAATTGGTAATGCTAATTACATGTCTAATTTCCTTAACCTTTCCTCGGCCTCAACTAGGTGTGATACTTTCATCATTGCCTTTGTGGAATTTTCAAGGGAAGAACTATTTAACCGCATCTGCATTGACTGGATATTTGAGATTTCGACCCTCGGCATCAGTCAGGACCAAAGCTCCACCTGAGAAGGCGTGTTTTACTATATATGACCCTTCATATTTAGGTGCCCATTTTCCTCTTTGATCTTTGGTGTTGGGCAATATCTTCTTGAGCACCATGTCTCCCTCTTTGAAGATGCGTGATTTTACTTTCTTGTCAAAGGTTTTTTGATCCTCTTCTGGTAAAAGCTGACCATGACATAAGACATTCAATCTTTTTCGTCAATCATGCTCAACTGGTCTAGCCGTTGTTGGATCCATTCGGCTTCTTCTAGCTCAACTTTGGCCAAAACTCTCAAAGAGGATATTTCGACCTCTATAGGAAGGACTGCTTCTGTGCCATAGACTAAAGAATAAGGAGTTGCTCCCGTGGATGTTCGAACCGAGGTGCGATAACCGTGCAATGTGTAAGGTAAAATCTCTTGCCAGTCTCTATATGTTATCACCATCTTTTGTACTATTTTCTTAATATTTTTGTTGGCTGCCTCTACCGCCCCGTTCATTTTAGGACGATAAGATGTAGAATTGTGATGGCGAATCATAAATTGGTCACACAGTTCTGTCATCATTTTATTGTTTAAATTTGTGCCATTATCTGTAATGATGTGAGCTGGGAGACCGTACCGGCATATAATGTCTCTTATAATGAACTTTACTACTACGCTACATGTAACGGTTGGAGTAAAAGCGGCTTCTACCCATTTGGTAAAGTAATCAATAGCTACCAAGATGAACCTATGCCCATTGGAGGCTTTGGGTTCAATAGGTATGATCATGTCTATACCCCACATGGAGAAGGGCCAAGGAGAAGTCAGGTTATGTAAAGTAGAAGAAGCCACATTGATATGGTCGGCATGAGTCTAGCATTTTATACATTTCCGAACATGCTGGTAACAATTTGATTCCAACTTAGTCCAGTAATATCTTGCTTAAAGTATTTTACGAGCTAAGGCGTGACCGTTGGCATGTGTGCCGAAAGTTCCTTCATGGACTTCTTCTATGATTTGTTATGCTTCTTGCTGATCTACGCATCGGAGGAGCGTCATGTCACGTTTCTTTTGTATAATATAGCCCCACTTAGGAGGTAGCCTGCAGCTAGCCTCCTCAACATTCTTTTATTATTTTCTGAAGCTCCTTTTGGGTATTCCCCTTTTTCTAAGTATTTCTTTATGTCAAAATACCAAGGTTCTGGGTCTATTTTCGCTGCTTCTTGGCCAAGTATTGATAGTAAGCCACACGGGGTTGTTGTCGGACATGGATGGTTATCTCTTGCCCTTCATTTACTTGCAGCATGGCTGATATAGTTGCTAAAGCATCGGCCGTTTGGTTTTCTTCGCGAGGCACATGGTGGAAGGAAATAGCATCAAAAGCCCCATTATTTCTTTTCGCATGATCATGATACGGAATTAATTTGACATCCCATGTTCCCCATTCTCCGCGAAGCTGATAAATCACTAGGGCCAAGTCTCCGTATACCTTAAGTCTTTTAGCTTGATGTTCTAAAGCCATTAATAGTCCCATAATACAGGCTTCATATTCTGTCATATTATTTGTGCAATCAAATCCCAATTTGGCTGAAAAGGGAAAGCATTGATCTTTTGGGGAAGCCAGGACCACCCCAATTCCATTTCCTAGTATATTGGATGCTTCGTCGAACCACATTGTCCATTCGTTCTCATATTATGGTTCAATCTCTATGGCTGCCATAATATGCTCATCTGGAAATTCATGGTATAAAGGTTGGGGATCTGTCAAGGGATGATAAGCCAAATGTTTGACTAGGGCACTTCCTTTGATAGCGCTATGGTTTACATAGATGATGTCGTATTCGGACAGGGCCATTTGCCATTGAGCTATCCATCCTATTAAGGTGGGTTTCTCGAGTATATATTTGATGGGATCGGTCTTGGCTACTAGCCAAGTAGTATGGGACAACATGTACTGTCTGAGCCTTTTAGCTGCTCAGACTAATGCGCAACAAGTTCGCTCCAGCGTTGGGTATCTTCTTTCACAATCTGTAAATTTTTTGCTAAGATAATAAATGGCTTGTTCCTTTTTGGCTTCATCTTGTTGTCCCAGCATACAACCCATAGATTCATCAAGTACCATTAGATAGAGGATTAAGGGTCTTCCTTGAACTGCTAGGACAAGGACCGAGGGATTCTCTAGATATTGCTTGATTTTTTCAAAAGCTTCTTAGCATTCTGAATCCCATTTGAGTTTCTGTTTTTTTCGAAGCAGTTTGAAGATTGGGCTACATGTTGTTAATTGGGAAATAAACCTAGCTATGAAGTTTATTCGCCCCAAAAAACCTCGAACTTCTGAATCTGTTTTAGGAATAGGCATTTCCTTGATGGCTTTTACTTTATCGGGCTCTATCTCGATACCTTTTTCATTTACCATAAAGCCTAGTAATTTCCCAGTTTTTACACCGAAGGTGCATTTAGTCGGATTAAGTCTTAATCGATATTTGCGGAGTCTGGCGAACAATTTTCTTAAATCTTTTAGAAGTTGCTCCGGGGATTTCGACTTTGCAATCATGTCATCTACATATACCTCGATTTCCTTGTGCATCATATCATGAAACAGAGTCACCATTGCTCTTTGATATGTCGCCCCTACATTCTTAAGCCCAAATGGCATTACTTTATAGCAAAAGGTTCCCTAAAAAGTGATGAATGTCGTTTTCTCCCTATCCTCCTCCGCCATTAGAATTTTATTATATCCCAAAAAACCATCCATGAAGGAAAAGAAGGTGTGTTGTGTCGTATTGTCCACGAGCACGTCGATGTGGGGCAAGGGAAAATTGTCTTTGGGGCTGGCATGGTTCAGGTCCCTATAGTCGACGTACATTCGTACTTTTCCATCCTTTTTGGGTACAGGCACTATATTTGTCACCCATTGTGGGTAATTTGATACAGCCAAGAATCTCACATTCCATTGTTTTTCCACTTCTTCCTTAATCTTCAAAGCCACATCAGGTTTCATTCTTCGCAGCTATTGACGGACAAGGGTTGCATTCGGGAGTAGGGGCAGCTTATGTTCCATGATTTCCCGATCTAGACCTGGCATATCTCAGTATGACCATGCGAATATGTCGGCATACCCTTTTAAGAGCTCCATGAGTTCGATTTTTAAGTCCAGAGGCATTTGCTTGCCCACTTTCACTTCTTTCTTTTCCCTTTCGTCACCCAGATTGATACTTTTGAGTTCTTCAGCAGGGTTGGAATTTCGGCTTCTCCTGTTCTATCCACTTTTCTATTTCCACCAAAGCTTTGATTTCAGCCTCATCATCCTTAATTGATTCGTCAGTTTGGCTAAGATCTTCATCCATGGGGATAGCATTACCATTTAGAGAAGGCTCGTTATTTGTACTGTTTTATTTTTGAAATAAGTTTTATTTTAGCGCAGGTTTATATACATATAAAGAAATAAAAAGCAAGAAAAGAAAAATGAAGAATAAATACATAACAAATGGATACACAAAGATGCATGCTTTATTCCATTAACCAAGTTCTGTCTTTAGAGACATTTTACAAATTGATTACATTATAAAAAGGTCCTCATCAGAGAGTTCTTTAGCGATCCAGTTGGCCAATCCTTCCATAATCTTGTGAAGTTCCTCTCGCCAGCTTCTAGGTTCATCTCCTATCATTGCAACACCTCCATTGACAAAATATTGATTTAAGCTGGATTGATTTTGGAATGAATCTATGTGTTGGCCTTGATTGCCCCCTTGATAGCCGAGTCCGGCTCTTCCCTTGTTTTCTTGTACCGTGATCGGAGTAGGGATACCATTCAGGTGAGGTCCTAGTCCTTTACATGGTTGATAGCCTTCCTTAATCATAACTCTGATTACCATCTTTTCAGTAGCTGGGGTAGAACTTATGTTTTCTGAATTGGCAATTTCCAGGGACTGGAAGGAGGTTTCTAAAGCTTCTTCCTCTCCTTCAATATATTCCTCAGGTGTGGGGGTACTGATCACCAATTCCTTCTGTCCCATCACACTAATCAATTGATGATTTGCAATGAATTTCACTTTCTGATGGAGGGAGGACAGTATGACACCTGCTATGTGAATCTAGGGTCTCCCTAAGAGACAACTATAAGCTGGGAAAATATCCATGACTTGGAAAACAATATTAAACATCGTAGGTCCCACGTAAATAGGGAGAGTGATCTCTCCTATAACTTCCCGCTTAGAGCCATCAAGTGCTCTAACTACCACTGAGTTAGTTCTTAATTGAGAGTCAATAGAACATAGTTTGTCCAAGGTAGTCTTGGGCAGAACATTAAGAGAGAAGCCATTGTCAATTAAGACTCGTGCAATCATATATTCTCCACACTTTACAGAAATGTTAAGAGGTTGATTATGCCTTCTTCCTTCTTTTGGTACTTCTTCTTCTGAAAATATCTAACATCTCTTACTAGTGATGTTGTTGACCATCCCCCTGAATTTCTCCATAGTAATATCTTAGGCCACGTGCACCTCTTTTAACACTTTTAAGAGCAAGTTTCGATGGCCTTCTGAATTCAGTAACAAAGAAAGAAGTGAGATACGTGCTGGAGTTTTATTCATTTGTTCGAGCAACTCGTTATCGCTATACCAAATGAACTTTAAGAACTCTTCGACTTCTTTTCTTTTTGGGGCTTCTATAGTCTTCTTGGGGGTTGAGCACTTTTTCTTTAAGGTTTCAGGGGAGTAGATTCTGCCGCTTCGTCTCATGCCTCCGACTTCCGCTATGTTGGTGACTTCTTTAGCGAAGTTATCATCTATGGATTCTGCTGGCAGATCTTTTGTATAAGAATCATATTGCGAAGGCACAACATGATCATCTTTATAAGCAGGTCTGGCTGGAACCTGGATAATTAATGGTGTCGGGGGTTAGTGAATCGGATCATAATGGATGATTAGGGGTTCTTGCGGGTGACTCTCAACTCGCTCTAACATGGCCACTTCCCCTAACTCAACGGGGCTTGTCTCTATTCTACCGGAGCTTTGAATTTCATGACTCAGGACATTTATTGATTGTCCTCTGTGAACAGGAAGGGGATTAGTATTTATATTTGGCTCATTTTCTTCAAATCCGAGCCATCCTGCGTCATCAAGTCCTGAACCTTGTGTTTGAAACTCCAGCATCTTTCAGTTGAATGTCCTACGACCCCTGCATGGTAATCACATTTTGCGTTGGGGTCATAACTTCTAGGGTACGGGTTTTCTAATGGTTTCAAGGGTAGGAACGCTATTAGATTTTTCTATAAAAACCTGGGGAACAAAGTTGTGTATGTCATATGAATGGGGTGAAAACTCTGTTCCTCCCACCAGATCAGTTATTTGTGGTGTTTGACGAGTTTTCTCTCTTGGGCGTTGGTGCCGGGTCCACGGAGGTCGTGGCTTCTGACTTACTTAGTATGATTTTACTCTGACTGGAAGGGTGTACTAAAATGGCAATAGTTTCTCCTCTCTTCTTCTCGAATCCTATCATCTTTTTGGTGAAGCCAATGTTACTAGAGGTTTGGGCGAACTTTCCTCTTCCAATGCCAGATTCAATCCTCTCTCCAACGCTGACCAAGTCTGCAAAGTTCATCACCACACTTCCTACGGCTTTATCATAAAAGGGCGAGAGGAAAGTGTCTATGAACATTGTAACCATTTCCTTTTTCTGATAGAGGTGGTTGCACTTGTGCTGCTATTTCGCGCCACCTCTATGCATAATCCTTAAATCCCTCCGATTCGGTTTTTGACAAGTTTTGTAATCGGGAGCAGTTAGGGGCCATGTCTTCATTGTACTTGTATTGGCGGATGAAAGCTTCAGCCAAATCTCTCCATGTTTTCACATGCCCATTTTCTAAATTGACGTACCAACTCAAAGTGGCTCCCGTCAAGCTGTCTTGGAAGCAATGAACTAAGATCTTGTCCTGGTGGATGTAGGAGGCCATCTTCCTACAATACATAGCCAAATGAGTGCGAGGGCAAGTGTTGCCTTTATACTTCTCGAATTTTGGTGTCTTGAAATCCGTAGGGAGTATTACATCAGGTACTAGATAGAGATCTGCAGCGTCCAATCCCCGGCTTCCAGTACCTTCAATAGCTAGTAATCGTTCTTCTAGTGAGTTTAGTTTCTCACTGTCTGGAGGGAACGTGACTACTCCACTAGGATCTGGAGGCGGATGATGATGTTCAGTTGTCTTAGGGGTCATTTTTGCCTGTCCAATTCCAGAATTTTTAGCTTGTTCTTGCCTTTGGAATTCTTGTTGGTTTTCTGTGTTAGCATTCCATCCAATAGGCATCCTATAAGGTTGGGGCGTATAACCTGGGGGGTGAGTAAGGGTCCTTTATACGGGTACGACATTAGCTGTCATTTTCTGAGTAAACAACTCATATAATTTGTTCATTTGCTCTTGTATTTGTATCATTTTGCTTTTTAATTCTTGATTCTCCCCTCTCAACTCTTGGTTCTGTTGTTCTAAGCTTTCGATCGTGTCTTCCATGTTTTTAGCCTTCGATCTTGTACGATATCGATTATGAGGTGAAATTACTCTTCTTTCTCTGGTTCATTTATTTTCCATTATTGTTTTTTTTTTGCGAGTAACGAATGATATGTATGCATGAGTATAATGTAGGATGCGAGTAACGAATGATATGTATGCATGAGTGTTTTCTAATCACGAATCTTTCAATTTTTTTACAAGACAAAATAGAAAAACATTTCATTGAGTAATATGGTCCATTATTTGACATCATGCCCCCTATTTCTAGGGTGGTGTAGACATTTTCTTCATCTCATCATATAATCCCCTACAAAGTTCTAAAAACTGTAAAATTTCCCTTGGGGTTTTTATGGGGTCAATCATGCCTTCTCCTGCACGAAGACTTCTGAGGATGTCAACTAGTGCTTGATTAGCTAGCCATGCCAGCTTGATATATCGATCTTTCCAAAATGGAGTCTCTACAGTGGCTGCTTGTACTTGAATCTCTGCCTTGTCAGCAATATCCTAGCATCTTCGTTTCCAAGTTCCTAAAGTACTCCTCAGCTCCTTGATGGTCGCTTGGTAATATGTCTCATCATTCTCTGCTTTTGCTCAAACTTTGGCTAATTCGAGTATATTTCTTTGCCTCTGATTTACCAAGTACTCCTTGGTAGAGTTAGTCTTTACCAGCTCTTTTTCTAATAGACGTGCTTTTTCCTAAAGATGGAGGAATTGAGCTTCTCTCTCTGTTTCTCTTTCTTTAAGAACGGATAGGGCTTCTTTTAGCTGTTCTTTCTCTAAGGTCGCTTGGTCTCATTCTGCCCTTCGAAAACACATTTCCTAATCTACTGCCCTCAAACAACTTCCTATTTTTATCTTATTTTTCTCCTTGACTCGAGCCCTTTTATTTGCTTGATCACTTAACTAACACTCCTTGTTGATTTCTTGTTCTGCAGATGCTAATGTAGTTGCAGTCTCTTCTAGCCTTCTTTTTAGGGATTTTCGCTCAACCTCCTTTTAGGCCAGGTCCTCTTCTAGTTCCCTCACTCGGATGGTTTCTTGAGCTTCATAAGCTTGTATTTCCCTATCCAGATGTTGGGGTGGTTCAATCTTCTTGACTTGATTTTTCAACCAGTTTCTGTAGTCTGCAGAGGTTCCACAACTCCTAGTCCCCCATTCTCTTCCTCTTCTGATGACACCTTATGGATGCTTGTAGCGCCTTTGGATGAACTTCACATCTATGGACTCTCCATTTAGAGGATGAGCTTAGTGTAACATATGAAGCCTCCTGGAGGCTCTGTTAAGCCTTTGGATGAAGGTGTCCTTTGGACAACCCATATGGATGACACATTTTGACGTTGAGGCCTAAGGACGCTCCTTTTGGACGTTGGCAACCTTTGGACGATGGAAGACCCCTTTCAAGAAATGCACCTCTTAGGTAAGTTTCCTTTGGACAGAGACTCCTTAGGACAACCCTCACTACAAAAAAAATCATTTTTAGCGACCGAAAAAATGTGAAAATTCCATCGCAAATGTAATATTTTGGTTGCAAAATGATTTAGCGACGGAATTAGCGACCGATTTTATTCCGTTGCGAAAAGAGTCACTAAACATTTTGCGACCGAATCAAAATTGCTGGCTAACTATATTAAAAATTCGGTCGCTAAATCGGTGGCTATTTTATATTATTAAAAAAATTCGGTGACTGTTTTTTTTATTTTTAATTATTTATATATTAAAAATTCGGTCGTTAATTCGGTTGCTAGTTTTTATTTTTTTTTTAATAATTCGGTGGCTAATTCAGTGGCTATTTCATTTTTTATTTTAAATAATTCCGTCGCTAAATTGGTCGCTATTTTTTTTTTAAATAGTTAGATAGTAGTGATAGATTGTTGGTGGTTAGGGAAGGGGGAAAAAGAGAGGGAGATGAAAGGGAGGGAAGGGATGAGAGAAAGGAATGGAAGGAAGGTAGTGGTGGTGGTTGATTGTTGGTGGTTAGGGAAGGGGGGAGGGAGGAGGAATAAGAGTGGGAGAAAGGAGAGGAAAGAAGGTGGTGGTGGTGGTTGTGGAAGAAGAGAGGTGGGTGGAGAATAAAGAAGAGTAGAGAAAGGAAGAGATAGGAAGCATGTGGCGGCAACGGTAGTGGCGGTGGCGGCAGTAGTGGTGGCGGTGGCGGTGACGGAGAAGGAGAGGAGGGAGTGAGAGGAGGGAGTAATGGGAAGGAGAGGAGGAGTGTTTAAATAAGGGAGGGAGAAGGAAAAAGAGAGGGAAAAATGGAAGGGAAATTTTTTTTTCGAAATTTTGAAAATCGGTCGCTAATTCTGTTGCTAATTTTTTTTTTATTTTTTCGTTTAATTTTCGGTCACTAATTTGGCGTCTAATACATATATTTTTTATTTTTTTTAAATTGGTCGCTAATTTTATTTATTTTTTTGTTTTTTAATATATATATATATTAGATATTGAATTTTTATTTGTATTTTGTATTTAAGAATATTCCTTGAATCAAGTTAATTGAAATTAATCTAACATTTATCTTTGTTAAAAAAAAAAGGGTTTTTGGAATTCCCTATAAAAATAGATTGCGCTAATGAAAAAAGCTTCAATCTTATCTAACATCCCTTCTTTTTCCATAAAGTGTTTCATGTCATTTTTTTATATACAGAAGTGTGCTTTTTTTTGAAACTGTCATATAATTTGTATAGTTTTTAATTGTTATATAATTTAATGTAAATGATATTTTTTTTAAAATAAAAATGAATTTATCTTTAATTAGTCATATATATTATCTATCTTATTTCTCATTTTTTTTTCCTATTTAAAGTAAAACATTGAATATTATAACCCTTTTTCAAACATTGATATTTTTCCATTGTAATAATTGTATTTAGAAAATACTAAAATAGTTAAAAAATGAAAAAATGTTTTTGAAATAAGTCATGTCAAAAGAAACAAATGCTTTTTAGTTTTGGTATAATTAATTCATTATTTATCCCAACTCTATATATAAAATATTTATTTTACAAATTTCATTCTTATTCGAATATTATTTATATAATAATATAAGAAATAGTAATAAACATGAATTAAACAAATTATTTTTCACATTGGTTCATTTTGAATATATATTTTGTAATATTCAAAGTATAAATATTCAGAATTATTAATAATAGATTATTCTATTTAAATTCTATGTTTATTTTTTATTAATCAAACCCCTTTTTTACAAAAGAGATCAAAATCAACGAATAAGAAATAAAATTCATTAGAATCTTAATTTTTTTTGTTTATTGTATTGAATATACACGTTAATATTCATGTATCATACCTTTTATTCATTTCCAATTCCTATGTTAATAGGACTAGGACTTATACTTTTTATGACAGCAACAAAAAAATCTTTGTGGTATGTGAGTTTTTCCTAATATTTTATTGTTAACTATAGTTAGATTTTTTTTGGTTGATCTGTCTATTCATCAAGTCAATAATAGTTCAATTTATCAATACGATGGTCTTGGGACCATAAATAATGATCTTTCTTTAGAGTTTGGATACTTGATTGATTCACTTACTTCTATTATGTCAATATTAATTACTAATGTTGACATTCTGGTTCTTATTTATAGTGATACTTATATGTCTCATGATCAAGGATATTTGATATCTTTTGCTTATATGACTCTTTTTTAATATTTCAATGTTGGAATTAGTTATTAGTTCGAATTTGATACAAATTTATATTTTTTGGGAATTAGTTGGAATGTGTTTTTATTTATTAATAAGCTTTTGGTTCACATATCTTATTGTGATAAATGCTTGTCAAAAAGCATTTGTAACTAATTGTGTAGGGGATTTTGATTTATTATTGGGAATTTTACGTATTTTTTGGATAACATGTAGTTTGGAATTTCGGGATATATTTCAAATAATAAATAACTTTATTTACAAAAATAAGGTTAATGTTTTTTTGTTACTTTGTTTTCCCTCTTGTTATTTTGTGGCTCAATTGTTAAATCAGCGCAATTTCCTCTTCATGTATGACTACCTAATACTATGAAAGGGCCTACTCTTATTTCCACTCTTATACATGTTGTTACTATGGTAGCAGTGAGAATTTTCTTGTAACTCAACTTCTTCCTCTTTTCATAATTCTACCTGCAACAATGAATGCACAATAATGAATGAAACAGCTTTTATAGATATAATAATAGTAGTATTTGGAACTACTTTAGCTATTGTTAAAAAAGATATTAAGAAAATTTTGGTCTATTCCACAATGTCTCAATTGGATTATATAATGTTAGCTCTAGTTATAGGATCTTATCAAGCCGCTTTATTTCATTTGATTACTCATGTTCAAAAGTATTGTTGTGTTTAAGATCTAGATCCTTTATTCATTCAATGGAAGCTGTTGTTAGATATTTTCCAACTAAATGTCAAAATATGGTTCTTATAGGTGGTTTAATAAAACATATACCAATTACAAAAATTACTTTTTTTAATGGATACACTTTCTCTACGTGGTATTCCATCTTTTGTCCAGACTTAGTCTAAGGATTAGATTCTTAATGATAAGACTTAGTCTAAGGATTAGATTCTTAATGATAGTGTATGACTATTAAACACTTTCTAATAAATTTTAGTAAATAATAAAATATTTATTACTCTACTTAAAAAAAAAAGTTATTACCAACCACCAAAAGTGTTTGTTGTAGCGACAAAATTGTCAGTAATTTAAATTTTCGCAAAGAGGAGCATTGGTAACTTTTTTGACCGTCAAATGAAAAAAATTCTTCGGTACATATCAGCTGTCAAGTTGTTGTATGTTTTTCAAGTAACGATTATTTAGTGTGTGTGGCTAATTTAACAACGGCAAATAGCTAGGTAATTAGCTAATATTTTCGAACATCTAGTTGGCGGAAAAAAATCATTTAGTAAATAAAACTAATTTTTAAATATTGTTTTAGAATTACATAATTAATTATTCTATATTAATTATAACTAATTTCAACTACAATAATTATAGATAAATTAATTATATTAATATTTAAACATTAATTATTTATCAATAATAACTAAATTTATTATAAAAAAAAACAAGCCAATAAATTCATAAGATATATAATATCATAATTGTCATAAACTATAAAACAAATAATGATAAACACAAGACATAAAACATAAACCCAAAAATAATCTTTTAATATGTAAATAAATAGTTATTAAATAATTAAAAGTTATAATAAAAAAATAATTATAAGTTAATAATTAATAATAATTAGAACAATGCGCCAACAACAATAAAAACAATACCATCTAAATAGAATATTATTATTTTATAATAATATTAGTTTTTAAATTAATTTAATTATTATGACTTTGCTCTCTCCTTAATCTTTATAAACATTTTTTATCTCATTATTTTTTTGTCTCATGCTCTTGTTACTTTTCTTTGGTGTCACACAGTCACTATGAGATAGAAATGCAATCAAAAATATGTAAGTTAAGTAAAATTATTATTTTTTTATTTTTTCTGGTTCAAGTTCTATCATTACAAAATAACTACCATTGGCTTATTCCCATTTCCAAATCTCTTTTCCCATTATACAATCACGCTCGTGACTTAAAATTGGTTTAAGACTTTGAACAATTTACTACGTTTATTATTATTGTACCAAATTTATAGATGTTTTTTTTTATAATATTTCATAACAATTACGGTTAATATTATTTTATAATATTAAAATTCAACATGTATTATAGTTTTTCTAAAATTGAGATATGATGTAACTAGAATGCCAAGTGTTAAACGTGAGGTCATAAACAATGATAGCTACTGCTTAATGTAAAATCATATTTTTTTCTTAATTATATAAATATTGAAATTTGAAAATGATGTTTGTCATTTGTATCCTGTTAAATCATAAATCTAATTGTTCAAATTAGACTATTAGTTACATTTTTAATTCATTGAAATAAGTTATACACATCCTTAAATCTTCAAATATACAAAAAAAAAAAAGTTATTAAATTAAACAGTTTAGTATAAATTTAAATACAAATGATTTTCATTATATGTAGGAAAGACAATTTTTATTTCGTTAGATTACAAATATAATTAACATTTTAAAACGTATTTTGTATAAATTTTGATGTACATATATTTTGTTAGATAAATTTATTTTCTTATAATTGGTTCCTAATTAATGAGTTAAGTGTGGCTCCATCCGAGTAGTTCATTCATAAAATCTTATGATACATCCTTCTCCTTGGTGGTGAGAATGACGATGTAGGTCGTGCACCCCAAGTTGCTTTGGTGGTGCCTAATATTACAATATCTCTTGTTCTTGTGCCATCATTAGCCCCATGAGCTCCTTCTATTGTGCCAATTTCTACCTCAACTTGGCAATTTTGGCGACAAACTCTTGAGAGTGGTGACTCCCACTAGAGGACCCTCGGCTAGACTTGAAAAAAATGTTGGATACCCTTCGTCGATAGTTGTTGGCGAGGTCCCATCATTGTATAGATGACCCGTGTTCTTGTGACCAACAACCTTCGCCACAAATCTAGCCCAAGATGCTACTTTGCCTCAAGATCAGTTGGAGTTGATATGGAAGTGCTATGTTGAGACAATCTTACCTCAAGCTCTCTTATTATGGAAAAACACACTAATTATGGAATAATATAATAGATTATATAAAAGTAAACATAAAAAATAAGAGGAAAATACCTGAGTGTACCTCAAGCACGCATTTACAAACTAGTTGGTACCCTTCCTAACATGGGTCTGACCATGGAGCTCGTTAACTTTGATGTTACAGTTGAACTCTCTAGCTTGGAACAAATGATATAATATATAGTAATTATATAATATTAAAATTAAAATGAAAAATTAAAGTAAGAGTTTTTTGCATATACCCTCTAAGGAACATGCTCAACCTAGGTGATGATCCTCCTATGTGTAGGCTCCCACCTTTTTCTAATGCCCTGATTTTCTTTTCCTATGTTGAGCACAAAGGGCATCTGAAACTCCATTTTCTATCCAGTCAGAACGTTGTCCCAACATGCGGACATCCTTAAGCATATCAAAAGGGTTGTGGAAGCCTTTGTGGTGAAAGGTTTGCTCCACCTGTGTGTCATCCTCAACTCTCCACCTGACTTTTTCTCGTGAGGAGAACAAAAAAAAATTATTTGTTTTAATATATGTTGATGAAATAATAAACAAAATCGACACATTGATTAAATTTAAATTTGTAAGTTACCTTAAAAGTGTCCAAAAATTCCTTCATATTCAACGACTCTATCTCTCCCCACTAGTCCAAGGGCATCAATATTGCCTCTTGATAAATACTGGGCGAACCATCATCCATGTCCTCACAGTCATCGTTCTCCAATGTGGAAAATAATTGTCATTAGCAAAGTAGATGTTTTTGCTGCAGCTTTATGGATAGTTGTTGGAGGTGTAATTAGCATATGCACGGATCCAGTAACGATGATCATGTGGTACGGGGAGGTAAATGTAGTGGTCGTAGTGCATGAGTAAACGACGAGAGAGTATATGTTAATGGAATGGTCACAAATTTGTCAGCAACAGTATTAGTTGCAATTTGGTACAAAGACCACCCAAAGAACCGTCGTTGACAACCTTCCCCCTTGTCCTTGTCCTTATCACCGGTCGGTGGTCAAGCTGTGTCTCCTCCACCTAATGTCTTCATATATATATATATACAAACCTAATATTGTATGAGACTTAATACATGTTATGTTATTATTTTATCATTAATTGGTTTTTAAATTTTATTACTTATATTTGGTTAATTATTAAATTTATTACTAATCATTAAATTTAATAATTTATTACTACAAACGAACAAATTAACATTACTAATTAAACATTACAGCAAACTAAATTAATATTTCTACAAATTAACATTACTAACTAAACTTAACAGCAATACAAAAATTTAGAGACAAAGAGTTTGTGAAACATCAGATTTGCAGTGTGTTGTTGTTGGCAATAATCATATTTCCAAAGCTTGAAGCTTGAAGTCCGTTATGAATCCGTCGAAAATATATAATCTTTTTTTGTAATGGGAGTTAGTTAAAAAATAGTATTATAGAAATTTATCATAATTTTATTATTGAATATATAAGCACAGATAAATACTGATTACATCAAGATAAACTTGTACACAAATTCTATTTCATATAGGACAAATTTTAGTTCCAGTTATAGTAAGTGTTTTTTTATGTTGTTCTCTCACCAAAATTAAAATTTTAAGTGTTTTTTTTATGTTGTTCTCTACCAAAATTAATATTTTACCTTAATAATTTATAGATATTTAACGTAAACATTTATCTTGCAGAAATAAAACTTTAACTCTAATTAAAAAATAATTCTTAAAACATTTAAACAATTGCATCTAATTATCTAAATTTTATTCAATCCTCCTCCCTCCTTTTCTCAATATTATCCCTATGATATTCCTCTAAAATAACTCAAGTGTTACTGCAATTAGGAACGATTCGTAACAATTCCTTACTAAATTTATTTACACATTATTCTATATGTCAATTATAACTAACATATATGGAAATAATTTATATGAATTCTATCCAGCTAAAATTATAAGTAATATATCATAGAGCTGATCTTGTATCAAAAAACAAAATAAATCACAGTGCCGTTCGAGGCAAAGCTGCAAAGGAACACACAAATCAATTCCCTCCAACATGATTATAATGAACTTCCAAAATAATTTATATAGATGTAGTTCAACAAAAATTATAAGGAATACATCATAGAACAGTCTCACTTGTTCAAGAGAGAGGAACACAAAACATGCCCACTGGCTACTCTTTTTATTCCACACAAATCCTCTCATGGTCATGACAACAACAAAAGCACACATTTATATGTTTCTTTACTACCAAAATAAAGAAACACGCACTCAACAGTGCTAGTCTTGGTACCATGTTAGTGCCTCCTTGTGTGAGAATTTGTCCTTAATAGAAGTCATCAAGTGACAAATTCTCAACAGAGCCAAAGGTTTCAACTGGTCCAATCCTTGAAAAATTGGTCATTGATCCACCCAAAAAATCAAGTGGGGAGTCATTTGAGAAGGTAGTGTCATATATGAAAGACATGCCTGTATCATTCACTGGAGGATAGGTTACATTGAAGCAACCAGGTTTGTTCACCTCAAAATCACTAAGGAAGATGTCATTGATGGTATCACTTGTTTCTTCCATAAATTCATCCCGATCAGAAGCCCTTTTAGCCTGAATAACCTGCATACATGTAACGTGCATAGCATAAAAAGAAAGTAAATTTAAAAAAGCTTAAAAGAATGTGTCGAAAAAAATAGCATAATAGAATTTTGGAATTGAAAGAGAAACTGTTCTACAAAATGAACTTTATGGCGCCACATACATAATTATTGTTTTGAATATCTTGGTAAACCATGATGGAATCTCCAAAGCGTAGGCCATGTGTGTTGACAAAGTCTCCTGAAAATATTCAGCAAAAGAATGTCTCATAACCAAAATTTAACGCTTCTAATAGTTAGGGCAGTAGTTTTAGTAAATTAAGGAGATACCAGTATTTTCAAGAACATACATCCGGCTATTATTGTTAGGCCAAAACCTGCATTATTCAAATACAAATACAATAACCCACAAATTTATTTTTTAGTGAAGTAAAAAAATATAAGCGACAACAAAATTAAAATTTAAGTGCGTGTATATACTATCTAAATCTCCCATTTCTAGGTCAATCATAGTACTTTTAGTAACTCAAAAATATGAATGGTTAGTGTCAATTAACTAAAAATAACCTTAAATTATATATTTCTCATGGTAAAATAATGTGACTATGCATTCAATTTTTAGTTTACTTTGTGGTCAACCAAATAAACCAACCATATATATAGCAGACCTGTACTTGAAACTCCATACATGAAGACCGTCTATATCATCCATGCTCATTATAATTCCTTCTTTTGAGTCAAGGGCAGGAAGGAAAGCTTCTGCTGCTTTCTGCAAGTTATAATTTGTTGCCCAATTATTTGATTCAGCTCATAATGGAATAAAAATCAAGTTGAGACAATATTAATGTAAAGAGTTGTTGACATAGACCAAACCTTTGGCAATATCATTCTCCTAAGGGAGCTAACATCACTGTTCTTTAACTCCTTTTGGAAAAGGAATCTCAACCTTCTATGATCGATTTCCTAAAAGCAAAATAACTGAAGTTAGGCAATTTCTGTTATCAATCTCATAAAAACAACATGGAACTAAGACATTCACCAAAATGCCACTAAAAGGTGGAGCAAATTATAATTAATTATGAAAAAAACATGCAAATTTTGTGCAACTAAGACATCAATGCCACCATGTCCAGCATAAGGACATCAAGTCAATATACTAATAGTGGTAAACAGGCAGAGAACCCAAGGCATTGTCTAGCATGCCTTGTGGCTGTCTTGAAATACACAAATTCCCAAATATGAAGCCGTCAGTAACCACTAATCATCAGTTTTCTTTTTCTTTTCTTTTTAATTTCTCTACACACCACTAAAGAATTCCGGAACAAGAAGTAGGAATTTTGGGCTTCCAAGGAGGGACATTAATTAACATTATAGGTAAAACAATAAGAATAATGTAGTACTATATTTGGCAATTTTTCAATTAATAACCAAAGTTTCACGCTTCTCCTGTAACTCCCCCCACCCCATTAAAGTGAAACAAAAAAGAAAAGATTACAAATAAAGTCAATAGGAGCCCTAAGGTTGAAGATAGTTTTACAAGCATTTCCACTGTACAAACACCTGTTCCAAACTTTTCTAATTAAGACAGAAACTTAGGTTATATATATATATATATATAAGAAGTATTAACCAAATAAACATTACATGAATAATTTTTCTTTTGGTCACTGCCCGAGTGATATTGATCATGCTCCTTTTAGCAGCGCGACAAAAGTACTCTTCCCTTTTTTACGTGTGTTCGTAAATATTTTTTGCTTGTACAACCTGACACAAGGTTACAAGATTCGCAAGCTAGCCAGAAAATCAAAGTATGTCTGACTTGTGCTTAACGACTTCATTTAGTACGAAAATGAGTTACAAAAAAGAATATAAATAGCCCATGTCTTCACCTTCATTTCATTTTTTTAACTCGTTTTCATATATTCTATTTCCTTTTAGTCTTGTTTTTTCGGTGGGGAATTTAATATATATATAACTCTTGCTCATTTCTTGACCGGAGTGCCACTTTTGCCCTCCATTTTCACCTTTCCCACGTCGCGGTTCCAAAATTGAAGATCAATCAATTAAATTATGCTGTGTTTAAAAAAGTATAGTACTAAAATTCTCAACGATAAAGGTGTATGTATATTAAAGAACTTTTTGCATTTAGCATCGGAAAAGATTATCATAAATTTTTATTTAAATAAGTATGAGAATCACGAGACATATAAAACCAAGCATATAAAGAAAACTCAAAAATATAAAACTTAGATGCAGTTTTTAAGTATTTTTTGGCGCGATTAATGGATCAAAATTTATCTCGATGATTAAAAAAAAACTATCAAAATCACTTTTGAACTCCATCTAGGTTTTATCCAGCGCAAAATGCTGTTAACAAGTGACAAATCCAACTGGGGCAGATATCGGAAAACTAAATAGATAAATATATGAGATCCGAAAAATTAGAGGTGGAAAATTAAGAGTAAAGACAATAATCGAAGATATAGCAACTGCGAATTTCAGAATAAAGCTATATATGTGTATATAGATAACATGAGATCTTGAGAGTGGAGAAAGAAACAAATTTGAGAAAAATAAAAGGGGGTGATAACTCACACGTGCTTGCGGGAGAGTTGTGGAGGGTTTATCAGGCGGGGGTGAGGGGAGTGGCACGTGCGAGGACGCGGAAGGACTCAGAGGTGGAAAACGAAGTGGCTTGTGCTTATTGTTGTTGAGATGCAGCAAAGTGGGGTAAGTGTTTGTGGTGGTGGATCTTCTTTGCCTGGTCATGGTTCTTTTCTTCCTCTGAACAGTTCCAAAGGTTGTAACTGCGGCAACAAGACCAAGGTGGTTATCGTCGTGGATCCGACCCGACCCGTTAGACTGAGATATGCTGCTAACGTTGTTGTTGTCCCCTGGCCCGGTGACAATGCCTAGCTCCGCACCAACACCTGCCACCAAACCACAGGTCTCGGTTTTGTGAAGCAGCTTCTCTCGCTGTCGCTGATTCATCATCATTAGCTTAGGGTTTTTCCTATTTTTTTTCTCTTTTCTTTACACACACACAGTGCTTTTGGTTTTCTGTGATTCTGGTAGTTGGTTCTCTTTCCTTCTCTTTCTCCCAGTCTCAGTGTGTGTGCAGGCGGATATAGATAGGTGCGGGTATGGACGACGCTCGGCAATCGCGAAATGGGTGTGGGGTTTGGTGTTAGAGAGATCAATGGTGGACTCTCTTTTACTCTTCTCTTCCCCCAACCCCTAATCTATCTCTTTTCTTTTTTTTTTCTTTTTTGGATTTTTTCTATTTTTAGCAAGGGTTTTGTGATTACAGGGTCTGGTTTTTATGACATTTGTGCATCCTGCATTCACGCCTCACTTCATCCTCTCCCTTTGCTTGCTTTTACTTTTACCATAATATAAATGAATAACCCACCCACACACTCACAGGGAGACACACACACACTCTCTCAGTATGTGGGTTAATCAGTTTGGTGACCAAATGTGAGGAGCGGATTCATGGTTTGGTTTTGGTTTTGGCACTTTCCGCTGGTTACTAGGTGCTTACAATAATGTGGACAGAGAGAGAGAGAAGAGTTAGTGAGTGAATGAATGAATAATGAATAATGAATAATGAATAACGAATAATGATAATTGATATAATGTGGCTGCGTGTGAATAGAGAGATTGAGCAAACCAGGGTTAAGGGAGATGGGTTGGTTTGTGCATCGGGGTTGACGCTGTGGTGGTGGTGGTTAGAGAGTGGCCAAGCAGCGAATGACGGATGGATGGCGATGACAGAGGAAACATGGGGGTCGAGAACGCCATCCAGCTGTTGCAAAAGTTCTGGAACCTACAACAGAAATCAATGGCGTTTTTGGAAGTGTATTGGACTCTTAATCTTTCTTTCATCTTAAAATAAAAAACCAAACCAAAACGCGCTCTCTCTCGCTTAACTTCAGGAGGAGTGGAGGATTGCCAAGGTGCATTGCATGGGGGCACAGTCAAAAAAACGCCTAGTACTATTATTGTTCCAGCTTGGTTCAATATTTCAACTGTTGCTCTTGTGTGTTAATTGCATGCTGCACTCGCTCTTAGAAGCGCTGCCAAGTGGTGCGGACTGTGGCACCGGGAGAGCACATGCTGATTTGATTTTGATCTTGCTCTGATGGAAGGGATATGAGCCACGTGATTGTTTTTTATTTTTTTTCGCCTGTGGGGCGCGCACCAGAGTATAATTGCGGATTTTGCTGTTCCTTTACTTGTACAGTTGCTTCATTTCTGAGGTCATATGTGGATTCCCAAACTCGCTCACGACTCCACTTGGACACCATGCACAGGTGCTTTGACAACCCAATTAATTATTTTATTAACTCCAACTAATACCCTTGTTATTCATTAATACTCTTTTGCTTTTATGTATTCTCGCTTCTACTTAATTCTATCCCAAACTGCTTTTAGAGCAAATTTCACTGGCCAGTTCTACGGACAAACAGAAACTGAGATTCTCTTAACTATTGTTCAACAATTTCTCTGTTTGAAGAATGAAAAAACTATAACTAAATGAATTTATTCAGTGTTAGAAAGTTATTTTCGGTAACTATCCACCACATGATAAACCAATTATTAGTCACTAGAATTTCAATTTTCTAAAATAGTCTTACCATCAAATATATAATTAATATATATGTGATTTTAAATTCAAGTTTTAAATATATAATTATATTAAATATTATCTCAAACAAAATTATATTTCATAAAAATTATCTCTAATTGGTGCTAAAAGAAAAGTACAAATAGTCTTTAAAAGATAAAATATTTAAAGAAAACAAGATATGCAGTATAAAATAGTATTTAAAAGTTATACTTACAAACAATGAATTGTGATTAAAATACAGTGTAAAATTATTTTTTAAAATAAGTATAAGATATTAATTCAAATATACAATTATAACAGTTGACTAATATTATAATGATTAAACTTAATTTTATAATTTAATATGTATGTATATATACACATTTTATTATAATTATAATTTTTAATTTTTTAGACCATAATTATAATATATCTCCATATTGAGTCAAATCCTAATAACTACTAATATTAAAAAAAATTTGTAAACATGTCTCTTATGCAAACAAAAAGTATTGAAATCTTGGACAACGCGTACTTGGCTTTAATATTGAACAGTGTAATGGTCTTTAGATTGAAATTGTAATTATTAATTAATTAAAGCGTAATTGTTTTTACAACAAGTGCAGTAATTTAATAGGACTCTTCCTATCCCTTCCTAGGGCAAAATGCTGGCTTACAGTGGATGTAAACAAAACTCCTAAAATAATTTAATGTAGTCAATAGCTTCTTATTAATTTGTCAAATATTCTACGCATAAAGTTGCAGCAATTCCTCATTGAACGGTTTGGTTTCTACTTTTCCATAAAAAGAAAGGAAAGTAAGCATAGACATAAATATAACTAAGGCGTTCACATTTATCGGATGAGATACATTATTTCAAATACATACTTTTCATAACATATTTTACTGTTTGATTCTTTATATACAACCCAATTAATTAATTTATAAAATTAACTTTTTTAATTTAGTTATTAGCATTTAATTTATCTTAAATTTATATATTTTTTAAAAATTATACGTAATATTAATAATACATATTTTATTCTTTTATAAATATTTTTCATTAATTTTAATTCTTTTAATCATCATTAATATATTTATTATTTTAATTTTTATTGATTATACACGTAAAGAGTCTAAAATAAAATTATTAAAATACTTTTATGAAAGATCAAGTTAGACTCCCAAATATATAAGATATTAATATATTCTACATATTATTTATTAGGTTTAAAAAATAATTCATAATTAAAAGTATTTTGTAAAAAAATATTATATAATAATTATATAAAATAATTTTACATTATCTAGTGACACATAATTTTACATGACAGGTATATTAACTTTTATAATAATTACCTTAAAAGTGATTATTTGAGACATATTACCTTAAAAGTGATTATTTGAGACACATGAGTATAATTTATTATTTTCATATTTTTATGGATTACATTACTTATCTTATTTTATTTTTTCTTTTTCTCATTTTTATCTTTTTCTTAAATGTAAAAATATTATACAAAAATTGTTGTAAAAATAAAATATCTTATTAAATACTAATATATTTTTTATATCATAATAGTATATTCTTCATAATAATAAAAGAAACCTTGCACAATAAAGAAACTAACTTCACAATCGTTTATAATGAATGTTATACTGCTTATATATAATAAGAAGAAGAAAAAAAGTCCGTTATCATAATTTTTTAAAGCATCATCCTACATAAATAAGAATTTAATTTAAATGCATGATAACGGTTCAGTCAATATTTTCTCAAAGTTATGGAAAGATACTATTCCCCTAAAAATACTGATATTTTCTTGGCGTCTATTATTGGATAGTTTACCAACTAGAATCACACTTTTTAGGAAAAATATTATCACAAATGCACATAATAATTATTGTGTTCTATGTAATTTGGCATGTGAGAAGACATATTATTTATTTTTTATTTGCTCAATGACGTCATAAAAAAAATATGAATATCTTTTTATGCTTGGACTGGGTTCTAACTAACCTTCCCTTCCACAGGTGCTTCATACTACCGTCAACATGCAGGAATGGTGAGGGGAAAATATCAAGAGGACATGGATGGTATTTCAGCACAGTCAAATAAATATAATATTAATTAATTTTGATTTAATTTCTTAACAAATAATACAAACTTATTCATATTCATTATTGCATAACTGTATAAGTAACGCTCATAAGTTGTAACTATTTTTGTGCATTCTCTCTTAATTTATGTCATTACTCAATTATGTAGAGTATACATAATATATAGTGAAGTATTTAATAATTTTCTCGATATAATTATATCTGATATATTTTTTAATATTACTGATATGTTAGTTACATTTACACCTTTCAAAAAGTTCAACTAAATAAGAATATTATAAATAAGTAATATAAACAATCATGTTCAACATTTTGATTTAAAATCTAGTTTAATGACATAATTATCTTGGTTTTACCATTCCTTTTCCTACATGTGTGTTTTTATTTTGAAGTTTTTTAATTTCCAAAGATTTTTTTGGGTAATTTATATTACTTTTATTTCGTTGAAAAATAATTAAAGACGGAGAACTACATTAAAAATTTAGTCCTATATTTTTTTTCTGTACATAAAATTTATTATTTTATTTTCTCATGGAAGCTAGCTACAATTTTCAAAATTTAAATAAAGCATAATTTTAGAAATTAGAATCATATTACTGATACTTCTATATTTTAAATTACCTTGTTCAAAGACCTTTATACAAAAGTCTCTCGAGGTCATTACTGATACATTGATATTTTTCCCCCCACAACTTATGGAGATAACCCTATTTGAGATGTTATTAGACATATTAAATTAAATATTTTTCTCAAATTTAAACCTTGATTTATCATATTGTAAAAGACTGATCTTGTTCTACAAATTGATTTTTAATTACTTTGATATATATATATTAATAATATATTGTGTAAACTAAGTAAATAACAAAACGTCCAGTAGCCGAATAAAAAAGGATGAATAATATATATATATATATATATATATATATTAGATTTTAATATTTGCAATAATAGTTGATTTTGAGTTTTTTTAGTAAAAAAAAATTCAAAATAGGGAAGTGTATATTGGTTAGATTGGATTTTTGAAAGTTAGAGTAAAAGAATACAAGATAAAAAGTTGAGTACACATATTTTTAGGGTGTGAAATCTCAACTTGAATTAATAGTGAATTTCTTTAAGATATATAATAAAGATATTTGAGGAAGTAGACAATTGGATGAACTATGGGTGTTGACAGTAAATTTTCTTCAAGATTCAACACACACATGCAGTTCGGCTTTTTTTCCTGCTTTTTTCATCCCTATCCTAATAAAGGATGTGACGAGTTTGAGATCGGATTTAGGTAAGACGGACAAGGAATGTCAGGAGTTTGAGAGAATCTGCAAGAAACCCTCTTTTTTTTTTTAATTTACTTATACTTATTATTTAAACAAGTTATATTTATATATTATATTATAAACTATATTTGAATTCAAATAATATATAAAAGGCTTAAAGTACACATTTATATATAAAGAGAAAAATCAGGTTATTAAAACTATGATATTAAAAGTGTCATTCACCGTACTAGAAAGATTAAAAGGGTAATTAATTAAGTTTATATAAAAAATAATAAATAAAAATAATCATAAAAGTAGAAAAGTTAAGAATTAAATTATAATTTTAGTAAAATGTGTATTTTTAAATTTACTATTTAATTATTATGATGATGATAACTTAAATTTTTAACTATTAATTATAATAATAAATTTATATTTTTACTAATTATAAAAATGAGAATATATATATATATATATATAAAGGTGAATACGATGAATGAAATTTGTACATAGAAAATATTTCTTATTTATAGACATTTTATATATCTATTTATAACGAATCACATCAATTCAAATGATGTATTTTATGGATAATTATTCCATTTTGAGAGATGTTTATTCTATAAATAATCACATTTTATTAGATGTTTTATATAAAGAGTTACTTTATTATAATTTGTATCTTCTATAAATAGACAGGTCATTTTAATTAATATCATCTATTCATATGAATAGTCACCTCATTTTACTTAATGAGAACATATTCTTTGGTTTACGTATTTATAATTAACTTGTATAAATCACTATGCCCATTGAATTAAGTTAAGATAATTCATCAATTTAAATGAAACAAAATAACTCTTAAAATTAAATTAATCAATACAACTCTCTGTCTACACAAATCAATACATTTTTTTCTTTTTCAATTGAAACAAGAAAGATTTTTTTAAGTTAAATGAAACAAGGTAGATAAAAGTTTCATATTTTAAAAAGATTTCACGATATATAATTATATTTAACTTTCGAAAAAAAAAAGTTTATTTTCGTCTAACTTATAGTGTCGGTGGGTGGCATTATTAAAAGTATACATCATTTTATTCTTACATAACTTTTTAAGGTAGTATTAGATTTAATTATTTTTATTTTAAAAATTATATTGAATTTATTAATATTTTAGAAATTAATAATTTTATGTTTTTATGCTAAGTAACTTTTGTTTTTTACTTATTATAATGATTTTTATCAACAAAAAGGAACTGAATTTTTCTAGAAATCATTTTCATGCAAATATAAATTCATAAACAGCCAAATGAAAGATAATTCATACACATTATAAAGAATTTAATTTTCATATATTATTAGTATAATTTTTTATATTACTAATTAATTATAAATCATTCTAAATATGATTTTAAAATAATTATTACAAAAGTCTACAATTTTCAATTATATGACAAGATTGAATGTCAATTTAGTTAAGGAATTATTTACACAGTGAGTATATTCTAATTAAATTTATATTATAAATTGTATTTAAAAGATTTGATAAATAATTCATATATAAATAAAACATAAGTTATTGGTAATCATAAAAGTTATAAATTATGTGAAAAGAGTTTATTGAATTATTCAGAAATCAACCATAAATCATTATAGCAATTCATAAGTAATCTATTTAACGCAATTATTATTTGTTTTCGAATAATCACCATCTATTATTTTCTTGGGTCATATAAACACGATTTTCATCACTATTATTTTTTTCAATTATAAGCTTTTCATCACTATTCCTTTCTTTGCACTTATTCATTTATTTAGGAATATATGTTACATATTTGTTAAACTTCATTCTAATCTTCAACACCATGCATATATTTGAATAAATTATGAACGATGATCTTCTCCTCTTTGATCAATGAAAATGATCCATCTCATCTCATATAAGATATGTCAAGTTTCTTTCAAATTTCTAAGGTTGTATTTGGATATTTAATGGGAAGCAAAGTATAATGAAATAGCTAGAATGTAATAAAAAATAATAGATATAATAAAAAACTACCACTCTATTGTTTGAATACTTTATGGTGGAAGATTTTTTTTTTCATTATTTAAAAAATAGGCAAAATAGTAAAAGATATATTTGTATTATTCCTATATTTAAATATATTTTTTAGCTTATAATTAATATAATAATAAAATATGTTATAATTAACTTATACAATAGTGAAGGTTTGCATACCCAATTTGATCTTCAATTAGTATTTTCCTTATTCGAATTGTCAATGAATTAGAGTAGCATTAGGATAAGTATATATGTCCTTGTTAATTTGAGTTTTTTATATGCTGAATGCAATCATGAAATTTATTTAGACAGAAAGTTCAAAATCAATGCCCTCATATAAGTTTCCTATGTAGAACAAAAGTTAATTTTTTTTAGACAGAAAGGTCAAAATCAATGCCCTCGTATAAGTTTCCTATGTAGAACAAAAATTAATTTGTTTTTTAACGAGGAAGGACCACAATAGGTTATTTTTAAAAATAAATTATCTAGAGAAAGTTATTTTGTAACATTTTATTGGCGTAAATCATATTTGATCGTTGATTGGGTCCACTCATTAGTCAAACTAATGAGTTTCACATTAAACAGGGAGTAGGTTTTAGGGTTATATTGAGTAACTTAACAAGTAATTATGTATATTAGTTTTATTATAATGGATTTCTTGTAGCAGTGAAAAATGTATTAAATTTGATATTTATCACTAAATGTATTTGTTAGGTATCGTCTATACTATATTACATTATGTGTTTAGTTCCATATTAAGTGTTTAGTTCCACATTAAACAACTTATAATTTTTTTTATAAGAGTGAGAGAAAAAAAAATGTTTTAGTCCCATATTGAATAACTTAACAAGTAGTTTATCCATTTTGATTTTATATAATGAACCATTAACAAATTGAGAAAAACATGTTAGACTTGAGGCTTGACCACTTAATGATGAGGTTCAATCTTTATCTATTTAAGTAAAAAAAATTATTTTCTTTACACTATCTAATAATAATAATATCGAGTCGCATGTAAAGATGATATGTAACAACGAGTTGACCTAAGTTTAGGGTTTAGAGTTAAATGTGACCTAAGTTAAAATGTTTCAAAACAATTTTTTTTTAAGTAATTTATTTTAAAAAATGACCCACAATAGTCTATCTCTCTATTTTTTTTATATAGCCAAAGAGAATTTCATAAATAAAAAGAAAAATGAACCATAATATTATAAGATACGTCATTGTCCAACGTAAAAAAAATTCTACTTGAATTTAATAAAATTAGTAGAATAACAAAACTCTCTTTTTAAATATTTAACACAATTATATATCTAGAATTCAAATTAAAAACTATCCCCTCCAATCTCAAATATAATTAAGAGAAAACATGATATAAGTATTAGTTTTAAATACAAACAAATCTCAACTAATTTCATTCTGTTTAATGAAGTTATATTTAAAATATTTTTAATTTTTAGAAATTTTTTTTTAATGATCTTTCTTTATTATTAATATCAAATTTTAAGGAAAAGTATTTTAAGAATAAAAGTTATTAAATAAAATTGATACAATTAAATAATATTTAACTAACTTTTTTAAATAACATAAATTAATTTTGTTTTACACGATATCGGAAGAATAATTACTAATCAAATTAGAATACCTAATTCATCTCGGCGATATGTAATATTAACCAGAACAATAACAAAATGTCCCTCCTGTTAAAGAACCAATACAAATGAAACCAGAACAAAGCACAGATAAAGCCTATATACAAAACAAAACGGCCAAAATATTTAACAAAAGATACACCTGCATTAATGTAAAGTATACCTACAAAATCACGAGCAACTGTAGCTAGGATTTCTGCACATGATACCACAAGGGAGTTTGCAAGCTTTGCCGCTCTTTGATCTCCTCAACCACTTCAAAACATCCTATTGAATTGAAATTTGGTAAGGCTGTCTTCACGCCAATGAACATTACGTGCCATCCAATTGATCCATCACAGTCAAAATCTGAGACCCAAATCACAGCCAATAGAAGTTTGTATAATTGGTGGATCCTTGTGCCTAGCATAGTAGCTACCCCGACATAGTTGCCCATTCTATTACATTACTTACCAGCTAGGGAAGTATTTCTTAGTTTAATCAAATTCTATTAATTTATATATAAGATAATTTATAAAAAAAAAAAAAAACTAAATTTTAGTTAAGGTATAAATTAATTTTAATTTATTTAATTATTTTTTTATTTTCTTTTTAATATGCATACAAAATTTTATCCAAAATAGAAAATAAAATCCCTCAGCATAACATGCAGCAGCGTGCTCTGCCATCGTTTCCCCGTGATGCATAGAGATTAGTGTTGTTATCTCCACGTAAGAATGGATATGAATCGTTCAATTGTCATCTAACGTGGATACTGTTAACACCATTTAACGAATTTGAATTTAACCAATCAACAGGATTTTGAATTGGTGATAAGAATGGATATGAATCATTGAATTGTCAACCAACGCGTGATACTGTCATCGCGGTCGACCGACCCAATTTGAAACTAACCAATCGACAGGTTTTTTAATTAGTGATATGAGAGAGAAAAAGAAAATAACTTTCGATCACCATTAATTACATTGAAAATTACTCCATTCTTTTACTCTTATTCAATGATGCAGCAGATATTTGAACAAATTTTAAATTTAGCTGTTTTCAATTTGAACGACTTTTGTTGTTTGTACAAAAAGTAAAATTCGATTTGACCGTCTTATTTAGTTTTAGGTCAAATAAGCTATTAAAAATGTCAAATCTTTAATGCAATTACATCTTCATTTTCATTTGCCATAAAAGATAAGTTAGAATGTTTTATTGTCGGCTCATTTATGTGTGCACTATTATTTAAAAAAACATTGATAATAATTAGGTTTATTGCACGCTTATCTGATAAGTATTTGAAAGAGTTCATAAAAATAACATAAAGATATGCCCGTTAGTTTATATTCAATAAATATTTTAGGATAACTTATTAAAATAATTTATATGAAAATAATTTAATTATATTTTTTAATTATAAAAACAACTTAAAAATGTATAAGTATTTTCATGATCAGCACTTATATAATAAGTGATTAAGCTATTTATTCAAATGCATCCTTATTTTATCAATTATAGGAAGTGAAATTATTTTCAACTAAAAAATTAATTTAATTTAAAATTTCAAAAGTTAAAAAAATATATAAGTTAGCTAATAATACAAATGTATCCAGAAATTATAAAAAAGAATATGATGGAATTAACATGACATTATCTATAATAATAGAATTTAAATGACATTTTGTCGGTTATTATTTCATTCTTAATACTTGGTTGATATTTGAATATTCATTTTGTTCTAGCCATATGTGTGGAAGGTCGATCTGCAGCATGCATGGTGGCGTGCAAGCCACACCGAAGGGATAACCGAAGTTTAAATCTTAAAGCAACTTCATCGCTGTTCCTTTACTACTAAAGTAACAGTTTTAAAAATAAGGGAGTCAATATTTCATAATATGACAATTTTTATCTTTAGTTTTTTCTTTCACAAATTTTGTCTCCTCAATTTATGGAAATTCACTATTTTTATTTCAACAAAAAAAAGTCACAATTTACACAATTTTATGATAGTTTAACCTTTAAATCATTACAATTAAAACAAACGCTAATTTTTTAGATCAGGAGGGGTAAAATTTGCAAAACAAATCTTTGGAAGAAAATTTTGCAAGATTATAAAATTTTGAAAATAATAAATACAATTAAACCTAAAAATAAATAATATAATGACACTTTATAGCAACTAACTTTAAGTAACTCTGGATGAATTTAAAGTAATTTAAGAACACTCAAATTATACATGTATAGACAAATTCTAGCATATAAACCATCAATGTGTGTGAGAAATATAGATCAAGAATATATGTATGAGAAGGGATCTATATAATCTAAGAGAGTTACTTTTCATTCTTACACTTCATTCTTTTACAATTTAACAACTTTAACGGGTGACACATCTTATCCGTTAGATTGCAAGAAAATGAAAATGAATGGTGAAATTAAAGATAATTGTTACTATTGGATTGGATTCACTTATTCCAAGAGTAAATCTACGAGAATTACTCATTATCCTCACCCTTCATTATTTTGCAATATAACGAATAAAATGTGTTACCCATTAGAATTATTAGATTGCAAGAAAATGAAAGGTTAAGATGAGAAGTGGCTCTCTTAAAGTTACTTCCTCCCTCCTCTCTCTTTATATATATATATATATATAAATATCCATGATAGTTCAATAAAAAGAAAGATTACAAAGAGAATCATAAAAGAAAATCATCTTCTACCTATTAAGTGGTCCAACCTATCATATGTCACCCATGAAACAATGTATAATATAATGTTTATCAAATATAGATCATAATTAATATATTAATAATTAAAAAATAAAATTTCATAATTGATTAGTACACAATTAGAGAGTTATGTAATTTCATATAAATATAGGAAAATTTGTACGCCCATGCTCAAATCTAGATGTTAAGCATGCCTTTACTCGTGATAAGCACGTCTGTTATCAAACCTAGATGTTGAGCACACTCATGCACAAGATGGGAACGCGAGCGCTACATTTTCGGTGTTGTGCATGCCCGTGCTCAAGAGCGACATGTTTGTGCTAGCACTAATTGTGCATAATTATGCATGTAGGAGCACGTCCGTGTTGATATGACGATACTTGTTTATTGTGTTTTGTTGTGTATAACTTATCTTGACGTGTGAGAAATTTCATATGTTGTCTAGTACCCATAATTGAGTTATGATATGAATGTTACTAACTTATATAACGAACGTGTATGATGACTTGATACATATGCATTGCATTAGATTGAGAAGTATGAGATTTAAGACTGAGAATTAAGTAATTGAAGATGAATGTCATAGTGACGAATGACCTAGCCTACGAAATGGCAATGATGAATCCGAGTGACACTTGTATAACAAATAACCTAATTTGCGAAAGACAAGGATGATGCTCACTAATTATGATAAGTTGTGAGATGAGGTGTCCAGCCTGTGAGAGGTGAGCATGATCTTCATCAGCTCAATTTCATCCAAAGTGAAACAATAAAAATAGTTATGAGATATATCACGTAATAAGACGAGGTGGAAGGAAGTAGATACAAACCCAAGTGGTAAGATCACTAGACTTCTTAAGGTTACATGGTAAAAAATCCTAATGATTGCGATTGATCCAGTAGGCAAAGCAAAAAAAAAAAAGATTATGCAAATTGAGTAGTATCCAATGTGTGCTACCAGAAGGCATCATTATAGAGTGTTATGACCAACAACAAAATGTTGACTAATGTTGCTCCTAGACTACTTCCTAGAGTTAGTATAACATTCTATATAGAGTAGTAATTATGATGCATTACTATCATTCATGTGTATTATGGAGTGACTTATATTATTGTTGGTGACATGATAATTATTGTATGTGTGCTACCTACCTTATGTTCATACCACAAACTTGTATAGTGAGATGTATTTTTACTCTCTTTTGTTTCTATTATTTGTGTTTGGACTAATTGTTAGTTGTAGATGACATTGAACATAAGCATCAAAAATGACATAAGACTTTTTTAGCGCTATTGTTTTGTTTTCTTTCCTTTTGACTTTATGCTCTAATAAGAGGTGATATTGAGACATTGTAATAGATATTTATAACCTATTGGGTTATTTATTTAATTACTTTTGTTGGTCTTTGGAGTGCCAATGAGTTGATGTTACTGTTATTTTTTATCAAATAAAATGAGATTAAGTATGCGGAACTTTTGTCTAATATGTATGTCAAAATTTGAGATTTCTCATATTTGTTTATTTAAATATTAGTATATAAATATAGTTAAGAGTAAAGGTATCACACTGCATCTCTACCACTTATCACTAGTGAAATAAGAAGAAGAAATTGACAAAAATTGAAAGATTGGCCAATAAAAAAAGGATTTTAAGTGACAATTAAAACTAATTAATTTGTGACAGCTACAGAGACGACATAGCTGCCACTTACTATATTGTCAAACAAAATTTAAAATTTCAAACATAAGCGAGAATAAGCAAAGAAAGTATTCTTTTTGGCACTTACTAACAAAAAATATATATTTAAAATATTATTTGTGAGCGATGTCCTACTCGTCACTTACATCTAGAAATAATATTTAAATTATTTTATATGGTTACTTGGTTGTCGCTTATTAAAAATATATATTTTTTTAGGTTACATTGCTTTATTGATTGTCAAGATGCATTGTGACAAGGGTGTTGCTACCTGTCTGTCCTCTAATATTGCACAAGTATATTAAGGAGAAAAAACAAAAAACCTACACAAGACAACTTAATAGTTAGCATGCTTTCTTCTTACAAGTAGACGATAATACTATACCTCTGTAACAACTCATCTTATAATAAGTAATAATGAATTATAAATTGTCTATCAGATATTAAAACAATAATTAATTTAATTTAGGTAATATTTCTCTTTTTAACATACTTAATAACTATTATTTTATAAAATTATATAAAATAAATAGAAAGAATATTTTTAAAATAGTTTTTTTAGTTAACCTAAATAATTTCTCATTATATATAAAGTATTTTTTGTTATTAAATATATTAATAATGATATACTATATGATTTGAATATTTATATATATCATACACAATTAATATAAAACTCATTTATATAATAATTTTTTTTACTGTATAACACAAAGTGTATCATATTTTTGATAATTGAAATAAATAGAAAAAAATATTTTATATAATTAAAAAATAAAAATAAGATTATTATGCTTATGTACGGCTACAGTTACATATATTATATTATATCATATTTATTATATTATAATATATAATGTTACCTAAATTAAAATATTATTAATATAATTTTCAACATAATTACTATTATTTTATTTATATATTATATTGTCATATAACATCTACGTGTAATAAGTTATTTTATTCTATATATTGTTAGGGTTATTTTAAGTTCTACATATTATTTAACTCAATTAATTGATAAATAAAAGAAATAATTTATTTTCAATGATATTATTAACTAACATTTAAATTTAATAATTTTATTTTAGTTTAATTATTATTTATATTTTAAAAGATAAATTAATACTTTGGTTATGTATTTATTTGTTTCAATTTGTTTCCTCTTTTATTAAAAATTTTAATTTGGTCCTTTAATTTGTAAAAATGGTAAAATGTTACGATTTCCATTCAAATCATTAACAATGCAAAGGGAGTTTCTTACATGACTGATCTAATGGAAAAAAATGACTTCATGATAGTTCATGACGACGACGTTGAAGTGTCAATGAAAATACACTTAGTCGATCAATGTATCGTGATAGTTTACGACGACGAAGTTATCTTACGGGACTGGTCGACAAGACAAGCTCTGTTTTTATTGTTCTTCGCTCCGATTATGAATCTCTTCTTCTAGGTTCTTAATCTCTATTTTGCAACTCGATGCGTTGCAAATCTCCAATTTCTTGAAGATTGACGAGAGATTTCTCGAAGATCAACGAGAAATGCGCTTGATCAGGAACAGTTTCGTTCTTGATTCGGTTGAGAACCAAAACAACGTCATTTCAGATGTTGATTTGTTTGTATGCAATGATGACATATTAATATATTTTTAGTATTTTAAATTGAAATATTAATTTTATATAATGAAATATTAATCTTATATAATATAATATATTTCTAATTAAGAACATATTTGTAAAATGTTTTGAATATATTTCTATAAATAGATTAATAGAATATTCAAATTGAAAATTCAAATTTTTATATTTCATTTTTGTTATTTTATTTAGTTTAATTTTATTATTTTTTTTGTTTTACAATACACCACCATATAAGTATAAGATATAATATTTTTCTAATAAAAGAAGTTTGGGAGCACTGTTTTCTGATGAGAAGAATGTGGTATCTAACGTCGTCGTTTAGGTTGAGTTCTTGGAACGGGAAGACGTCGATGAGCGTGAAGATTTCTCTAGTGAGCTTGTGGAAATTCTCGACAATGGTTTAAAGGTAGAGGAAGAGGGAGTGATGGAAGAGATTAGGACTGAAATTCAAAACAACATCGATAAGCTGTGTTTTGCGGATGGTGGAAGAGGAAGTGCAATTATCATTATACCATTTTTAAAAATTAAAAAACCAAATTGAAATTTTTAATAAAAGAGAGACCAAATTGAAACAAATAAATAAATAAAGAGACCAAAGTAGTAATTTAGTCTATTTTAAATTATTTGAAGTATTGTTTATAAACTTAATATATTATAAAAATAACAATTTATTTTTATTGGATTGTCACCGTAAAATAATTGAATTATTTTATCATTTTATATTTTAAAATTACAATAATATTTAAAATTAATTGTAAATATAATATAACATATTTAATATTTTTAACATCTAATAACTTTATCGATAACTATTATATTATATGTGCGAAGTATCTGCTAGCTTTAACGATAACTAATCTTTATTAAAAAAAACTTGGTTGAACGGCTTAAATGAGATCTTTCCACTCGGTCATATTTTTTTCGTCTATAAAATTAAACTTAAGATCTTACTTAAAACATCTAAGTCTAGTTACTAACACAATATTGTTATACCCAATATTTAAATTATATAAAAAAGTTTTATATTCATCGTTATTTTAAGTAATATTTTATTCAATGGTTTGCACCTAATTTAATTAATTTTTATATTTTAAATCATTCAAAATATTGTTTATAAATTTTAAATATTATGAAATAAATAAAAATTTATTTTCATTTATAATATAAATGTAAAATAATTGAATTAATTTTTCATTTTCATTTTAAAATTACAAAATCATTTAAATTTAACATAATTTAAATATTTTTAAAATTTTAAACATAAATTTATGATACAATTTTATAAATATTTTAAATAAATTAAAAAATATATGTGAGTTTATAACTAAATGTTTGTCCTATGCATACAGGTTAAATGCTAATTATATTAATAATAACATAGAGTAGGACTATAATTAATTTAATACAGTAAAAAAATATTTCATAATTGTAAACGCATAAGTGAATTTACAATTATATAAATTACTAGAAATTATGCTTAATATTATAACACTTTGAAACATAATCATTACTCACACAATAGAGAAATCTTACAAAGGTTTTCAAGTCCAAAAACTAAGAATGTATAATTAAAAATTTACTAATTATTTTTGGATTAATAATTAAAATATTTATGGACTACAAAAAAAATCCAAAAAATATTCCAATATTCACAATAAACTAATGTCAAAAAATAAATTATAGGGCTAAAATTAATTTTCAATATTGTTAATCTAGGTGCATTGATGATAATGATTAGAAAAATGATTATGGTTGGGAGCTATTTTTGTTTTGTGTGGTTGCCATAGCAACCAACAAAAGAAAATTCTAAATAATCGAATGTTGTTAGTGTAAGGAGTTCCCTTCTTGTGTTCTTTAATCAAGACAGGTAGTTTGATTTTCAACTTAGACATAGGATCATCAATTTGAAACATCACTTTACCTTCAAATGGAAATTAAATCTCCTTCTTCTTGAAAGAAAATTCTAAATAAATTAAATGTAAAAAGAAAATTCTAAATAAATTAAATGTTCATCGATTATTGATTATATACGTAAAAATTGAAAAAAAAAAAAAGAATTAAAATTACAATAAAGTCAGAAACAAAATATGGTTAAGCATAAAATCGACATCCACTTATGCGAATCATAGAAGCAGGTTGTGCGACTCGTGTGAAAGATCTTATTTGTTCTCTCACTTGGCTTGATGAAAAGTCATGATTATTAAGGGATGTTAATCACAAAAGAACGGGTACAAAATGGGTCACAACAAGACCAGATAAATTCTTTCAATTTGAGTAGCAATTTAATACAATATTTGAAGGGGTTAGATATCTTATTGAAACCCCACAACAAATTTGCAAAAATGTTAGAAAACAAGTGAAATTTGAGTATGAGCTATGACAGATATTTTGCCCAAAACAAGATAACAAGAAGTTGGAAATCCTCTCGATTTTGTGAACTAAAAAGAGAGATTGGATGGGTTTTATTCAAAATAGAATGTATTCTATAACAGTCAAGTCCTCAATCAATTTTAAGGATCATTGCTCCATATGTGTGTAATTTTGAATTAGAAAAATGTTGGAGTTCATAAAGAGGCTACAAAGACCAAACACAAAATTCTCTTAATTCATGACATGAAAAATATGTGAAAATTTGATATGTTAATCTAGAGATGATGAGAAGCAAATTATTCCCTCCATCAATTTAAATTTCCACGCATGAAATGTTACGATTTCCTTTCAAGAAATTCTAAAACAAATAAAAACAAAAACCCATGTTTCAGTGAAAGAAATTAAACAACAAAATAAAAATAGTTATAATCTATAACCAACTAATGAATTCAAAGCAATTTAAGAACATCATACATAGACACAAATTATAGCATACAAATCATTGACAACATGTGTTTAGTTCAAGATACATGATAGTTCAATAATGAGATAAATTTATGAGAGAAAATTGTCCTTTATATGCTGAGTGTTAGTACAACTGTAAAACTGCTTATCGAAGGAACAATTTATTAACTCACCTGCTAATTCTTTTGAGTTATTTCATTCATGCTAGAAGAAATTTTAGAGATATCAAGTTGTCACTATTTGTGCCTAAAAACTTTCAAGATATAAGATATTACATCTTTGAAAATTTTAAAGATTGAGAAGATGTTGCATCTATTCAATCTTTTGATAGAAGAACTTGAACCTTGGAGCAGCACGATTCACAAAAAGGTGTGAGTATACTGATTTGGGATGCATCCAAAGGATCCTAGAGCTGTCCAAAGGTCGTGGACAAACCAGCAATGTGAGTTAACAAAAAAGAGAAAAAGGAGTCATCCAAATGAGGTATGCGTCCAAAGGGTATGGATGGGCCAGAAATCCAAATAACAGTAGACAACAAGAAGGGGGAAAAGGCTATATAAAAGCTACTGTGTCATGGACAAATAAGAAAGACAAATATAACAGATTGCAGAAAGAAGGAAAGAAGATGTTCGAAAGCTCCTGCATTTAAAAAGAGTGGACGAGCAGGACAAATAAATAATAGCAAGAAACAGAGAAAAGGAAATGAACCATCCAAAGGTTCCTACGACCAAATAACATGCATGTACAAGAAGGATTCATGATAGCAGACAATAGAAAGAAGAAAGGAGCCATCCAAAGGCCCCTGCGTCTAAAGATCATGGATATACAATAGATAATGGAAAAAGGAAAAAGAGTCATTCAAAGACTCTTGCGTCCAATGAGCTTGGACGTATAGCAGATAAATAATCAACAAATAACGAAAAGAAAAAAATGAGCCATTCAAAAGCTCTTACGTCCAAAGAGCATGGACGCACAACAAACAAATAATTAGTAGATAATAGAGAAGAAGAAAAAAGGGAGTCATTCAAAGGCTCTTACGTCCAAAGAGTATGGACATACAACAAATAAATAATAAGCAAATAATAGAAAGAAGAAAAATGAACCATCCAAATATTCCTACATCCAAAGACTTGGAACAACATGTAAAAAATAATAACAAATATAGACAAGAAGGAAAGAAGTCATCCAAAGGCTCCTATGTCCAAAAGCTATGGATGAACATGTAGATAATAATAGATAGATAACAGCAAGAAGGAAATGAGTCATCCAAAGGCTATGGATGAATTGCATGTGGATAATAATAGATAACAGAAAGAAGAAAAAGGAGTCTTCTAAAGGCTTCTACTTCCAAAGGCTATGGACGAAAAACATGCAGAAAATAACAACAGATATTTGCAAGAAGGAAAGGAGTCATCTAAAGGCTCCTATATCCAAAGGCTATGGACGAACAACATGTAAATGAGTGGAAATGAAAGGGATTTCCTAGATGGGCATCCAAAGAGCCTCTACATACAAAGCAAGGTTGGAACAATAGATAAATAAATGAAAATGAAAATGATTGCCCATATAAGCATCCAAAGAGCCTTTACATCCAAATCAAGGCTAGAACAACAAGTAAATAGATGGAAATGAAAGGGACTGCCCAAATGGGCATATAAAGAGCCTTAGTTTCCAAAGAGAGGCTCGAATAGAATGTAAATACGTTGAAATGGAAGGGAATGCTCAAATAGGCATCTAAAGAGCCTCTAAAAAAAGGCTAGAATAGTTGGTAAATAAAGGGAAATGAAAGGGACTTCCCAATTAGGCGTATAAAGAGCCTATGCGTCCAAAGCAAGACTGAAACAACAAGTAAATAAATGGAAATGGAATGGATTACCTAGATGGGCATCCAAAGAGCCTCTACATCCAAAGCCAGGCTAGAATAATAAGTAAATAAATGGAAATGGAAGGAAATTTCCAGATGGTCATCCAAAGAGCATTTACATCCAAAGCAAGATTGAAACAATAGGTAAATAAATCAAAGTGGAAGGGACTGCCTAGATGGGCATCCAAAGAGCCTCAACATCCAAAGAGAGGCTTGAACAACAAGTAAATACATGAAAATGGAAGGGACTTCCCATATGGGTGTCCAAAGAGCCTCTGCATCCAAAGAAAGGCTGGAATAGAAAATACATAAATGGAAATGGAGGCGACTGCCTAGATAGGCGTCCAAAGAGCCTTTGCATCCAAAAAGAGGCTAGAACTATAAGTAAATAAGTAGAAATGGAGTGGACTTCCCATATGAGCATCCAAAGAGCCTCTACATCCAAAGTAAGACTAGAACAATAAGTAAATACATGGAAATGGCAAAGATTGCCCAAATGGGTGTTCAAAGAACCTTTGCGTCTAAAGCAAGGTTGTAATAACAAGTAAATATGTGGAAATGAAAGGGACTATCCAGATGGGCGTTCAAAGAGCCTTTACATCCAAAAAGAGGCTAGAATAGTAGGTAAATAAATAAAAATGAAAGGGACTACCCAGATAGGCGTCCAAAGAGTCTCTACGTCCAAAGAGAGGTTGAAACAACATGTAAATAAGTAGAAATGGAAGGGATTGCCTAGATGGGCATTCAAAGAGCCTCTACACCCAAAGAGAGGCTAGAATGGTGGGTAAATAAATGAAAATGAAGGGGACTATCCAAATAGGTGTCCAAAGAGCCTTTGCGTCCAAAGAGAGGCTTTGCATCCAAAAGGTATAGATGAGCCTGATTAGCATAAACTGGGTTGTAGAGGGACTGATCATATGGGCGTCCAATAGACCTTTGCATCCAAAGACATATACACCTTATGAATGTCCAAAGACACAAAGCATAGTATACATAAGATGAGACAAGCATTATAACAAGTTTTACATGTATAAATGTTTAAATAGGTTTAAGTCCAAAGAACTAACAGTACTAGTGCGTCTTCACGTTGCTACTTTGATGTGTTTCTACTTCCCTACAAGTTTCGTGATCTCCTTTGCTGTCGAGAACCCTAGGAGACGTTGTGCTTTTCGTGCCTTCCTTTCGTAGTTTCTTATCCTCCTATCTTAAGACACTCTTGGGTCTCCTTCTCCTTCTCTCTCAATGCCTTTTGCTCATTCTTTGTTTTTCTCCTTTTTCTCTCTCCATTTCATTTTTCTTCTTTCCAACCTCCTCATGAACCTGGTTCACTTCTTGCATTTATAGGCATCAATAAATTGATTATTTTAACCCAACTTGGTTACTTTCCTTTGCAAGTTAATCACTTGCAGTAAGCTTTCTAGCAATGGCAGCATGAGTAGCCACAATGCAGAGTAGCACAAAGCCCTTTTTGTGTGTCTGACATGTCATAGAATTGCATATCAGTAACAAAGCCACAAAACAAACTAAAGTCAATTGCTTCTTTGACACCTATCGTCCTACTTGCTCATTTCTTCTTTGTGATTGGCTGGGTTGTTGGTGATGAGCAAGAGCAAAGACGAATTTGTAACAAAAAAGGGGAGCAGAACATCTGCTTTGGATGACCAACTACAACGTAGGATGTGCCACAAAAAAGGGGAGTAGAGCATACACTTTGAATGCATTGCAATCTAGCCATTTGTTTTTACTTTTTTTTTTCTTAAATTTTGTCATTTTTGCTTTTGTATTAGATTGGGATTTTGAATTAAAAGGGGGTAAGACAAAATCTAGTGTTCATAATGATTGTGTAATGAATTTCGAGTTCATATGCATCTGCATCTTTATTAGAATTGTGATAATTGAACTGCATCATTAGATCCTTAGGTTGGTGCTTCACAATTGTTTGCATTCTCAATTTTGTTATTTTGTAATTATGCTATTTTGAAATTATGCATTCTAAAATTTTGTTTTTACCATTATGTTATATGCATACAACTCCCCCTTGCACTCAATTTGATTTCTTTTAGTAGGATTAGGCATTATGAGATTGTGTCCTTAGGAGATACGACTTAGGTTAGTCACTACACAACAAATCTAATGAAAATTTAGTGGTTTTGGTAATTCCTTCGATAGAATTATTAAACTAGCACTATTTCCAAGGACATAATTGTGTCCTAATCTTGTTGATATTCTAACTTCTTTGATACATAAATTGTATGTGTGTGTATTTGTTACTGTTTTTTATTATAGCATTGCTACAAAGCATAGTAGTAGTAGAAATCCTAAAATAGTAAAAAGTAATAGACAAAAAGGGTCAGTATCTTGGATTGGACTGAAAATTGGTCACAATGTAGAAAATAATTCATGATATGGAGGGATATTTTTGTCAAATTAGATCATTTAGAACACTTTTTAATTTTTTAAGATTTTCATGATTGTTACAAAAAATTCCAAAAAAAAATAAATGCATAGAATAATGTCATTGTGGTGTTAGATTTTTTTTAAATTGTTTAGTGTTATTTCCCTGTCATAGACCATTATTTTTAATTGTTTGCTATAGTACGAGCATTCTATCATTTTACTAATTTTTTTTGTTAGTTTTGCTATTTTTTTTTCTATTTTTTGTCATTTGTTATTCTTCTGTTTCTATTGTATATGACTAGGAGTGATCCAAGTGAATTACATGCTTATAATCCAAAAATAGATCAAACATTCTATAGGTTGATAAGAAGTCATAAGAGTGGTGAAATAGTTGATAATAGCATAACTGATAATGGTCATAATGTTTTTGTATCTGGTTTTGGTATTCCTAACCTAATATTGGTGCTATTGATTCTAATTTTTGGTGTTTCTAATTTTGATTTTGGTGTTTCTAATTTTAATTTTGGTGTTTTTGTATCCTACTTTAGTGTTGATAATATGGCTAATAATAAGACTTTGAAGGAGTTGGCAACACTTGATGTTGTATATTAGCTTTGGTTTATCCAATATCTTGAGTTGGAACAAAACTAATCATATGAGCTTTTAAGTCTAGACTAATCCATTTGTTGCCTAAGTTTCATGGTCTTGCAGGTGAAGATCCTTACAAGTATCTTAAAGAGTTCCATGTTGTGTGTTCCACCATTAGGCTACATAGAATTCCTAAGGACTACATCAAAATGAAGGCATTTCCTTTCTTTCTCTCTGGATTAAGTAGCAAAGGATTGGTTGTACTTGCAATTAACACTTGTTAATACATAGAGAGACTTTATATGAGTACTAGGAGATGTTCAACAAACTATGTGCAACCTATCCTCATCACCAAATTCAGTTCATATGAATAGGCTTGTTCCAATTGCCGATATTGAATACACCAGGGTTGATACAAGATATTCGATGTAGCCAACTCCTTTAAGGTCCTATCATTATTATCCATTTTATCCGAATTGAATTGAGATATATTGACAGTAAAGTTAGAGTCGGAACCAATACCAGAACAACTATAATGAGAATTAAAATCAAAATTGTTAGTCGGATTAGACGTAAAAGTACTATTGGCAGACTCAAGTTCAGAGATGCTATGATTAAGACTACTATTATTACCTAATACATTACTCATAGATTTTCTTAACCTATACAGTGTTCTATCTAGCTCGGGATCAAAAGCATGCAAATTACTAGAACTACTCCTAGTCATACACTACAACAATGGATTATTATACGTAACAGAAAAAAAAATGAACGGAAATTAGTGAAATGATCAAAATATTATATAGTAAAAAATTTATGCAGATAGAAAGAAAATTATGCACACAAACACTATATACACTAACGGACTCAACCTTGTACAAGATAATGTTGTCGACACACCATCAAAATACTATATTTCCTATGATTTTAATAACATAGGGGCAACATAGGTCGATTCTCACAAGGACACATTTTCATCATATCTAAGGTGTGGATAGCCGAAACTAAATGCAGAAATTTAGCAGCGTAGTATGCATATATGCATAAATGCAGGGATGCAAAAATGTATAACCCAAATAGTAACGAAAAAGGGGGTTTTGTTTAGAGTCAGATTACAGAGTAAATTGATAAGATAGAAATCATATTAACATAATTAAAGTCAACAAAGATGGTAACATCAATCCAAGGGTTCCCTCATGCAATCGATTATCATGGTCCTAGTAAGGGTGCACTTCCAACTCAACCTAAGTTTAGTTTCCTTTAGAAAATCTTCTAACATTCGTCCATGCCCATTAAGTATGCAAACACGGCCCCTAATTAACATGGATTCAGGCATGGTGGTTGAATTTAGGTGATCATTCGATTACCTAACATGTATTAGATTGGGATTTAATCAATCATCTAACCTAACATGATCCAACTCTCAAACAATCATGAAACCATTCAAGAATTAGAAGCATAACAGAACATGAATTGCATATAAAAGATAGAAAACTCAAACCGATTAGTCGTCCAGAAACCTTTAATTGATAAGTAGAATCAGCCTTCTGTGTTTATTGCCATGAAAGGCTTGCAATATTTAGCAGAAAGAAGGAAAGACAAAGAAAACAGAGAGGAAGTATGCAGAGGGTGCCGCAAAGACAAATTTGCTTGCATTGGGTAGTCTCCTCAAGCGACCTATGGGACTTTGAACTCTGAACTCTGAACAATACGAACAATTGATCAATTGAACGTTAAATGGAAGGAACAACAAACACTGAAGAGAAAACGAGCCAACCTCAACAAACAAATTTCTCTTTCTTTTATACACATTTTACCAACGACTAACTAACTGACTAACTAATAACTAACTAACTAACTAACTGACTAACTAACAACGACTAATGAAAATACCTAACTAACTGACTAATTGCTTCCCTAAATGATCATGTGCTGTAATTGTTGGAGTTTAGTTCGATCTTGCTTGCTGGGATGGATCCAAACGGTCAAGTGGAACTCAGTAGGCGAAGATGGAGTGGAGCCGACATGTGGAGTCAAGTCAGTTGGTGGAAACGGAGTCGGCACATGGAGTAGAGTCGACTGCTGGAGATGGACTCATCTAACCGAGATGATTTCAATTGAGCGAGGACAAGCGGGACTTTGAAGGTCAACCAGTACAGTCCTGATTGGGGCTTTGTTTCTCATATATGGCCTACACAAGATAATAATCACTTTATGAGCATAAAATTCACAAATTAGCATAGATTTGTATTTTTTCTCATTTCAGCTCAATAATTTGTAACTCAACTAATATGTGATCATTAGCTACAAAATATTGTCAATGATGCCCATCCTACATCCTTATTAGGTGTTCCAAATATGAATCATCAATAAGCACATGCATCCAAAGTGAAGCACAACCATTATTGGTTGATTTTGAAGTGAGCATGGGCATGCTGAATGGTGCACGGTCATGTTGGTCTTTTTTTAGCTTCCTCCTTTTGGACTAAAAAGGCCAATATTTCTTATGTTTTCTCCTTTTTTTTCTTGTCAACCTATATTGCATTAAACACAAAGGAAAAAAGGGTGAATTATGTATAATACATGTTAAAATATTAAAATTTTCACCAAAAAATCCTTGACATTAATATACAAAATTCTGGTTCCTTTCACACCAGGTTAATGTTGCTATGGATGCAATCTCCACTCGAACTTCTCCTTCAAGCACATGTATAGAGATATACATGCCTTCAAATCATTTTTTAGATCAAGGCCCATGACATCTAATAAAAGAATATCAAAGAAATATTCCATGTAGACGATAAGATCATCAAGATTGGTTGGTCAGTCTTTAAAGGAGGTCTTAAGTAGGTCAAGGTTTTTTATTTTTAGGCCATGGTGAGATTTAGGGATTAGGGTTCAAAGAGATTTTTTAATTTTTAGATAGAAGAAAATTTCTCACTAAGATTTGGAAAGGCTTTGTAAAACATTTTTAAAAATTACTTGTATTTATAAGAAACTTAAAACAGAAAATGACAAAATGTATTTAAGGTAAAAAAAAAAAGTTGTTTTACTTTTACAACAATAAAAAAGAATTTACTAAAACTGTGTAATGTAAAGAAAACACTAGACTCAGTAATAAGAAAGAGAAACATAAGACAAAAAGAAAATAACACGTGCACTATAATGGATGCACATCTTTTGGACATTATTATGCTTATGGACATAGATATTTTATGGACGTACTAATCACATAAACTTTAATGTCATTCCTTTACAAACTTCATACCAAGAGGATCTATGATATGATCGAGTTTATCTTCGAGAAGTGGTTTTGTAAAGATATCAACCAATTGTTCATCTATTCTGATGAATTTTATATCAAAGATCCATCTCTAAATATAATTTCGTATGAAGTGTGATTAATTTCTATATGCTTAGCTTTAGAATGTAGTATGCAATTTTTAGAAAGATTTATTGCAATAGTATTATCACAAAGAAAATGGATGTTACTCTCATATAGATTGTAGTCCTCAAGCTTATGTTTGATCCATAGTAGTTGAGAGTAACAACTAGCAGCAAATATGTATTATGCTTCTATAGTTGACAAGGCAATGGTGTATTGTCTCTTCCTTTCCTAAGAGACTAAGTTGGCTCTAATGAAACGACAACCTCTACTTGTGCTTTTTCTTTCAATTTTGTCTCTAGCATAATTAGCATCACAATAACTTACTAACCTGTACTTATCAGATTTCTTAAAAAACAAACCAAGATTAGTTATTCCTTTAAGATATCTGAAAATACGTTTGATTGATGTGAAATATAATTCTCTAGGATCAGCTTGAAAATATGTACATAAACATACACCAAACATAATATATGGCCTAGATGCAGTGAGATATAAAAGTAAATCAATCATACTTCTTTATGTAATTTGGTCTACCTTTTTGTTAAAGTCATCTAGAGTTTAGATAGATGTTGGATGCATGGGTGTACTCATACTTTTGTAATCATTATGCTTAAACTTCTCAAGCAACTCTTTTTCATAAATGGATATAGATACCATCATCTACTTGCTTGATCTGAAGTATTAAAAATAAATTCAATTTTCCCATCATACTCATCTCAAAATTTTCTGCATAATCTTGTAAAATTCTTCACAAAGAGATTCATTAGTAGCTCCAAAGATAATATCATCAACATATATTTGAACAATAATTAAATGTGAGTCATAGTTTTTGTGAAAAAGAGTTGTGTCTACCTTTCTTCTTTCAAAACCATATTCCATAAGAAAAAGTTTAGTTTTTCATACCAAGCATGAGGTGCATTTAGCATACCATTCAAAAAAGCACATTTGACATTTATTCGATATAATCTCATATGATTAAGAGATACAAAGGATAATAAGATGCAAATGGCTTCTAGTCTAGATACGGGAGATAAGGTTTTAGTGATGTCTATTCCCTCTTATTAAGAATAGTCTTGAGCTACTAACCTGGCCTTGTTTTTTATAACCTTACCATTTTCATCCAACTTGTTTATGAAAAACCACTTGGTGCCTATGATGGACTTATCTTTAGGTAGAGAGACAAGCTTCTAGACATTATTCTTCTAAAATGAATCTAACTCTTCTCGCATAGCTTTTACCCAACCGTCGTCCATAAGGGCTTCTTTTATGTTTTTGGGTTCTAACTCAAAAAGCAAGACAACTTGAGCTTCATCTTTAAATGTAGATCTTATTCTAACTTTATCTTGGAGATATCCAAGGTTCTATTGCTCTAGATGGTAAGTCTTCATTTGTCAGTCCCTTGAAATAGGATTAGACTTGTCTTCTTTTAGCTCCTCCTCCAAACGAGGTTCTTTGGAAGATATCTTCAAGATTTAAATCTGCAAAAAAATCATTTAGTTGTGATAATTCATTATCAAGCTTAGAGTCATTAAACCCAACATGGATAAACTCCTCTATTGTCACAGTCCTAGAGTTATAGAGTTTATAGGCTTTGGACACATTAGAATATCCTAGGAATGTTCCTTTATCTGACTTAGTATCAAACTTTCCCATAATTATCCTTGGTGTTCAGAATAAAACATCCACATCCAAAATGGTGGAAATAAGATTTTTTTTTTTGCAAATAACAAGTTATGTTAACAACTTTTGCCTAAAAGTACTTAGAAAAGTTGTTATCATTCAACATAGTTCACACCATCTCTTAAAGATATATTTTTTTTTCCATTCAACAACACCATTTTGTTGATATGCTTTTGGACAAGAAAATTATGAAGAATATCATTTTCTTCATAGAACTTTTGAAAATTTTCATTTTCAAAATTTCTCCCATGATCACTTCTAATAGAAGCAATATTAATGTTTTTTTTTCATTTCAAACTCTTTTACAAAATAAGTCTCTAAAAGAATCATCCTTGTAGGGGTATGGAGCATAACTCATGTCCATCTAGAATAGTCATCAACCACCACAAGTCCATTACATTTTTCACTCATGGAAGGAGTTTTGTTGGACCAAACAAATCAATATGTAACAACTCCAAATGTCTAGAAGTCAAAATAATGTTTTTGGACTCAAAGGATCCTTTAACATATTTCCCTTTTTGATATCCATCACACAAAATAAATGCCTTGTACACAAGAGTTGGAATTCCTCTTACGAGGTTAATATGCTTTAGCTTTGAGATAAGCCTCAAGCTTGCATGTTTAAGCTTCTTATGCCAAGTCCATTGATTATCTTTTATGGATACCAAACAAGTTACACTTTGATTTGTCAAGTCTTTCAGATTATTCGTATACAAATTATTCTATCTCTTGGAGAAAAACAACAATGAACCATCATGGTTTCTAACTATGCATTCTCTTTGTTAAAGGAAACATCCTACCTATTGTCACATAATTGACTTATGCTCAATAGATTGTGTTTTAACCTTTAACAAATAGAATGTTATCAATATAAGGGAAAATGTTCTTACTAATCTTGTTAATCCCAACTATTTTACCTTTAGGGTTATCCCAAAAAGTAACCCAATTGCCTAACTTAGGCCTAAGTTCTTGGAATATAAACCTTTATCCTATCATGTGACATGAGAAGCCACAATCTAGGTACCATGTTGGTGTATCCTTCATGTTGTCAAGTAAACCTGCAACAGGAATAATCATGTTCTTAAGTACCCAAATTCTCTCGGGCCCATTCTTATTAGTCTTGAATAGTTTGGATGATCCTTTTGCTTGGTCTTTACTATCATAAGACAGATCCAAACCTTCCATGATTTAGATAATGTGAAGTAGATTTGTCTTTCTTCAAATCCTTCTTCTTATCATAATATGCCATATGGATGCTCATGTTTAAGGATCTTATTCAAGTTTTCAGATCCATTGACAAATTTGGCTAAACTTAATCTAATATCAATAAATTCCTTTTGAAGTTGCTCATTTACTTTTGGGAGTATTAACTCTAGATAAGTTTTTGGCCTTATCTTCTTCTAAATTTTCACTCTCTTTCTTGAGTAAATCATTTTATTTTTGTAAAGCATCAAACTCTTTGGATAGTTTTGAAAACTTCTTTTTAAAATTCTTGTAGCCTATAAAGAAAGTTAAGGAGTTTGAAAGAAATTCTTCATAAGTAATTTAAAAATTACTTAAATCAGTAAAGATTACCTCTCATCATCTTCTTCTCCTTTTGAAGCAATGTCAACCATAAGGCAGATATTTGCTTCTTCATCCTTTTCTCCACATGAAGATAGATTAAGATCTTTCCATGATGCCATAAGACCTTTATTCTTCTTAAAGAAAGACTTCTTTTTCTCCTTCTCTTTCTCCTTCTCCGAACTTGGACATTTAGACTTGAAGTGTTCAAGCTTCTTGTACTCATAGAACACCACTTGACTTTTATCGTTAGTCTCTTAGGTGAACTTTTTGGAGTGGTTCTTCCATTTAGATCCTCCCTTCTTTTTCCATATGGAGTGGATCTTCCTTGAGATGAAGGAGAGCTTATCCTTGTCAAATCCTTCTTCCTTAAAGGCTTCTTCACAAGATTCCTCATCTTTAAAGGCTTTGGAAAAATGCTCATTTTGAAGTTTTTTGTGCATTGAAGGTTATGGACTTACCCTTTTGTTGGCCTTTATCCTTATTTAGTTCAATCTCATGAACTTTGAGAGTGCCAAAAATTTCCTCCATGGGAAGCTTCTTCAAGTCTTTGGACACCTTAAGAGCTATTACCTATGGTCTCCATTGCCTAGGAAAACTTCGCAAGATTTTGGTTATTTGATCATTGTTATCATAAGTTTTTCATAAGGACCTCAAATTACTTATTTGTTTGGAATCATGAAAACATGTGATCAATACTCTCATGATCCTCCATTTTAAATAATTCATACTGATGTATAAGCATACTTATCTTGGAGTCTTTTATCTGTGACGTCCCTCCATAAGCTAGAGCTAGTGCGTCCCATATCTTCTTTCAGGATTTGCAGCTATGAACTTTCTCATACTCTATTGCATCCCTTCATAAGCATACTTACCTTAGAGTCTTTTACCTATGACCTCCCCTCATAAGCTAGAGCTACTAATGTATAATCATACTTATCTTCGAGTCTTTTACCTGTGACGTCCCTTTATAAGCTAGAGCTAGTGTGTCTCACATCTTCTTTGAGGATTTGCAACTAAGAACTTTCTCATACTCTACTCCTATCAATGCACACATTAAGAAATTTCTAGCTTTAAAGTTTAAGAGATAAATTGTTTTTTCTATCTCCATTCCATGATGATCTTGGGAAATTTGTTTCATCTTCCTTTGATGGAATATAATTTCCATTTTCTAGTATGTCCCACAACTCAATATAACAAGCGTCAAAGAATGCAATCATTCTTTGTTTCCAGTGATCATAGTTGTACCCTTTGAACAAAGGTGATCTGTTGACAGCATGTCCATTTGTCTTCAAAATGTTGTGTAGGATCTTTTTCCCATCATTGTTAAACGCTCAATCCTTGGAGGATGAGCTTCGATACAAACTAAAGGAAATAGGAATCACACAAGTGGGAGGATTCGATGTGTGTGATTTAAAAGCACTTTTTAAAATCATTTAATAAATATAAGTTCAAAAACACAATTTTCAAAACAAGTTGTCCAAAGAGTGCAAAGATAAAACAAAGGAAGGGGTAGAGAGATTAATACAAGGTTTTATCCTAGTTCACTTTTTCACAAGAGCTATGTCTAGTCCCTTTAACATGGGGGATTTTTCACTATGTCAACAAGACTTACAACCAAGTATTTTCAAACCTTTCAAGGCACTACAACACATGTAATCACCCAGATTACAAGTAAGTCAAGTATTTTTTTGTCACTAAGACTTTTTAAGCTATCACAAAAACAAAGAGTTTGACAAAGAAGGTTAACACACAAGTTGAGCATATAACTGTTCAAAATAGAGTTAAAACTTTGTTTATACAAAATAGATAAACTTTAAGATCATAGTTATAAATCTTAGAAAAACTTTTACAAAGTTTTCAAAAATCTCGTCCAAAGGTGTTGAGTAGTTGTTTTTCTTTCTATCTTGTTTCTTGCTTTCCTTACTTTCATATCTTACTTCTTCAACCTTAATGGACGGATATATATATATATATATATACTCATAGAGAAGAAATTCATTGATCTCGCATGAAAAAAGTATCTTTGCATTAAATGAAAAAAATAATCTTTTTGCATAACTACTTCAAAAATGTTGTCTTCTTTTGAGGATAGAGAAAATGTACAACAAAAAAAGTTGTTTTCTCTTCTCCTTAAACATGTTCCATTCTTCTAATATGCAAAAATACATTATGCTTGCTCTCATTCTTGTAGAATCTTTTATCAAAATACTTTTTTATTAGAGTTGAATTGTTTTTTCACAGATTGAAAAGAAAATCCTCCTTCTCTAAAAAATAGAGCATAACATCACCAAACATATAGCAAGAAATAAACGTTTAAAAACATTCATAGTAAAATGTGTATGTTCAAATGATACAAAATATCATATATATAAGTTAAAATGCAAGTTACAAGGTATTATCAACGTTTTAAAAGATTTTGTCACTTTTACGTTTTTGGACGAAGTCCTTCATTGGACAACGTTGACAAACTTTGCTTAGAATGAATCCTTTTAGAAGCATATACCTTTTTTTGGTTGTGATGACCTATTCTAATTCTGAAAATACTAAGTGCTAACATACAAAGGATTAGTCATCACTCTTTAGTCATAATGTTTATTATTAGCAAAACATAAAAAGGTTTTGGATGTATACTTATCTTGTTCCAACAAAAACAATACTCAATTTCATCCAATTTCACTCAACACAAGAAAGTCTCAATTCAAAACCCCAACATTCAAAAATAGCCATGAATTCATCTAATTAATAGCATATTATTACAAAATTTCACATGAAAAACAGACACAAGACTCACACTAATCCAAGGGTTTAATCCGCTTTCATATACCACTAAAAACCATACAAAATGGGGATCTTAAGAACAACCCCATTACCTGTCTCACATAAAGGAAACCCAAAATAGAGACAAAATTTCACCCCTCCTTACTTCGTACAAGAAGTCGTTGTAGAAAACTATCTCCAAGGCTCTCCTTGATGATCCTATAGTCCTCCCTATATAGGCTCCTCTATTGCACCCTTTGTTCTCAAGAAAAGTTTAAAAGAGAAATTGACTTAGGAACATAGCAACTCTAATGTGTAAGGGTTGCATCAATTTTCAACTTAATAGGTCAAACGCACTAGACAAGCTAAAACCATTTTCTCTTTTTAATTTAATTAAAACTCATCTTTCAACCCATATATATTATCCCAAATAAACTTTATTTATCTTAGTGACAGGTATAAAATCATTCAAACACTTATTAATATTAGTAACAAATATAAACATAATATTTACAAGCAATAATAAATAATAAAAAAAATCAAGGTGTTACAAAGATTATTAGACCTCCTAGGGGCTACTTGGTTGTTAACCCACCATTGGTCGTGTCTAATCCCATATGTAAGGGCATACATGCAAAATTGAACAGATCTTGGCATGCTACTAAAAGGTATCATGCTAGCATGGTATGGCTACCTGTAGAGGTGATTAGCAATGTTTTCCCTAGCTTGTTGTCATTTGAGATAGTACTATATGCATATGGAGTAGTAATTATGATGCAGTACTATTATAGCGTGTGTATTGAGAATTATTGATTGGCTGTGTGAATGTTGTGGATATATATATATATATATATGTGTGTGTGTGTGTATGTATATATATATGTGGTTTTATGTTCTACTCGACCTTGTCAATGTATCCCTTTGAGAAAGTGAGATGTATTCTTACTCAATATGTGTTTGTTTGTGTTTATTGAACATCATTTGTAGGTAAAGATAAACAAGAACAAGAGGAGTAAGTTGCACTCTTCTTACTATTCTTTCTTTATCAATTATATTATATTTATTATGTTCTGATTAGAATGTGGCATCGAGGCAGTTGTAATTAATTATTATATTATGTTTAAAGTTTTTATGGATTTTGGATCTTGATAGTTTTAAATTGGTCTCTATAGTGCTAGTAGGATTTTATATTTTGATTTTTAGTATGATGGACAATGCATGTGAATCCTTTACCAAACATTTGATGTTTAAAGTTTTTAATTATCGTGTAATTATTTATTAATTTATAGTAAATAAATTGCAAGGTAAAAGGTGTCACATTCAACACTCAAACAAAAATTGACAGTTAATTTGGAAAAATCTAAAGCTTTCTCTATTGGGATTCTTTGTCAAACAATAGATGCAAACTTGTCTAGCTTCCTAGAAGTGAAATTTGATTAACAAAGTAGGGTGTTTAGATCTTGCTACATCAATTTTATCTTTCATTCCAACGTATTATATGCAATTATATTAGTTGCCACAAAATGTCTATTTTTTTATTGACATAATTACTCAACAAATTATCTGAAAGAAGAGCACTAACAAGGGATTCCACTTGGCTGGGTGGAACAAAATATCCCTTCCTAAGAAGCACAATCGCCTTGGGATTCAAAGATCAAGAGAGGAAAATATTGTCCTCTTTAGCAAGCTTATCTAGGACATTTAGCAAAAACCCACAAAGCTTTAGGTTCATGTCTATCATAATAAGTAAATATGGTAGAACAACTTGGATGGAATCCTTCGAAAAGGCTCGTATATTTGAAACTTCATCCTTAAGCCAAGAAAAAAGATGCATACCCGATTATGAGCTTTGAATTAGATCTAGCACTTCCTCTTTTTGGTAATGACCCTAGTCCATAATTGGCCTTCTTTGCAATAAAGTGATGAACCCTAGGATCCACAACCAACACCCAGTCTCAAAATTATAAAAATTCCTTGCAAAATAGTGACCAAAAATTCAATGAAGAAGGAAAGGGGAAAATGGATTAAAAAGATAAACTTGCCATTAATTCATGGAATTAGATAAGAGATTGTAGAGATTCATCACATGCATCATAGAGGCTTGATGAGAATTAGGTTTCTTGTTCAAAACAAGAGAAGAGAGAAACTCTCTCAAAGAGTGCAAAGAACAATTCTAATTTCATTCAAAAATGATTAAGTTAATTACAAAAGAGACTTTTATAGTCCTCCTTAATCCTAATTAGAAGCTAGCTAATCCTAATTAAGCAAAGTCAACGAAGGCACAAGTAAACGAAGCCCAAAAGACCTTCTTGGCTTCAGTGATGGAAATAGCCATAGAAGTGGTGATGGAATTAGCGACCGAAGAGCATTTAGCTAGAAAATGGGTCCAAAATGGGTCTTTGCCTTAAAAGCAAGCTATACAATAGAAATACACATATTCTAATATGAAAATATAGGGAAAATACTATATTCAAAAGACTACATAAGACCAATTTGGTAGCTGGACAAGTTATACAAGATGGTGTCCCTCAAAGGCCCCTCCTTGGCCCTCAAGGATAGCCAATTTCTTATTGCACTTCTCCTTGAAGCTTCTTGAGTCTTCCCCTTATCATTGGACCCTTTAGTGTAGGGGTTTCCACCTCCTTGAAGCTTTCATGAGGAATATGACCATGACGCTTCAAATATGCATCATCTTCCCCTTCATGAAGAGAATTTGGAGTTTTAGTACTTACAACAAAAGAAGTCAAGTCAATCTAGTGCTTCCCCATATTCTTAGGACATCTCAAATTTGTAAGAATTATCATTTATTCTTTTCACAATTTTAAAAGATCCATCTACTCTAGGAAAGAATTTAGATTTCCTTAGGTGAGGAAACCTCTCCTTTCTCAAGTGGACCCAAACAAGATTCCCTTCCTTAAAAATCATTTCCCTTTTCCCTTATTAGCATGCTTAGCCTATTGTTCCCCTTTCTTTTCCATGTGAAACTGTGCCTTCTCCTATAACTTTTTAACAGATTGGGCTTTGATAAGCCTCTCCCTATTCACCCAAGAAGGCATAATAGGTAAAGGCAACAAATCAAGAGTAGATAGAGGATTAAAACCATATACCAACTCAAATAAAGAATGAGAAGTAGTAGAAATTAACTACCCTATTACAGACAAATTCAACATGAGGTAGCCATTCTTCCCAAGCTCTCAAACTCTTCCTTACAAAGCATCTAAGGAGTTGTCCTAAAATCCTATTTACTACTTCAATTTGTGCTTCCGTTTGTGAATGACAAGTGATTGAAAAAAGTATCTTTCTGCCAAGATTACTCCATAGGGTCCTCCAAAAATGTCCAAGGAACTTGGAGTCCCAATCTGAAACAATGGTCTTTGGTGGATCGTGCAATCTCACAACCTTCCTGAAGAAAATATCGGTCACATTACGTGCATCATTTACTTTATGACAAGGAATAAAATGGGCAATCTTTGAAAATCTATCAACCACCACAAAAATAAAGTCTTTACCTCCCTTTGATCTAGGCAACCAAGTACAAAATCCATGGAGATATCAACCTAAGGAGTAGTGGGAATAGGGAAAGAGGTATACAAACCATGGGGTGCAACCTTAGACTTAGTCATTCTACACACTAAGCATCTCTCACAAATATGATGAATATCTTTTTTCATTTGAGGCCAAAAGAAATTCTCAAATAATATTTCATAAGTCATAAATTCCCCAAAGTGACCCATAAGGCCACCTTCATGTCCCTCCTTCACTAGTAAGTTTCTAATAGAGCTCTTAGGCATACATAATCTCTTTTCTTTAAATAAAAAGTCATCATACCTAAAATAGCCACCATTGTCTAAATGGACACACAAGGCAAAGGCTTCACCAAAATCAATATCATTCTCATACAATTTCGTAAGGCATTCAAGTCCAAGCAATTTAGTTTTAAGCATGGCAATCAAGGCATATTTCCTAGAAAAAGCATTCGCCACTATTCCTTTTACCCTGCTTATGCTTAATGACATAAGGAAATTGTTCTGAGAGATTCATGATAACTATGGATCACAAACTCCTTGGGCAACAAATAATGTTTCCTTCCTAAGAATTTCCAACACACTTCTAACATACAAGAGATAGTCATTCAGACAAGGAGAATATATCAAGATATCATCAAAATAAACAACTACACACTTGCCAATAAGTCTTCTCAAGACATGATTCATTAATCTCATAAAGGTGCTTGGGGCATTAGTTAAGCCAAAAGACATGACAAGCCACTCATATAGACCAAATTTGGTCTTGAAAGTCATTTTCCACTTATCACCTTCTCTTAATATAATTTGATGGTATCTACTCCTCAAATCAATTTTAGAAAATATTTTGGAACCATGCAATTCTTCCAAGAAATATCCAAATGGGGAATGGAATTTTTGTATTTAATTATTATTAATAGGACTACAATTAGTGTACATTCCCCAGTGCCGTCTTTCTTAGGCACTAGTATCATAAGCATGGCACATGGGCTCATGCTCTCTCTTACCCAACCTTTCTCAATCAATTTTCCAACATGTTTTTGTATCTCCTTGAGCTCTTCAAGGTTGGTTCTATATGCAACCCTATTAGGCAAAGTTTCTCCAAAAGTCATGTCTATATGGTGCTCAATACCTCTCAAGGGTGGCAACCTATGAGGCACATTAATAAAGCATTTTTGAGACACCTAATAGTGACTTATGTTGGACATATTTGATATCATTTTGTGATTAATAATCACACATTGATTGATTATTGAGCCATTGAGCTTAATTAAGGATAATTGCTAATTGTTGCTTATTGTCAAACTTAATTTTCATTGAGGTTGCAATCTTGTGTAGGATATATCTGAAGCTACAGACCTCCAAATTAGACAATCTTGGTAGCCCTAGAAATCTAAGCCAAATATCTACAACTTCTCTCTTTACATTTCAACCAAGTTCTACCATTTTTAGTGTCAAATATGGACGTGAAGTTACTATCATTGCACCACTCTAATTGGGATTTTCCTTGTAGATTTTGGCCCATATTATGGGGACCTAGTTGGTGGGCTTTTGAGGCTGCTAAATCCTCTATCCAAGACCATTTTCCTTCACATTTTCGAGCATGTAATCAATAGGAAGTTTAGTTAGGAAGTTGAGGAGTTAGTTAGTTAGTTAGTTAGAAACTTGTTGGAGACACTTGAGTTTGGGAAGTGGAAGGGGTTTCTTGCATTGGAAGCTTTCCTCTCTTCTCCATAGTCTTTTGCAGTGTTTTTCTACAACTTTTTTCAGTTTTATGACAATGGCCATGGAAGGCTAAGCTTCTTTGTCAATTCAAGGTTCAAAAATGGAAATCGATTTGAGTTCTTGATTCTTTATCTTCTTTATGCAATTTCTACTATTTTGTCTTTCCAATTCTTAATCTATTTTCATGATTGTGATCTTGCTTGAGTTTTGGATTGTCTTTGATAAGTCATATTTTAGACACCTTACAAGGTCTTAAGATGGGCACAATAGAATATGTTTTGTAACTAAGAAACTCATATTAGCTAAGATTCATATCACTGACCTAGAAATAGGAAAAATATAAATCTATGTTAATATAAGGGTATTAGCTAATAAAATATTCATCTTAATTGTGCAGGTCATAACAGGAGCCTCGGACCAGCCAAAACTGACTCCAAATCGAAGTTCGAGCCCGACTCCCAACCAGCCCCAGCCTTGAACCTAAGGAACCAGATCTGCTTCGACCATTAAGACCGGCTTCAGCAAAAGCTAACACATGGCCAAGAGTCTCGAGGAAGCTAGTAGTAGCTATAGGTGGTTATTGATTAGAAGCTTCTAGAACGATAGTTAGTTATTAGTTAAAAGCTTCTAGAAACTTCTCTGTAAAATCTCCAAGAAACTTCCACTAGAAGCTAGCAAAGTGTATAAAAAGGGAAGCACATGTCACAGTCGGGGAGTTGATACGCACTCCGTTTTACAATTCTGCAACTCCTCTTCTTCGTCCACACTCCATCGTTTGGTGGTGCATGGTGCCTCACTGATGCATGGTCGATCGAGCAAGCATAGGTCAAGGTTCGAGCTAAGTTGAGTTGCCAAAGATGATTGACCAGGAGGGATGAATTTGTTCGTCTTCACGGCACGCTTTGGAGGGTACTACCTCTCATGTTCCTTGGTCCTCTTCAGATGAACCACCATAGTTTCATCCATGGCGATCCTCATGGTGAACTGAGTTGGTTTCTGTTTTCATCCATTTCACCTATCAACCCCTCTATCGATAACTTGTTTCGTAAATAGTAGTGATGTTTCCATATTTTCTTTGTGTGCAATTCCTGTCATATTGAACTGCTTTGTACTTCATGCTTGCAAGAGGAACATTAGTAGATAACGCTAGATTAGGCCGATTAATCGATCTAATAACAAGTTAGGTAATCGTTAAGAGAACCTTAGATCAACCAAGAGTGTAATCCCTGCTTCCTTGAGGTAGCAATCGTGTAAGCCCTCATTAAGTAACGGACAAATGTTCGGCAATTGTCGTAAGACTTATGTTTGTTTGGAATTGTATACAAATCATTAGAAATTAGAATCAATTGTTGATGAATCTGTGAATTGATATAGTAATTGTTCATAGTTTAGATTGCCATTATTTCCATAGAATAGTTTACTTTTTTGTCTTGAAGTTATGCACAACCCCCCTTGTTTATGTTTCTATAAGTACATGTTCAAAGACGAGTCTGTCCATCTCTACCTATCTCTGGCTGAGATTGTTCGCGTCCGTTTGTGTCCAAGTCCACGGTTTAGCCGAGATAGTATCAGGTATAACTCAACCGAGTCTGTATCAGATCCATCTCTGCCGAGAGCGAGTCGGCATTCTACACAATTAGTGTTTTCCATATGACTTTCTAATTCCGCATTAGTTGAAACCAAATACATTGTGTCCTTGAAAAGAATGACCTATGGTTAGCTATGCTATAGTTAGTTAGCTTTAATTTTTATTCGATAAAAGCCACCACAACAAAAATCCATTTTCTTTTGTATGAATTCTATTCTACATAATTTTGCATCATCCAACCCCCTATTTTTCACATTCATTTTGGATTTTGATCAACAAGATTAGGCATAATATGATTTTATTCTTGTGAAAATCGACCTAGGTTAGTCCCAACACTATAGAAATTAAGGGAAATCTAGTGATTTAATAGTGTGTCAACGATATTATCACACATCCTTGGGAAACACATCCTTGAACTCTTCAAGTAACTTCTCAAAGCCTATAGGAAGAAGAACCAAAGAAGAAGTATTTAAAAGCATGTTAGTTGACATAGAAATTATGGATTCCCTACTCTTTTCCTCTTTTTTCTCTTTCTACTCTTGGTTGGCTCTTTTCATCTCTCACTTTTCTCACTTTATTTTGTTTTATTTTATCTTCCATTACGTTTCTATTTTTTCTTTTCCTTTCTTCCTCTCAATTTTTATCTTACTCACTTCTTCCTCTTTTTTTCTCTCGATTTTTCTCTCTTATTCTATTTTCATTCTCATTTTTTTTATCCTCACATACTTCCCTTATAGACAAAGGTTTGAGGACTACCTTTTATCCCATGTGTAAAAAATAAAACCTATTGGTAACTCCATCATGAGTCACTCTTCCATCATATTTCCATGGCCTCCCTAGCAAAATGTGTGTTGCCTCCATAGGAACCACATCACAGACCACCTTATCCTCATAATTTCCTAAGGTAAAGGCCAAGGCTACTTGCTTGTCTACCAACAACTCACCCTTCTCACTAAGCCATTGCAATTTATAAGGTTTAGGATGAGCAAATGTGGGGATATCTAACTTCTCTACTAGCCTAAGACTAGCAACATTAACACTACTATCTCCATCTATAATGATAGAGCATAACTTTCCCTAACTAGGCACCTAGAGTGAAAGATGTTCTCTCTTTGGTTTTCAGTCTCCTCCACCACTTGGCTACTTATAAGCCTCCTAACCATAAGAAGATCCCCCTCATAATGGGAACCATCACTAAATGACTCACTCTCACTAGTAGAAGTTTCCTCATGTAAACTTTCACTCTCCACCTCTCCATTATCCCTCAACACCATAGTTCTCCTATTTGGGCATTGGGAAGCAATGTGACCCTTGCCCAAACATTTAAAGCACTTAATACTACTAGATTTAGGAGCACTAGAAGTAGGATAAGGTGGTGCCTCCTTTCGGCTTTGGGAGACTTCATTTTCCTTCTTGGAACTCTTGTCCCTTTTAGACCTTTTTTCTCCTTCTCCTTACCCTTCCAAGTACTAGAGCTAGAGTAAGGCTTCCTAAAGGCATTTTTCCTTTTAATTTGCAACTCCACCTTTATGGCTTGGTGGACTAACTCCTCTAGTGTGGAATAATGTTGGAGCTCTACTGTGTCTTGAATTTCTCTATTAAGATCGTAAAGGAACTTTGCCATAGTAGTCTCCCTAGTCTCCTCAATTTGAGACCTCATAAGGTCCATCTCCATCTCCTTATGATACTCCTCCACACTCTTAGAACCTTGGTGCAACCTTTGGAGTTTATTATAGAGATCCCCTAGCATAGTAAGAGGACACAAATTTCTCTCTCATCAACCTCTTCAAAGAGCCACAACTCTTACAAGGGTCCCTCCTTTCTATCCTTATGCCCTCCAAGACTTGGTTCCACCACACCAATGCATAGTCACTAAACTCTAAGGTGACTAACCTGACACAATCTTAATAAGGGACCGTCTTGAAAATAGGTGAAGGGGGAACTTGACCTTAACCGCAACCACCGGTAGAACCAACACTGTAAAAAAGTTCTTAATCCTAAGAACAAAGGAAAAGTTCTCACAAAGAGAAAACACAAATTTTATTAAATTCCAAATTCTACATTCTGATTGCTTACAAGAGCTTATTTATAAGCTTAGCTAGGAAACCCGGAAGTTAAAGCCCATTAGTATTTGAATTGACATAAAATCTCAACTGCTATATCTCTCCATTATAAAATCACAACCGCTATAACTCCTCAATATAAAATCGCAACCGTTATAACTGGCTTTACTATTTTTTTTCTGCCACCTACCAGCTACCAAAATTATTATGCGAAAATACATGTAAATGGATCCTAATTAACTACTTAGCCCAAATTACATGACAATGTCGTTGGGCTTTATTTGTGTTCTTCAAGATGGGCTCCATTCTTCAAGATGGGCTCCATTCTTCATCAACTTGCAATAAAGTGACCCATTTTGGTGCAGCCTTTAACTCACTTTGCTCTAAATTTTCCTTAATTCCCAAACTCGGGCCCAACAAGGATTGCTTCATCATTTTGGTTTTGGATCTAGTAATGGGACCTCCAGTGTCACGAAATTATCATTGGCTTTGTTGATTTGGTCTCTATCATAGCCTCACAACCATTCATCCACCATAGTCAAAAACAACCTAGGATTTGTTCAACTTTAACCTCCCAATAAAGATACACGTTTGTTTGCAATTGCCAAGGAAGTGTGGGATTTTACACTTTCCCATATCAAGCTCTTCCCTCCTAGGTTCTTCTCTTTCCCTCATATTCCTTTCCCACCTTTCCTCTCTATCATTCCTCTCAAACCTTTTTTTCCTTCCATGTCTCTCTCTCCTTTGATTTAAAGGATATGCTCCTCTCACTATAGTGCCCTTCCTCATGACTTCCTCCACTCTCATGTAAGAAGGGTTGCCTATACTCTTCTCTATTTTTGCTTAAGGCACCTTGGCATTGACAATTGAGTGTCTCTTTTTATTGAATCTAAACCCTTTTTATTCTTCCTTTCCATCCTCTCAAGCTTCTCAAGTTTCCCTTCTAATTTGGCCTCCATCTTTTTCATTTGCCTAATCATTTTTGCGTTTTGGAAGAGTAACTTCCCCCTCTTCACTAGAATCCCCCATGCTTTTTCTCTTTATTTTTCTACACTCAAACACCTTTTAAACCTCTTAACTCCTACAATAAATTAAGAGTAAAACAACCAAAAACCTCATCACTCTCTAAGTGTTTAACACTCACACTCATGTTTTCATTCTTTATGGTTTTTTCTCTAATATTTTATCTTGTCTTTTTCCCCTCAATTAAACAAATAGTTGTACGTGAAAGATAAGAAAATCTCAAAAATCTGTTACGAAGTTCAAGCAAAAGAAAACTTTAAGATAAAACTAGGAATCCAAAGAAGACAAGCAAGAAAAGCTCAAGAAAGGAAGCTAAACTCAAAACGAATTTAAAGAGACAAATAAGAATACAAAACTATCCGGCCAAAGCCTGCAGGGCCCAATCCTTCAGAATGGGCCAGAATCCCAAAGAGTCACCCAAGACCCAGTCAAACCCGAGACCGTAATTCCTTAAAAATCAACTCAAGACTAGGCCGAGACCCACTAAAGAGTCATCTCAGAACCGAGTCAAACCTGAGACCGTAACCCTTAGGAGTCAACCCAAGATTGGGCCGAGACCACTAAAGAGTCGTCCCGAGACCCAGTCAAATCCGAGACTGAAACCAGAAGACGAGATCGAGTCTACCCCGTCCGTTGCGTGAATCTAGGGCCGAGTCGCCCGAATATCGAGGTGAATCTAAACCCCCACGCAGAACGGATTCGGTTTCCAACCCAACAACCGCCACTACGCGGAGCCCAAGTACAACTACCTGGCGGCTAGAAAACTCTATATAAGCCTCCCATGCGAAGGAGGAGGGAGGAAAAAAGAGGAGGAGGAGAACCAACGAAAAGACTGGGAGAATAGAGAGACGGAAAGTTGACGATTGCCAAGAACAGAAGAAGCAGGCACTCCAAGTCTAGGCTGAAGGGCAAATAGAGATACTGGTCAACAAGCAAGGAAAGTCTACCCGCTCTCGATTCCAAGTTGGTTCTTTTTCTTTTCCTCTAAGGGTCATCACGTTGCATGCTAGGATTAGAATACTGTTTGACCATGCCGTCTGGTAGTCATCCTGTTAGGGAAACGCCACCTAACCCCCTCTCGAGGCCGAGTCCGACTCGGCCGATGAGAAACTGACATTAGCCTACAGCTAACCCAGTCCCATCCACCCTATTAAAAAACCAAAACTACGTTGACTTTGACTCTTCTAAAGCCGAGGTACGTAGGCATAGGGGGCACACTCCTATCAAGTCAAGCCATATATCCCCCAATAAAAGGAAAGCCTGATACATTATAAAATCAAACCCACATTAACCCAAGCAGAAAATACCATGACGGACCCAATCACAAATGACTCCCTATCCCTTACAGCTAGCCTAGGGTAACTATCCAATGAAAGACACATTGGGGGCACCTTGTGTTCTCGATGTATAACCAACTCCCGAACCCACAGCTCTGATCCCAGACTAGCCTTTCCCTAGGTTTCCTTACATTCCTGAGAAAAATGTAGGTGGCGACTCCTGGCAGCCGAGAATGATTCGGCTGAATAAAGGCCAAGATGGTCTCGGCCGACCTCAAAGGGGATGTTTCGGAGGTCACAATTTAGGTTGTGACAGATGGCGGCTCCACTAGGGATAAATTCTTGAGAGTTGAGCCCTGTTAAGATAGGCGCATAAGGAAGGTGAGCACTTGTGTTGTTAATTACTGCATGTGTTCTAATATGTGTGTTTGATCTATATCCTCTCTTTGAAACCTTAGGATAGATGACACAGTCTTGATTTTAATATTGTGATTACGTGGGGTGTCTGCGAGGGAATAACATTGTGTGATTACACCTATGAGTGCGGTCCTATTCCCGAGCCTGAGAGTTAAGGAGTGCGGAATGTGTAGTAGTACCCATACTGGAGGTCTTCTCTATACTGGTGATCGTGATAGTTCTACCAGGGGCTGACAACCTGAGGGAGCCACCACACTCTGGGAACCTGATCCTATTTGTGGTGGAGACCTTGGGAGTCCATAGACCCCAGGAGCCTAATGGTGAGTAAGTTTAGAAATCCAATGGTGAGAACCCTGGGGAGTCATTCTAGAAACGGATTGAGTAAACCTTGACCCAAGTAGTCCTAAATCGAGTCCATCCAATCACCCCTCCAAACCAAGTCATCCTTAAACCGAGTCTATCCAACAAACTCCCTAGGTCGAGTTAGTCCTGAAACGAGTCCATCCAATCACCCCTCCAAACCGAGTCATCCTTAAACTGAGTCTGTCTAACAAACTCCTTAGGCCGAGTTAGCCATAAGTCGAGTTCATCCAATCAACCCTCTAAACCGAATCTGTCCTAGGCTAAATCATCCTTAAACCAAGTCTGTCCAACAAACTCCCTAGGCCGAGTTAGCCCTAAGTCGAGTTCATCCAATCAACCCTCTAAACCGAATCTGTCCTAGGCTGAATCGTCCTTAAACCGAGTCTGTCCAACAAACTCCCTAGGCCGAGTTAGTCCTAAAACGAGTCCATCCAATCACCCCTCCAAACCGAGTCTGCCTAACAAACTCCCTAGGCCGAGTTAAGTTAGTCCTAAATCGAGTCCATCCGATCAACCCTCCCAAACCGAGTCATCCTTGAACCGAGTCTGTCCAACAAACTCCCTAGGCCGAGTTAGTCCTAAAACGAGTCCATCCAATCAACCCTCTAAACTGAGTCAACCTCAAACCGAGTCTGTTTAGTAAACTCCTAAGCTAAGCCAGTCCTAAACCGAATCTGTCCTAGGCTGAATCATCCTTAAACCGTGTCACCCTTAAACCAAGCCTGTTTACTCCTACTAAACCTTTGGCCCACGGCCAAGTCTGGATCAACCCCTTAATCCACCCCGAGCTCTTTTGTCTCTGCATTGCATGATATCTTCAACTAATTACGGGAATTTCAGAAAATTGGGACCAAGTACATCCTCAGCGCCAAAATAGGGTATCCAGTCCAAATAAGGACCCCAGACCTGCATACCATCCGCAACATCAGTAGCTATTTAAAAGGGCAGTGGCGTAGGACCTTCGAGAAAATGCACAACAACCTCCTGCAAATCTTGGAAATTGAGACCCAACCGGAAGCACTCGAAGCTTTAGTCCAGTACTACGACGCACCAGCAAAATGTTTTACCTTCAGGGACTTCCAAATGGCTCCCACACTAGCAGAATATGAGCGCATGCTGGGATTACCATTAGCTGAGTCGGGTTCATACTTCCACCAAGATCAGACACCCTTTTGGGGCACAATAGCCCGGCTACTAAGAATTTCAAAGGAAGAAGTAACCAGGGTCAAGAAAAATCGTAATGGGTCAGAAGGTCTCCCTAGGGCCTACCTCGAAAAACGACTGGACCTTTTTCGAGAATGGGAAGACTGGCCCGCATTCATGGATGCTCTCGTGTTGTTGATATACGGGATCCTACTGTTCCCCAATTAGAGGACTATGTGGACCTTGTAGCTATGGGAGTATTTTTGGCCAAGAAAAACAAAGGGAAAATCCTGCCATTGGCTGTCCTGGCTGACACCTACTATTCCCTCCACTAGTGCAGTAAGCGAAGGAGGGGGATCCTAAGATGCTGTACACCCTTTCTATATTTATGGCTAACATCCCATCTCTTCCAATGCAAACACCGCACTACCTTCCTAATAGAGGACTTCAAATGGAGTTGGATTTCGCCCATGACTAAGGAAGAATGGGTCCGCAAGCTAGAAGAGACATCTGAGAAATCAATCCACTAGTATCCCCCATGGAATGAAAGGGAACAGATCATCATCAAATGCGAAGGGTATCCAAACGTGCCCTTATTAGGGACCCAGGGGGCAATCAATTACAACCCAGAACTGACGATGCGGTAGGCGAGATATCCGATAATCACCCCTCCCACGGAGGAAGCCTTGACTCCTTTCGTACTACCAGGTCCAGAAGTGCTGAAGGGAATCCACTACCGAAAAATTCGGCGTGCTTGGAGTAGCTCGACAAAAAATGGTGTCATTGAGAAACTCCGAAGTTGTGGAGCCTCTCCAGAGTACCGACAGTGGGTGGAAGAGCGAGTTAGGACTGTAAGGCTCCCATGGAACAAAATTCAAGCCCCAGATTCAAACACCCAACAGTATGAGGTACAAGAGACCCTCGAAGTAGAGAGGCTCAAAGTATCCTTAGACAAGACAAAGGTCGAGAGAGCCCATTGGAAACGGAAACTCGAGGAAGCGCTAAAGGAGATCCATCAGGAGAAACACCTAAATATCAAGATCACCAAGAAGGCCCGAGCAGAGCACGATGCCTGATTAAGGATTGGTAGTTGCCTCACAGCAGCCGACAAGGAGATGTGCGCCAGAAGGGCCGAACGTGATCAAGTGACCATACAAAAAGAGAGGCTCGAAGAGGCCCTGTTAAGAACTTCTTTTACTTTGCAGAGGTTATATAGAGGTCGGATTTGGTATTTGGATATTCTTTTCAGAAACGATTTGGTCAATCATTCATAATAAAAAATAGGTTATGATACTTTGTTAATTGGTGTAAATAGGTAAATCGAAATTCTCATTAAATGAATATAAAAAATGCATTCATTTTTATTAGTATTCTATATCTATATATAATATAGGATTTTGAAATGTTCAGGTCAGGATTCGGGATTCATTAATTGAATATTTGACTTTCTTAGAGTCTTTTCCTAGGGAAGTAATTCAGGTTTAGATGTATACATAGGGAAAGTCGTGTGCAATGAAAAATGCAAGCACGGCTTGGGGAGGGATTCTTTTTTTTTATTTGATTAAAAAAATTATCTACTTCATCCGACTAGTTAGGGTTCGAGTCCCAGGGCAACCCACTATAATTAATATATCGAAGTTATATCTACATACTATAGCGATCTATAGAAAATTCATTTTTTTTCTTTCCTTTTTTTTGAATGAAATGAGCTAAAAAAAGGAAATTCGGAGAAATCTAAATGAATAAGAGCATACTATGGATATAGGTATTGGTTCACACCGGTATATAAGTCATGTTATATTGTTGAATAACAAGCCCTCCAATTATCTAATTATAGATAATTAGTGAGCAACGAGAGCAGTTCCGCCAACTGCAAGAAAGGATCCACCTCTTGGAAGAAGAACTCGCAAGGGCCAACCTCGCCAAGGAGCTTCTAAAGGAGCAAAGGCGTAAAAGCTTAGTGGAACTAGTCAGAACTCGCACAAAGGCTGAAGAGGATGAAGCCCAGCTTAAGGAGACCATCTGGGGACTCAAGGAAGCAGTAGAAGGTTGGAAGCGTAGGTGTCAAGATATAGCTGACAGCGCCGAAGAACAAGTAAACGCAGCCACTACCGAGACCTCGTTCTTGAAGGATAAATTCTCCAAACTAGCATGGCTCGCCAACCAGGCTTTGAAAGACATCCCTCGAAGCCTTCAAGCAGTGAAGGGCATGGCGGACTTCATAAAAATTCCAAAGGAAATAACGAGTTTCTTGGGTCTCTGTAGGGGGCTTTATGGCTAGATAAAGGCCAACGTTACCCCACCCTAGGAAGGATGGGCCATCTATTGTTTTAGATATTGATTGGTTATTTGATTGTTTTGAAGACTATTTGCACATGTTTTCTAAACGTTTCCGTAATTAGAAAAGTTTATCATGGATTCCCATACTCCATGCATATCCCTTTTTCCCCCGCCCTTGCATTCTTTGCTTTGCTCTAAATCAATAGACAAAGAAATAACGTTTAGTGTAACTCCATGCAAAAGAGAACGGGCGCCCCCGACCACCCATACCATACCCGAGCTCGAACTAGACACATGGAGCAAGCAATAGACGAGTTAGAACAACAGAGCATGCAAACAAGAGCCGAGGTAGGCCAGATAAGGGAACACATGGGTGAGATGAGAGAACAGCTTAACAAGGTGTTCGAGCTCCTCACCCGGAACACCTCCCTACCCGCTCCCTCTACTGCACCGTGGGCCGCCTCTAACGCCACCACTCAAGGGACTCCAGCGTATCCCCTAGGCATCTCCCCACAATATGGAATGCCCCTAGGCTGGAATGCACCCGCCGAAGCACAAGTGGTAGAAAAACCCGAGGTGGTAGAAGCGAGCCGCCCAATACCCCAGGCCACTTAGGCAATAGTAAGTTTGCCTCACTACTCCTACCCTCCAGGGCCCCTTGGGCAAACTGGAGCTACCTTCAGAAACCTGGAGGCCACCCCCGTTCACGACGAAAAGATCAATTCCCTAGAACAGCGGGTGTGAATCATTGAAGGTACAGGAGGCCACGGCTTAGATGCCCCAAATCTTTGCTTGATGTCCGACGTGGCCCTCCCAGTGGACTTCAAGACTCCCAAATTCGAAAAGTACAATGGTAGCTCTTGCCCCCGGGTACATCTCGCCATGTACTGTCGAAAAATGGCCGCTTACATCCACCAAGACAAGATCTTGGTACATTGCTTCCAAGATAGTCTTACTGGAGCCGCCCTAAACTGGTACGTCAACCTAGAAAAAGGACAAGTAAAGACCTAGAGAGACCTGGCTGAGGCATTTGTTCGCCAATACAGATACAACAAGGATGTGGCCCCAGACAGGTCCCGACTCCAGAATTTGTCCAAGATGGAGTCCGAAGGATTCAAGGATTACACCCAGCGATGGCACGAGTTGGCATCCCAGGTCAAACCCCCGCTAACCGAGAAGGAAATGGTCTCCATGTTCATAGAGACATTGTCGTCCCCCTTCTACGACAAGGCCGTAGGAAGCGTGGCATCAAACTTCACGGATTTGGTGACTATGGGATAGAGAATCGAGTCTGGCCTCAAACGTGGAAGGATCGCCAGCAACTTTACCAGCTCCACAAGGAAGTCTATACCCGATAGGAGAAAAGGGGAGACCAATGCTGTAACTATCGATCCCTCCAAACCGTATGGTCTGGGAGGAAACTCAAGCTCCCCGCCAGTTACGCTCAGCCCTCCTGGGATGGTAGTTTCGACCAACCCTCCGAATGCGAACAGAGGCGAAACTAGAAACCCGGCCAATGCCCAGAATCCCAAGTCATCTCGGTTCAGGAGAACCTTCACGCCCATACCAATGACCTACATGGCCTTCTTCCACCAATTGCTGCAAAAGCGTATGATTACGACGGCCCCATCAAAACCCCTCGAGCCTCCATATCCCCAGAGTTACGACCCCAATGCCAAATGCGAATACCACGAAAAAGGCCTGGGCCACACCATAGAAAATTGCTGGGCTCTAAAGCATAGAATACAAGACCTCCTGGAAGAAGGATGGCTCAATTTCAAAGAAGTTGGGCCAAATGTGAGCATAAACCCTCTCCCTCCTTATGGGGGAACGTCCATCAATGCTTTGGACCACAAACTCGCCGGGTAGGGAGCCCGGGCACAAGTAATCTTCCAGGTTGCGACAACTGAGCAGGCTGAAACCCCACCGTAGAAACCGATTACCATTTACTACGATCCGGTACAAATACCACACTCCCCCCTCACCATCAGTGTCCAGGCCCAACCAACATACCGCGACAACCACGCAGTACCATGGCGATACGAACTGACAATACCGGAGGCACCCAAGGAGGAAGGGCCCGCGAGGGAGGTTACCAACATTGCTGAAGGCAGGGGCATCACCAGAAGCGGACGCATCTACACACCGAAAAACCTCTGAAGTCAGGAAGCTCACACCCCTAGTAAGGAGACGCACGCACCTACACGGAAAGCATCAGCCGCCTATGCCCCATCCCAGACACCCGAAAAAGAGGCCGAAGAATTCCTGAAAATCATTAGGCATAGCGAACATCAATTCCTCGATCAGATGAACAAGACCCCGGCACAGATCTCACTCCTATCTTTACCACTCAATTCCGAGGCCCATCGGAATCTCCTCTTGAAGGTCTTGCAAGAGGCCCACGTTGCCCATGACATAACTGCGGAAAGATTCGGCAGCCTGGTCAACAACATCACTAGTAGGGGTCACTTGACTTTCTTTGAAGATGAGATACCAGTCGAAGGGAGAAGCCATAACCAGCCACTCCATATCTCGGTAAACTGTGGTGGCTACATGATTGCTCTGGTCCTGATCGACAACGGATCATCCCTGAATGTCCTCCCCAAGGCAACATTGGATAAGCTGACCCTGGTAGATGCCCAGTAAGGGCTAGCTCAAGTAGTGGTACGAGCATTCGATGGGTCAAAGCGGGAAGTCATGGGAGAAATCTCCCTACCTATTCTCATTGGTCTAGCTTTGTTCAATATTAATTTCCAAGTCATGGACATCCAGCCAGCTTATAGTTGCCTCCTTAGACGACCCTAGATACACGCAACGGGAGCCGTGCCATCTTCCCTCCATCAACAGGTGAAATTCATTAGCAATCACCAAATAATCAGCATCATGGGTGAAAGGGAGCTAGTAATCACCACTCCCGTTCCCGAAGAGTACATCGAAGGGGACGAAGAGGCGCTTGAGGCCTCCTTCCAATCATTGGAAGTAGAAGGCACCAAGGGAGGAAAACTAGAGGGCGCTACGCTTCCTCCCCCGACAAACACAGCATTGCAAATTATGATCAAGGAAGGTTATCAGCCAGGCAAAGGATTGGGCCCTCACCTGGAAGGCATACCTACCCCAATCTTGGTATCCAAAAATCCAGGATGATTCGGGGTTAGCTACCAAGGAGATGACTCCAAAGAGGCCGTTCGGGGGCAATCATTTGTACGGGGAAGTGTGTCGGCGATCGAAGAAGGGACTGAAGGCCGGGCAGCATGGGTGTATGCTATGCAAGAAGAGCTCACCAACTGGACAGCAAAAGGGTTACCAAACTTTGACCTTTTGGAAATTAAAAATAACCCAATAATCCCAACTGATAACCAATCTCTCGGGAACGAGGAACTTGACCAACCTAGCACGCCAAGCGAGAGTGTAAGCTTCGAGACCGAAGCCTTGGTAGACATAGAGTGATGGATAGACAGAGAAAAGCCGAAGATCGAGGCCCCAACAAAGGATCTAGAGAATGTCAGCCTGCAAGAAGGAGTAAATGGGAGAGAAGTCCGAATAGGCAAACAGCTGCCCCTGGACTCGAGAGCAAAGCTCATCGAGCTCTTGAAAGAATACGCGGATGTCTTCGCTTGGTCGTATCAGGATATGCCCGGCTTAAATCGGGAGATTGTGGAACACAAGTTGCCCCTACTCCTAGGGTCCACCCCGGTTAGGCAACAGTTGCGAAGAATGAGGCCAGAGATGGCCCTCAAAATCAAGGAAGAGGTAGAAAAATAGTGGAACGCAGGATTCCTGGCAGTGGCCAATTACCCACAATGGGTAGCAAACATAGTGCCAGTACCCAAGAAGGATGGGAAAGTACGAATGTGCGTGGACTATAGGGATCTGAACAGGGCCAGCCCCAAAGATAATTTCCCGCTACCTCACATCAATGTACTAGTTGATAACACCGCCCAGCACGCATTCTTTCCCTTCATGGATGGATTCTTGGGCTACAACCAAATTATGATGCTCCTCGAGGACCAAGAAAAAATGACATTCATCACTTTGTGGGGAACTTTCTACTACAAGGTGATGCCCTTCGGGCTTAAGAACGCAGGAGCCACCTACCAGCGGGCCATGGTAGCCCTGTTTCACGACATGATGCACAAAGAAATTGAGGTTTATGTGGATGATATGATCGCCAAGTCAAAGACGCTAGAGCAACACATAGAGGATTTGCAAAAGCTCTTCTTGAGGCTCCGCAAATATAAGTTGCGGCTAAACCCCGCCAAATGTACCTTCAGGGTAAAGACAAGCAAACTGCTTGGTTTTGTGGTTAACGAAAATGGCATCAAGGTGGACCCAGATAAGGTCAAGGCCATTAGGGAAATGCCAGCCCCGAAATCAAAATCAAAAGTCAAGGGATTCCTAGGACGAATCAACTTCATATCTCGATTCATCTCCTAGTTAACGGCTACCTGTAGCCCCATTTTCAAGCTCTTGCGAAAAAAGCAAAAGAAGGAATGGGACTCAGAATGCCAAGAGGCTTTCGACAAGATTAAGCGATACTTGGAAAATCCCCCAGTCCTCGTACCGGCGGCGCCAAGACGGCCGTTGATACTTTACTTGACCGTATTGGAGGAATCCATGGGTTGTCTGCTAGGACAGTAAGACACCATAGGAAAGAAGGAACAGCCTATCTATTGTCTCAATAAAAAATTCACCGAGTGTGAAGCAAGATACTCAACACTGGAACGGACCTGTTACGCCCTCGTCTGGGCCGCCAAAAGGCTCAGGCCGTACATGATGTCCTACACAACTTGGCTAGTAGCCAAGAATGACCCGGTCAAGTACATCTTCGAAAAGCCCGCCCTAACAGGGCGAATCGCGCGTTGGCAAATGGCGTTATCTGAATACGACATCCTTTATGTAAGCCAAACTACCATTAAAGGAAGCGCCCTGGCCGAACAACTAGCCTATCACCCCGTGACAGACTCGCAGCCATTAAGCTACGAATTTCTAGACGAGACTCTCACGGCAACTATTGAGGACAAGGAGCGGCCCGACGATGAATGGACAATGTGGTTCGATGGGGCCTCCAATATAGTAGGAAATGGGATCGGAGTAGTCCTAGTCTCACCAAGCGACCAGTGTTTCCCTTTTGCCGCCAAGTTGGGTTTTGATTGTACCAATGACATGGCTGATGAGTCACAATTTATACATCTTTTAGACACCTAAGAAGGAGGTTTGCAAGACTATTCTGTGCTTAAGAGAGGATTGTTAGCTAAGATTCATTCTATGGGTTCGATTATAGAGAAAATACAAATCTGTGTTAATTCAGATTTCTTAGCTAATAAAAGTATCACTCCTTCTTCTGCAGGTCAAGCCGATTGACCAGGGTCAACAGAGGAGTGTCAGCCGAGATGAAGTCGTCTCGGCCAGACCGACTCCATCTCGGCAGGAACAGAGTTGTCTCGGCAACCCATGCCTTACAGCTCAGTAGCCCAGTAGAGAGGCCCAATTGTATTGACCACATCAGCTATCCAGCTCGGAGGCCATCTCAACGTCAGCTCAAATGCCATGTCACTCCTAGGAAATCTGCCATGTCACGTTAGAAGATCTCCATAGGGGTAGAATAGGACGTTCACAGTGTAATTCTGTTAGGATTCGTTAGGATATTTTGTTAGCATCTAGCTGCTCACCTCGTGTATATATAGGAAGAGCTGTGCACTTTTTACACGTTCTGTCTTTGAATTCACTCTTAATACACTTCATTTACTCCATCTCCTCACCCTCATCCTTCTATTCTTGGTGGTGCACGGTGTTGCATTGGCATTTCTCTCGATTGAGGAAGTGGAGGTCTGAGACTGGGAAACCGAAGTCTGCTAGAGGGGACCGATCAGACTACTGACGCACTCTGGTGGAGCTGATCCTCAGCGCTCAGGCTAACGGAGGTGAACCACCACCATCAACCATGGCGATTGTCGTGGAAGATGGATTCACCTGAATTCAGAACCACTATATTTGTATTCTGTTTCTGTTAATCAATTTCATTCTGCATTTCATATCTCCTGTCTCCTTCCTCTTCTTTAATTCATGTTTGAATTGCAATTGCATTTGAATATGAACAATGTTAAGCTAAGCCGATTGGAACTGGTTTAACTAATTCAATAGGTAATCACTTAACGATTGTTGATCGAGAACCTAAAATTAGCTCTGCACTTAATCCCTGCCAACTGATGAGGTAGCGATTGCGTAATTCCTCGGTATGGCAACGGACGAATGTTTGGCGATCGCCATAAGACTACCAAAGGCTGATATGGACTGAGAACTGGAGTGTGGAAATTGGACTGGATTTGAACATACAGGACTGAACACGAACACAGTTATATAGTAATAATAATAGATAACTAGTAATAGTAGTATATGTTTACTGCATTCATAGTCTTAGTTTACTTTCTGCTTTACTTGCACTCCAACCCCCCTATTTCTTGCTTTCTAAGTCTGAGACAGAGATAGTCCACCTCTGTAGTGTCTGTCTGCACTTAACCGAGACCAAGCCGGATCGTCTCTGTCGAGGTCGACTCGGCTCAGTTTCTGTTGAGAGCAACTCGGCCGTTGCCGAGACGAGTCAGTACTTACATCTCAGATTCTACTCCACTTCACTTTGCACCAATTCACAACTGAGCACACTGTGTCCTTGAGAAGAATGACCTAGGGTTAGCTATACTGTAGTTAGCTTTAGTTATTTGATAAGCGCGTAAAACGACTGTAAAAATGCCCATCATTAATGGCCGAATTGGAGGCTTGCAGGATGGGCCTCTTGATGGCCCTAGAATACCAGGTGAAAAGACTCAAGGTATTCGGGGACTCAGCCTTGGTTATTTATCAGCTCTGCGGGGAATGGGAAACAAGGGGTGCTAAGTTAATCCCATACCACGACCATGTAAGGGAAATCATGACGACATTCGACACGATCACGTTTTGTCATGTCCCCCGTGAAGAAAATCAAACGGCCAAAGCGCTCGCCACTTTGTCTGCTATGGTACAGGTAAATGAGGGACAAGAAATGGTAATCCAGGTCCAACAGCAGCCGTAGATAGCGTACTGTCAATGTCTCACACACGGAATGGTAGAACCAAGTACGGAGCCATGGTACTTTGACATAAAAAGGTATCTGGAGAAAGGCGAATACCCCAACGGGGCCTCCGAAAATAACAAACGAACATTGAGGCGTCTGGCTTCTGGTTTCTTATTGAGCAGGACCGTACTATACAAAAGAAACATTGATATGACGCTCCTCCGGTGCGTAGACAGTCAAGAAGCCGAACAAATCATGGAAGAGGTGCACGAGGGGATTTTCGGCACTCACGTAAACGGACACGCCCTGGCTCGCAAAATTCTGCGAGCAGGGTACTATTGGACCCGAATGGAGTCCGACTGCTACCAACACGTCTGGAAATGTGCAAAATGCCAAATCCACGCTAATCACCTCAATGTTGCTCCATCTACACTACACAATCTCAATGCGCCATGGCCCTTCTCCATGTGGGGCATAGACGTGATCGGGCCTATCGAACCCAAAGCATCCAATGGGCATAGGTTTATCTTAGTGGCCATTGATTATTTTACCAAATGGGTAGAAGCGGCCTCTTATTCTTCTGTCACACGTAGCACAGTGGTACGGTTCATTAAGAAGGACATCATATATCGATATGGTCTCCCAGCTCACATCATCACAAACAATGGCACCAATCTTAACAACAAAATGATGACCGAACTCTATGAACAGTTCCGTGTTTTTCACCACAACTTCACACCCTATCGTCCTAAGATGAATGGGGCAGTAGAGGCGGCTAATAAAAACCTGAAAAAGATAATACAGAAGATGGTGGTCACCTACAAAGATTGGCATGAGATCCTACCATACGTACTACATGGGTACCGTACATCTGTACGAACATTCACCAGAGCAACCCCATATTCGCTCGTGTATGGCACAGAAGCAGTCCTACCGATAGAGGTGGAAATACCTTCCCTAAGGGTATTGGCTGAAGCTAATTTGGACGAAGCCGAGTGGGTCTAACAACGGCTAGATCAGCTAAACCTCATTGAAGAGAAATGACTCACTACCCTATGCCACGGCCAGTTGTACCAGAAACAAGTAAAGAGGGCGTTTGAGAAGAAAGTGAAGCCTCGCATTTTCCAAAAGGGGGACATGGTGTTGAAGAAAGTTTTACCTAACCTCAAAGACCCAAGGGGTAAATGGGCACCCAATTACGAGGGACCATACGTGGTAAAACAAGCCTTCTCCGGGGGAGCGTTGATCTTGACCAACGCCGATGGTCAAGACCTGAAATATCTTGTCAACGCAAACTCGGTTAGAATGTTCTACCCGTGAAATGTTTCCAAAGTAAGCGGCGGAAGGGCAACGACTCTCGCATGGCCGACGGAAAGCCAAGAAAACGTACTTGAGAATCAAATGGTTATTCTTTATTGAGTCTTTAGTATTAGAAAAAGCATTGATAGAGTAGTTTGTAATCCTTGATAAAGCAATAAAACAGTGTTCACTCTTCTCTTCTTTCTACCTTTCTTTTCCTTTGCTCAGTTTCTTTACACCTCAATGCATGTTGAAATTTAGGGCTAGACAAACAAAATACATTTCCAAAACGCGCCAAGGAATAGTAACTTCCTAGACAAGTCCAGAGGGTTAGCATCTCGGCCTAACCTATAGCCTGTGACGGCTAGTTCCAACTAACCTATTCATAGAAGAACGCAAAAGTGGCAAAGGCAAAGAGAAAGAGTTACACATACCCCCCATCCAATCAATCCAGTCTCCCCTTGCCTAAGCTATGCATCCCCCAGAGAGAGTGACTCGCCCTGAGACTGAGTCCATCTCGGCTCCCCCACCAGTCTCGCCACGCCCGAAAAGTCGACTGCTCCACGTCCCATCTCTGCCAAACTTGGCCAAGGTGGCCGAGACAGACAACCCAGATCCCCAACTCATCTATAACCTAACATTTGCCAAAAGTCGTCATACCCGAGTCAAGGTCACCCCCCATTCGGCTCAAGCCAAGTTTAGAACAAAGCCCCTTGTCTCTTTTGAGTATTAATTCTATGAAGCCGTTATTTCCAAGCACTGAGTCTAGAAGCCATTATTTCCCTTAGTATTATTCCCATTCCCTTTAGTGTTAATTCCATGAAGCCATTATACCCAAGCACCGAGTCTAGTAGCCATTATCTCCATTCCCTCCAATGTCAATTCCATTAAGCCATTATGCCCAAGCACTGAGTCTAGAAGCCAGTATTTCCATTATCCCCAAACCCCGAGTTTGAATTAAAGCCATTACTTCCTTTAGTGTTAAGTCCATTGAGCCGTCATCCCAAATCTGATTGATACCATTAAACCAACAGAAAATCCATCCACCTTTTAATAGAAAATCCAAAAAACAGAAAACAAAAACACAAAGAAAAGGCCAAAAATCCATTTCATTAATAAAGTCAAAAATACAAGCCTATTTTTCAGGAGAGTCTAAGAGGGAAATAAGTTTCCCATCTCGGACTTACTTGGTCATATCATATGGACTAAGGTCAAAATCTGGAGCCAGCAAAGCTATTTGCCTAAGGGCTTTGTTGAACCCATCTTCACGCTGTTCTACAATGGCCCCCTCCAAGCAAGCCACCCTCTCGGCCAGATCAGCATTTTCTTCTTTCAGCTTGCCTGCCTCAGATTTTGCTGTCTTCAAAGCCCCTTGTCATAAGCAAGAATGGCCTCCACTTCCTTCACCCTTGACTGAGATTCAGCAATAGTAGATTTCAGCGACACCACCTCAACTTCCGACGAAGACACCTTCGTTTTCAGCAAAGCTATCTCAGCTTCTGACTTGGTCTTCAGCGAGGACGATTCGGCTTGAGAAGCAGCAAGTTTGACCTTCAAGTCTTCAATCTCAGCATTGGCCTTCTAACTAGCCTCCTTCAATTTCTGGACCTCAGCCAAAGACTCGGCCCTGGCCTTTTGAGCCTTCTTCAACTCCTTCTTGCTGATGGCCTCCTTGGCCACAATCTGCTCTGCCTTGCACAGCATCCCTCGCCAGGTTTCCAGAGTGGCTAATGAGCATGCCATATAAGTAGTCATCATATCAATGGAACCAGCAGCGCCAGCCAACACCAACAATCCTCGGTCATGTTGAGGTATGCGACTGGTGGGAAACAGGCTGCGCATATCGAACCCAGGGCCCCACAAGGAGCTAATGGTAGGTGGGGCCACATAGCAAGACAAGCCACCAAGAGGCAGATTCGGCCCCGAGGTCACCACTACTTTGCCTTTAGTTTGAATAGGCAGAGGCAGAGGAGGAGGGAGAGCAGTGGCCTTTCCTTAAGGAGGTGTAGTGGCTTTCCCCTTTTTAGTAGCCGTCTCCTTTGCCGTTTCGGACCCGGCCTTCCGTTTGCCCGCCTTCTTGTCGGACACGGCTAAGGCTGTAGCTTCTCAACCACTGGGGCTGAGTCCTTCTCGGCCAAGCTCGTAGACGACTTCTTCTCGTCGGCCATGTCAACACCTTGTTTCTTCAACATATCTATAAGATAAAAAACATAGTATATCAGTATATTCGGCGCGAGGCCAAGTCTGAAGACAGTAACTATTCAGAAAAAAAAACTCACTCTTCAAACAGAGGGTAGCATTATTTGAGGAGATCCAGGACACTATGTCCTTGCAGCTCATCCTTCTCGAGAGGCAATCCAAAATCTGCAGGTCAACCTTCGCCACTAGAGGAAGTTGGCTCCTCACCAGCCCCTTAAACTTAGAAGGTTCCCTCCAGTACAGTGGCAAGGGCTGTGGATCAACGTAGAAGTGACCCTCTTCAGTCGCCTTGATCTTTACAAAACGGCTCTTAAAGCCCTTGTAAGAGGCGGTGTAGGAAGTAAACAACCCTGTGTTAGGCAGAGGCATCAACGAGACCCAGCCCACTGACTGGCCGACTCTGGTGGTGTAGTGGCTGAGGAAGACAAAGGCAGTGGGCAAAACCCCAAGCGCCAGGCAGACCACCTTGAAGGCCTGAATTGCTGCCCAACCATTGGGATGAAGCTGAGATGGGGCTATCCCTAGCATTCTCAAGACGTCCACCTCAAAGAATTCGAAGGGGAGAGTAACCCCCAAATCTAGGAGCACCGTCTCGTACATGTAGGCGAATGGGTCTTCCCTCTCCTTGGCGGCGTAGCACACTCGTTCTTTCTTGCCACAGCACACCATTGTCAATTGATGGGCATGGGAACTACGAATCCATTTTCCTTCCACCACCAGAGATTCCACCTCGGAGCGAATCATCAAAGATTGGTTCTCTAGAACATCCTTGTGGACCCACTTTGGTGGGGCCACCTCTGACTCCGAGGGTGCAGGGGCTGGTGAAGAAACCCCCTCTGTCACAACCACAGGCATGGCCTTTAGGGCCTCACCCGGCAAAGAAGAAGAGGAGTAAGTCTCAGAGCTTGAAGTACCTGACATGGTGGTGAGGAGCACGAAATTTGGGAAGGGTGCAAGGAAGACGAAGGCTCGAGAAGAAGGAAAACTCAGAGAAATGCAATTGGAAACTCAAGCACGAATGAAAGAGGGAACGAAACAAATGAAGCACAAGTGAAACAAAGGAAATGCGTGCCCTCCATAATAAACGCCCACCTTGGAACCCCGCGACTAATAATCAGGGGTTTGCGCTTCTCCATAACGGCGCAATCATGGTGCCACCTCACAATCAATGCAGCCCCAAAAAATGAAGAGATTGGTTTGAAGGGTAGCGACGCGCGTCCAGTCACGCGAATCCCTTCAACTGCCTCCCGAAATTCAAATGTTGGAGCCCAAAAAAAAAAAACGACAATAATCAAAAATAAAAAAATAAGGATAGGCCTAATTAACCACGACCCATTATTTCACTCGGGCCCAGATATGGGCCTAATTAAGGACCATCTCTACAAAGGTCGTCTTTGTCTCAACAATCCCTCCATGGACCGCCTCTCTCTCGGCTGTCTCCGCGTGGTTCGTCTCTGTCTCAAAAATCCCTCCATGGACCGCCTCTGTCTCGGCCATCTCCGAGTAGGCCGTCTCTCTCTCAACAATACCTCCATGGACCGCCTCTATCTCAGTAGTCTCCGCGTAGGCCGTCTCTGTCTCAGCCCAAGGGAGGTCGTTATAACCCTGGTCCCACTCCAAGAAGCACACACGGTAAGCTCCCCCAACGTCATCGTCTCCACGACGACCTAGGAAACCACTGCCCCTACTCTTCAAAGACATTGCCATTTTACTTTACCTGCCTTTGCAAGCCTGGGTGCCAGCCAGCGTGCACCCCGCTTGCCATTTTACTTTACCTGCCTTTGCAAACCTGGGTGCCAAACAGCGTGCACCCCGCTTAACATTTCACTTTACCTGCCTTTGCAAGCCCCATTGGTGCCAGCCAGCGTGCACCCCGCTTGCCATTTTAGTTTACCTGCCTTTGTAAGGCTGGGTGCCAAACAGCGTGCACCCTACTTGCCATTTTACTTTACCTACCTTTGTAAGCCTGGGTGCCATACAGCATGTACCCCGCTTGCCATTTTACTTTACCTGCCTTTGCAAGCTTGGGTGCCAGCCAGTGTGCACCCCGCATGCCATTTTACTTTACCTTCCTTTTTGCAAGCCTGGGTGCCAGACAGAGTGCACCCCGCTCACCATTTTACTTTACCTGCCTTTGCAAGCCTGGGTGTCACACGGCGTGCGCCCCGCTTGCCATTTTACGTTACCTGCCTTTGCAAGCCTGGGTGCCAGACAGCGTGCACCTCGCTTGCCATTTTACTTTACCTGCCTTTGCAAGCCTGGGTGTCATACAGTGTGCACCCCGCTTGCCATTTTACTTTACCTGCTTTTGCAAGCCTGGGTGCCACACAGCGTGTGCCCCACTTGCCATTTTACGTTACCTGCCTTTGCAAGCGTAGGTGCCAGACAGCGTGCACCCTGCTTGCCATTTTACTTTACCTGCCTTTGCAAGCCTGGATGCCACACAGCGTGCACCCCGCTTGCCATTTTACTTTACCTGCCTTTGCAAGCCTGGGTGTTAGCCAGTGTGCACCCTACTTGCCATTTTACTTTACCTGCCTTTGCAAGCCTGGGTGCCAGCTAGTGTGCACCTCACTTGCCATTTTACTTTACTTGCCTTTGCAAGCCTGGGTTCCAGACAGAGTGCACCCCACTTGCCATTTTACTTTACTTGCCTTTGCAAGCCTGGGTGCAAAACAACGTGCACCCCGCTCGCCATTTTACTTTACCTGCCTTTGCAAGCCCCGATGCCAGATAGTGTACACCCCGCTTGCCATTTTACTTTACCTACCTTTGCAAGCCCCTAGGTGCCAGCCAGCGTGCACCCCGCTTGCCATTTTAGTTTACCTGCCTTTGCAAACCTAGGTGCCAGATAGCGTGCACCCCGCTTGCCATTTTACTTTACCTGCCTTTGCAAGCCTGGGTGCCATACAGCGTGCACCCTGCTTGCCCTTTTACTTTACCTGCCTTTGCAAGCCTGGGTGTCATACAGCGTGCACCCCACTTGCCGTTTGCAAGCTAGGCGCCAGCCAACGCGCACTCTGCTTGCCATCTATACTCCGCTCGCCACATTCTCTTCACCACAAAACCGGGACAGAGGGATCCAGTATCAATTATGACCCCGTCCGACCTGTCTCAGTTCTTTATTTATGCTTATCCAAAAGGATCACTACCTTCTTTGGATAAGCACAAATAAAGAGGGGGCAACTATTGCACCCCAAAACTGTCTGGCCAAAGCCTACAGGGCCAATCCTTCAGAATGGGCCAGAACCCCAAAGAGTCACCCAAGACCCAGTCAAACCCGAGATCGCAATTCCTTAAAAATCAACTCAAGACTGGGCCGAGACCCACTAAGGAGTCATCTCAGAACCCAATCAAACCTGAGACCGTAACCCTTAGGAGTCAACCCAAGATATGACCGAGACCGCTAAAGAGTTATCCCGAGACCCAGTCAAATCCGAGACTGAAACCAGAAGACGAGATCGAGTCCACCCCGTCCGTTGCGTGAATCCATGGCCGAGTCGCCCGAATATCTAGGCGAATCTTAACCCCACGCAGAAACGGATACGGTTTCCATCCCAACAACCGCCACTACGCGGAGCCCAAGGATAATTACCTGGCGGCTGGAAAACTCTATATAAGCCTCCCATGCGAAGGAGGAGGGAGGAAAAAAGAGGAGGAAGAGAACTAGCGGAAAGATTGGGAGAATAGAGAAACGGAAAGCTGACGATTGCCAAGAACAGAAAAAGCAGGCACTCCAAGTCTAGGCTGAAGGGCAAACAGAGATACTGGTCAACAAGCAAGGAAAGTCTACCCGCTCCCGATTCCAGGTTGGTTCTTTTTCTTTTCCTCTAAGGGTCATCACGTTGCATGCTAGGATTAGAATACTATTTGACCATGCCGTCTGGTAGTCATCCTGTTAGGGAAGCGCCACCCACCCCCCTCTCGAGGCCGAGTCCGACTCGGCCGATGAGAAACCAACATTAGCCTACAGCTAACCTAGTCCCATCCACCCTATTAAAAGACCAGAACTACGTTGACTTTGACTCCTCTAAAGCCGAGGTACGTAGGCATAGGGGGCACACTCCTATCAAATCAAGCCATAAATCCCCCAATTAAAGGAAATCCTGATACATTATAAAATCAAACCCACATTAACCCAAGCCAAAAATACCTCGACGGACCCAATCACAAATGACTCCCTATCCCTTACAGCTAGCCTAGGGTAACTATCCAGTGATAGGCACATTGGGGGCACCTTGTGTTCTCGATGTGTAACCAACTCCCGAACCCACAACTCTAATCCTAGACCAGCATTTCCCTAGGTTTCCTTACATTCCTGAGAAAAATGTAGGTGGCGACTCTTGGCAGCCGAGAATGATTCAACTGAAGAGAGGTCGAGATGGTCTCGGCCGACCTCAAAAGGGATGTTCCGGAGGTCACAATTTAGGTTGTGACAATGACTAAGAAAGAAACACAAAAATACAAAGGAAATGGGATCGTACATGGCTGTCCACAACAATTCACAATGCAATACAAACTAGTCACAAAAAAACTAGTCGAACTAGTATTCTAAAAATTAGGTGTCTTTATTTTTGCTTAGGACTTTTCGTTAACTTTTTCTTTTGTTCTTTATATTTTTTATGTGGTTGTGCTCTGTTTTTACTGTACTTTTGTTTGTCACTTTTTTTTCTCTTTTGGAACTTTTTCACAAACATTTTTGTTCCTTAATTTTTTTTTACAACACCACAACAATTTCTAGCACAAACTCCTGTATAATTCATCAAAACAATTCATCAAACACTTAGTGCAGTTCATACACATACAGAACAACACCTTAACATATAAGAAAATGACACAAACCAATTGAATACAAGCACCTACATCAAAGGCGAATAGCATAGGTAAGGCATACAACACAACATTCAACTAGTTAGCATCATATCACTTGAAAATCAAAAATTCCCAAATTCTTTATGTATAAACCCTAAAAATTGAAATCAACATCTTGGATAGAAATTTTTGAAATCTGAAATATGACGATGTAAAAGAGTGTTAGGTGAACAAAACCTAACAAGTAGGAAGCAAAAAAAACTAGGTTTGAAGCTAGAAATGGAAGATAGAACTTACTTTAAACGGTTCACCCTAAAACCCGTAGAATTCCATGGAAATTTGGCATTTCTTGACTTAATCCAACACTTAGGTGATGATTGAAAGTTAAGATTACCACTTGATGATCCCTTGGATCCACAAGCAATACCCAATCTTAAAATTTTTGAAAATGCCTTGTAAAATGGTGAGAAAAAAATTCAATGAAAAAGAAAAGTGAAAATGGATTATGGAGATGAACTTGCCATTAATTTATAGAATTAGATAAAAGATTGTAGAGATTCGCCACAAGCATCATGAAGGCTTGATGGGAATTAGGTTTCTTGTTCAAAACAAAAGAAGAAAAAAAATCTATCAAATAGTGTAAAGCATAATTCTAATTTCAAAAGTGATTAAGGTAATTCTAAAAAAGGCTTTTATAATCCTCCCTAATCCTAATCTAGATAATCCTAATTAAAAAAAGACAATGAAGCCTATAGGCAAGCCAAGCCCAAAAACAGCTCAAAAGGCCTTCTCGACTTTAATGATGGAAATAGTCACGAAATTAGCAAGCAAACAATGTTTAGCTAGGAAATGGGTCCAAAATGAGCCTTTGACCCAAGAGAAAGCTATACAATAGAAATACATCTATTTTAATAAGAAAATACATGAAAAGTTTTATACCATGACTCTTGACGTATGCATCATATAGTGATTTTTTTTTTTTTCTATTCATAAGAATTGAATACAATACCAAAAAGTTTATAACACTCATATCATGTTCAACCAATTAAGCTAGACTTCACTGATATGAAGTGGATTATGTTCATATCCAAGACTCCTATCTAATTTAAGAACATGCTTATGATGCACGAATGGTTTTTCACTAACCTTTGCACCTTTATTCCTAAGAGCATATGCACTATTATCAACAACATTTTCTTTCACTTAAACCCATATATTGATGACTCTTTCATTTGGAAAGATGAGATGTATACTACAAATGACTAATTAGCTACATAGTGGAAATTAGGGACTATTAGATTATGGATTTGTTACTTTTGTCTTTTCTTTATTATTTGAATATTTTTATGATAGAATGAAGAAAGGTAAGTTCCACTTTCTACTTCTCAATAGAGGAAATAAAAAGAATGATATTTTTTTGTTATCATTTTTATGTGTGATGACTAATCTACTAGCTTGATAACTAATATCAAGCAAGAAATCTCATTTTAATTATGTTTTTTCTTTTCACAAAGTTTAATTTTAAGATTTTATTTAAAGAATCTCAACTCAAATCAACATAATATTAGTAAAAAAAATTTGATAGAATTAATGCATTTTATCAAATTTTTTTGTATCTGATCTTATTTTAAACAATGCAAATGATATAATTAGTATGATTTTATTTCATTTCACTTTATTTTCATTCCTTTTCATTTATTCAAACATAACCTTAAAGTTAAAGTAAGCATTTTTTTTTGGTAACCAATTGTAATCATGTCTGTAAGATTATTCTCACGGCAGTGTATGTGCAGATACCTCCATCAAACACCAAAGGTATGCTGAAATAGTAGAATTATGGTCTCTTGACATATACACTTCACAAGAAAATGAGTTTTCAATCATCTAACCTTAGCATGAGGGAGTAGTTGAAATAATACTAATATTTAGTGATGTTAACGATCCAACTCCGATCCACCTAAACGAAATTTACCAATGAGCAAGAGACGTTCCTGTTCTCTCTAGGGTATTTCGAGATGCCTCCTCCAATCCCTGATCCTCCTATTTATAGGGAGGGATCATTATTCAGTGTACTCAGATGGCTTGCGTCCCAACGTAATCTTTTGGTGTCATGGAAGAAGTTTCCTTGGTGGGCTACTTTTCAGACTGTCAAGGGTGGCGCCTCCTCTTGCTCTGACTCCCTGTGAAATGATGTCACGTCACATCAACTCTTGCTTCTTTTATACTCTTTCTCCGACACAGTCTGTGATTTGCTCAAGGCTTTCCCTGGCCGTCTGGCCGACCGATGTTGTGTTCTCTTCTTACGGTCGGTCATGGCCGGACGGTAGATAGCCCCTTAAGTTTTGATTCTTATTTTCAAGAATCAAACTTCACTCTTGTCGGTCATGACCATGATCCTTTCGGTCTTGTCGTGGGAAGATATGTCGTTTGGCTTTTCCCTAGAAAAGTTTTAAAACGTTGTAACCCCAGGTTTTGCGCGCCTAATGATGAGGCCTTCATTAATTGTGCGCCGTTTTCCCTTCCTAAGGAATGCGTAATGATAGTGATTGCCCAAAGTCTTTAATGCACTGATACTTCCTTCGCTTCTTCTATTCCTATCTTCTCTTCCATGCCACTTTTCCTCATGTCACATTCTTAGAGTTTCTCTGAGCTTCCTTGCGTTTCTTCTTCTTTGTTTGCTTCCCCACCTCCCTCAACGACCTCACTACACACGATTATGGACACCGCCTTTTCTATCGCTGTTTCTTTAATTATTTTTTTTCCTTTTGTCTTCTGTTTTTAATTTTCAACTTTCCTTTCTCCCTTCAATCTATTGAAAATCCCTTTCTTCTTTCTGGTTGGGTCTGAAACTGACCCTACCTCTCTTCGTCGCAGGGGGTCCTTCTGAAGGTGTCATTGGTTTTTCTTAGGAAAATCGGTCCCCCAACAAAGTCGCGTTGGGGACCGACTCTTCTTCTCAAGACGACCTTTTAAGTTCGTCGAGTTCTGGAGAAGTGTTCCCTTTCGAGATTTGGTACAGGGACAATTCTGAGGATGATACTTCTGAAGGCCCCTTCTCTTGGGTGGACTCGGATGTCAAGAAGGTTTCTTCCCTCTACATTCAAGGAAGTCTTTTGTTGGGGACGGCCAAAAAACTAGTTCAAGCCGGTCCCTAGTCCATGATGCTTTAGCCTTGCCAACCGAACGAGTCAGTCAATGGCCAACCTTCTCCTGATGAAGCCCCCTTCTTCTTCTTCTATGAGCCAGTGTTCTTGAAGCTTGGCATCAAACTCCCTTTTACGGCCTTCGAACGGTCGGTCCTTCGTGCCCTGAACGTCACTCCTTCTCAACTCCACCCTAACAGTTGGGCTTTCGTGAGGGCCTTCGAGCTCTTATGCGAAGATTGGGATCGAGTGCCTTCCCTGGGAGTGTTTTTATGGTTCTTCTCTGTGAAGAAGTTTTCCAAGGTGGGATGGTTGTCCCTAAGAGGCCGTCTAGACGCAAAGCTCCTCAAGTCGTTTCTTGAAAGTTTCAAGACTTTCAAAGATGTTTTTCAAAGTCAGCCAAGGCAAGTCTGGCCCTAATATTTTGGCCGATCAATCGGGACCCCTACTTTCCTCTATACTCTGGACTTCCCAACCAGCCGTGTCTGTTACCATAGTTCGAAAGGACTTGGAAAAATGGGAAGATGAGTTTATTGCTAAACTCGAGACTCTCCCACACCTATCTTGCTCTGAACTTATTCATGGGATAGGTTAGCGTCTGTTTCTTCCTCTTAGCATATCCTACCCTTGAAAACACATGCCTTAACATTTTTTATTTTGTTCGCAGGTTTCTTTGTTAAGTTTTTGAAGGATCTGAAGAAGAAGATTCCTCAGAATGCCGAGGAAGGAACAAGCACACCTATAGTCGCCGTGCCTGAGGCCGTTCCTTTACCTTAGGAGAAGAACACGGCTGTAAATCCCTTGATTTTATCTGAAGGATCTCAAGCGGTCACGACGTGGTCGGACGAAGATCGGCCAGTTGATGAAGAAATTCTAGAGAGACCAGCTAAGCGCGTTCATCTTGAAGAACCTGAAGAGCCCCAGGATAACCGCTCATTATGTGGAGTTGGTTTGGTCTCTCGAGGGATAATCCTTGGTCGGCCATCTAGTCTTTCCATGTGGATGCGTTCTAGGTCGGTCACGAAAGTAGTGGACCGAACAATGTTGGCCCCTTCAGATGGCTTCTTAATAAAGTAGCTAGGTGTTTTAGGAACCTTAGACGCTATTCAGCGTTTGGCTGGTTGCTCGGCCATCTTAGCTCGTGCGGCCGAGGCTGAATTCAGTCCGATGGCCGATCGTCTGGTGCAGGTGGAAGAGGATAAGCAAGCTTGGGAGAGGGCCCATGTTGAGTTCGATCATCAACTTGATCTTTTGAAGAAAACTATAGTCGACCTTCAGGAGGAACTGCAACGCTCTAATGATAATCATTCTTCAGCCCAGGCCAAGTGGGAAGTGACTCGAGCTTCTCTTACCACTGAGGTAGAAGATGCTAAGAGATCTCTCCTGGTCGATCAGGAGAAAATTTCATCTTTGGAGTTCGACTTGGTTAATCTTCAAGCGGAAATTGCTGCGTAGAACGATCAGATAAAGATCAAGGATGCGACTATCCTTCAGCGAGGGACGGCCATGGTGCACCAATACGAGCATGGTTTCAATCATGCTCTTGCTTAAGTCAAAGTTTTGCACCCGGGCTTAGAACTCTCGGGGATCGATCCCTATAAAGAAATTGTAGATGGTAGGATAGTGGATGTCCCTTCCCCTAATGCTTGACTTTCCTTTTGTAATTTTTGTTTGAATGATTTAGAATTTTATACTATCTTATTTTACTTCGATCGATTGGTTTAACTTGCTGATTTTTACAAGTTTCCGCGAGCGAGTTGAGTGAATTGCCGACTTATTTTGAGCGAGCTGTCGATTTATTTGTACAAGTTCGACCGCTTGGTTTAATTTGCTGATTTTTACAAGTTTCTGCGAGCGATTTTGAGTGAATTGACGACTTATTTTGAGCGAGTTGTCGACTTATTTGTACAAGTTTTCGTGAGCGAATTTATATTAATCAGTTGTTGTGTTCAACCGCATAGTCGCGCCCCGTGGCTAGCCTTGTGGCTGACCATCTTCAGGCTTTTTTCTGCCTAGTCGCGCCCCCGAACTAGCCCTATGGCTGACCGTTATCGGGCTTGCTTTTTCCTAGTTGTGCCCTCGGACTAGCCTTGTGGCCGACCATTATCGTGCTTATTTGGAATGAGTAGATAATTCTGAAAAGACTTTCATTCATTCAACTGTAATACATGCGCAGAGAAGCGGCATTCCATGTTCGGGGAAACTTCTTCTTTTCTAGGCTTTCTAGGCGGTATGCTCCTTGCCCTACCTCCTCGATTATTCTGAACGGTCCTTCCCAATATGGTGTTAGTTTGTTTTTGTTGGTGCTTAGAGTAATTCTTTTCAGGACTAGGTACCCTGTTTTGAAGTTTCTTGGGACGACCTTTCGATTGTACTTCCTTGCTGCCCTTGTCTTCATAGCATATTCTTTTACGTGGGCTATCTCCCTAGCTTCTTGTAACATATCCAGGTTGGTTCTTAGTTCTTCTTCATTCCCACTTGGCTCAAATAGGGTGGTCCTGGGGGAGGGTTCTCCTATTTCGATTGGGATCATTGCTTTAGTGCCGAAAGTGAGACGAAAAGGAGTCTCATTAGTTGTTGAGTGTGGGGTGGTATGATAGAACCACAGAACTTGAGGTAGCTCTTCTGCCCATCGGCCTTTAGCTTCTTCCAACCTTTTCCATAATCCTTGCAGTATGACCTTGTTTGCAGCTTCGGCTTGGCCGTTGGACTGGGGATGCCCGACCGAGGTGAACAATTGTTTTATCTTTAACTCCTTGCAAAATTTGACCATCCCCTTTGAGGCGAATTGAGTACCATTGTTGAATACTATTTTGGCCGGTATGCCAAATCTACAGATGATTTTTTTCCAATAGAATCGTTTAATTCTTTCGGTCGTGATTGACGCGACCAGCTCCGCCTCGATCCACTTCGTGAAGTAATCTACCGCCACGATCAAAAAATTTACTTGCCTTGGTGCTGGGGGAAAAGGTCCCAAGATATCTACTCCCCATTTAAAGAAAGGCCAAGGGGATATGATGGGGTGTAGGCATTTTTGGGGTGCTTTGTGTCCTTCAGCAAATTTCTAGCATTTGTCGCATTTTTTCACATATTCCAAGCAGTCTCTTCTGAGCGTTGGCCAATAATAGCCAGCTCTTACTATTTTCCTGGCCAATGCTCTTCCACCAATATGAGTGCCGCATACCCCTTCGTGCATTTCCTTTATGACATAGGTCGATTCCTCGTCCTCCAAGCACCTAAGGAGTGGGAAAGAGAAGGCCCTTCTGTATAAGTGCTGTCCTAGGAGGGTGTACTTGGCAGCTTCCTTTGCTACCTTCAGAGCCTCTCCTGGGTTGTTTGGGGTTTTTCCATTTTGGAGGTAGTTAAAGATTGGCTTCATCCAGGTAGTTTTGTTTTCAACGTCCAAAACTTTCGACCGATCAATGATTAGTGTGCTCAGCTTTTCATGTATAACCGTCCTCTGTTGTCCTCATCTCTGCGTACTGGCCAACTTCACTAATAAGTCAGCCTGTTCGTTCTGATCCCTCGGTACATGCAAAAGGACGAAGTTGTCAAAAGAGGAGGCCATGGCTGAGGCTCTATCCCGGTATTTGGCCAATTGGAGATCTTTGGCTTGGTAATCTCCATTAATTTGCCCAATGATGAGTTTTGAGTCACTTTTAGCCGTGAGTTTCTTCGTTCCCAATTCTTGGGCCAGCTTCATCCCTGCCAACAATGCCTCACACTCTGCTTGGTTGTTGCTGGCTTTGAACTCAAATTGCAGGGATTGTTCTATCAAGATTCCGGTTGGTCCTTCCAGAATGACTCCGGCTCCACTTCTAGTATGATTGGACGATCCATCAAATGAGAGGTACCATTCTCCTTCTTCCTCCCTCCTTCCTTCGGGGGTTAATTCCACGAGGAAGTCTGCTATTGCTTGAGCTTTGATGTGGCCTCGGCTCTCAAATGAAATATCAAATTCTGATAGTTGTATGCTCCATGCCACCATCCGTCCGACCAGGTCTGGTTTTCCTAACACCTGACGAATTGGCAAATTTGTTCGTACAATTATGCTAAAGTTTTGAAAGTATGGTCGTAACCTTCTGGAGGCGGTCATGAGAGCTAGGGCAGCTTTCTCTATCTGCGGGTATCGTGTACTAACACACTGGTCATTGCTCTCCTTCCTTTTCCTGTACTAATACAGCACTTATGGCATTTTCAGAGGTAGAAAAATAGAGGCACAATGGGATACTTGGAACCGGACGTGTCAGAACCAGCGGAGCAACGATCGTCGCTTTTAGTTTTTGAAAAGCCTCTTCGCATTTGCTTGTCCAGGTGAACCTCCCTTTCTTCAATGCCCCGAAAATGGGTTGTGCCGTTTCTGCCGATCGAGGGATAAACCGCGATAGGGCAGTGATCTTTTCCATAAGTTGTTGGACTTCCTTGACGCCTTGAGGGCTCCTCATGTCAATTATTGCTTGACACTTGTCCAGGTTAGCTTCTATGCCCTTTTCGGTCAGCATGAATCCCAAAAACTTCCCTGCCTACACTCCAAAGGAGCACTTTTCAGGGTTCAGCCTTAGTTGATGGTCTCTTAACGTCTTGAAAACGCGTTCTAACGTTACACAATGTCTATTTGCCTTCTCGAATTTTACGACCATGTCGTCCACATATACTTCTATATTGACCCCAATTGTCTTCTCAAAAATCTTGTCCATCAAGCGCCGGTAGGTAGCCCCAGCATTTTTCAGGCCAAATGGCATGACCTTGTAGCAAAAAACTCCTTCCTCGGTTATGAAGGCTGTTTTTTCCTTGTCGAAGGGGTGCATCCGGATTTGGTTATAGCCTGAATAAGCATCCATGAAACTTAGAAGTGCATACCCTCTTACTCCATCTACTAGTCAGTCGATGCTGGGTAGGGGGTACGGGTCTTTAGGGCAGGCTTTGTTTAGGTCGGTGTAATCCGTGCACATTTGCTACCAATCGTTGGCCTTTTTAACCATCACTACGTTGGCGAACCATGTGGGGTATTGTACCTCCCTGACGAAACCAGCTGTTATCAACTTTCTGACCTCTTCTCTAACGGCCGCTCACTTTTCCTCCCCTTGTTTCCTTTTTTTCTATGCCACTGGTTTGGAATCTAAGCTGACCGACAGGCAGTGGCACATAAAATTTGGGTCGATACCTGGCATATCCTTGGCAGACCATGCGAAAACGTCCATCTTTCTTCGGAGAGTCTAGACAAGTCGGTCTTCTTCCTCTTGATCTAGGGCCTTGTCGATCTTCATTTTTTGGGTGTCCGAAGGTCTGATTTGCACTTCTTTGAGGTCCCCCACCAAATGGGGCCTCTCTTCGGTGGAGAAATATCGCAGGTCAAGGTCGAAGTCCAAGACATTCACCCCAGGTCCTTTTGTAGTCGATTCCACTCTCAAACTATCTTCATAACATCTTTTGGCCACTGTTGCGTCCGCCCAAACAATAGCCACTGTTCGCCCGGCAAGGAACTTCATGCAGAGGTGGTGGGTAGAAACAATAGCTTCTAACTTGTTCAGTGCTAGTCGTCCTATAATTATGTTATAAAAGGCTTCAGTGTCAACGACCGTGTACAAGACAAGGATCGTCCTAGTCCCATTTCTATCTCCAAACGTTGTTTCTAGCTCCACTGTTCCTTTTATGGGGACTCGTTCACCCGCGAATCCGTAGAGAGCTCCTTCGCCCTTGGTTAGGTTCTGGATTCCCAACCTTTTAACGGTCGTCCAATATAAAATATTGGCTGAGCTGTCCTGGTCCACTAGCACCTTCTCGATCTTATATTCTTTAGCCACGACAGATATGACCATGGGCTCATCACACCCCGTCCTTCCTCTCCTGATGTCCCGGTCGGTAAAAGTGATAACCGGTCCCGACGTCCGTCTTCCCAGAGGGGTTATGTTGGCTCCCATGAGTACCGTTTGAACCTCCCTCCTTCATCGGTATTCTTCCGAAGGGGGTTTGCAGACGCCTCCTGAAATGGTAAAGATGGTGCCCTTATGCGAAACTGGGCTATTTTGCCTTGACCTACTTCGTCTTCTTCTGGTTGACCATTCTTCTCTCTGTCCTGGCTTTTCCTGTATCCTAACATATTGGTTCAAACATCCCTCCTGGATCAATCGCTCGATATGGGTCTTCAAGGTCCAACATGCCTCTGTTGAATGGCCCATGGTACGGTGGAAATCACACCAATCAGCCCGGTTATTCCCCAAGACCTTTCCATCAAAGGGAGGGGGAAATGTAGTAATCTTGTATGACATATCTCCCTCAAGATTTGGGCTCTTTTTTCATTCAGTGGGGTGAAGTGCTTGTTATCCTTTTGGGTCATCTCCGACTGTCTTGGAGCATCTAGTCTGTGAGTTGTCCTTTGTTCGATTATTCGATTGTTGTTTTTCCTGTTTTGTGAGCGTTCTTCCTCCAGCCATTCTGTCTGATCTTCTTCGGCCTCCACATGCTTTTCAGCCCTTACCTAGATTTCTTCCATGCTGGTCGGCCATTTGAGGGCCAGAGAGTCGCTGAACGGGCTGGCCTTTAATCCTTTTTGAAAGGCTTTTATGAAAAATTTCTGGTCCGGGTCATTTACACGGACAGTCGCGTTGTTGAAACGAGCTAGATAACTCTTTAGGCTTTCCCCCTTAGCTTGCCTAATGTCAAATAAGTCGGCCACTTCTAATCTTTTCGCCTTGTTGGCCGCGAACTGGGAAGCAAACGCGCTGGCCAGGTCATTGGAAGTTCAAATGGTCCTAGCCGGCAATGTTGCCATCCATTGCATCGCTACACCCCTTAGCGTACCCGGGAAAAGTTTACAACTTAATTTATCATCCCCTCCGCTTATATACATTTGCGTTTGGAAAGCCTGCAAATGAGCGTGAGGGTCTTGTGTTCCATCAAAGGGTTCCACCATCACCTTCCTAAAATTTGGTGGAACCTGAGTTTCATAAATCTCCTGACTAATAGGTTGTCCCTAGAAGATTTGGGGGGAATTCTCCATTTGCGTGGATGATTCTCCCCCATGAGCTGTCTTGGCCGCTTCCAGCTGTCATCGAAGTTCTTCCTCTCTCTCTTGTGCCCTTCTCAGGGCCTCCATGTGTTGTTCCTCCGTCTGTCTATATCTCCTTTCGGCCTTTGCACTCAGGCGAGACTGGTCATCACTACGTGCCTATAATGAGGCTACAGTATGGAACAATCTATGGAGAGTATCTTCTTCTCCTTCATTTGTGGAACTTGCTTGGTTTCTTGTTATCGGCATTTCTCAGGGCTAGACTTTTCTTTTTCAGAAAAACTCTTAAGTGGTTGGGATGAATTTTATCTTGCCCCACGGTGGTGCCAATGTTCTCTCCAGGGTATTTCGAGATGCCTCCTCCAATCCCTTATCCTCCTATTTATAGGGAGGGATCACTATTCAGTGTACTCAGATGGCTCGCGCCCAACGTAATCTTTTGGTGTCAGGGGAGAAGTTTCCTTGGTGGGCTACTTTTCAATCTGTCAAGGGTGGCGCCTCTTCCTGTTCTGACTCCCTGTGAAACGATGTCACGTCACATCAACTCTTTCTTCTTTTATACTCTTTCTCCGACACGGTCGGTGATTTGCTCAGAACTTTCCCTGGCCGTCTAGCCAACCGGTATTGTGTTCTCTTCTTACGGTCGATCATGGTCGGACGGTACATTTCCTCGTCATGTCATTGTAACATTATACGTGCAATTTGTGTTATAAGCCCAAGTCTAAGGCCCAAGTGGACAAAGGATACGTATAATCATAAGGGTATTAGAGGAAGGACCGTTAGAATTAGTTTTAACTTGTTCCTGCAATTTGAGGAAAATTCTGGAATTGGAGGCTCTTCTTACGCCCTGGAAGTTGCAGAACAGAATTACTTTCTCCTGTATATAAAAAACAAATATTTAATTTATCAAAATTAATAAAAATAATTAAATTAGTTAGTTTTAATTAATAATATTATAAATTTAAATTTTATTTTAAAAATATTTAATAAATATATCTACGTTGATAGAAAATAAGTGAATGACTATTAATAAACGTCACGATAAATAAAGAATATAAATAAAAACTAATACATTAAAAAGTGGAATTTTTTTTTATAAATAAAATAAAAAAATAACTTTAATTTATCCTTTTTATATAGAACAAGAGCTAATATTTTTTTAAAAAATAAAAAATACAATAATAGTCAAAAGACTCAAACTTACAACTTTGTGCATATTTCTCACACATTGCACTACTAGGCCGACCCCAGCGCTTCGTAGTATCTTCTATTTATACATACTACACCAATATTTAAAAACAAGTAATAAATTAAGCATTGCTTTCCTTTTTATTTTATCTTATGTTCCTTTCTATGTTTTTGGAGTTTGTTTGCTTCTTTTTTTTTATTTTAACATTTCCTTGTTATGTTTCTCGATATTCCTTTTCTCGAAATAAGGTGGTATCAATTTGCGCATGCTCATCACATCAACATCTTAATTTAGTTGACCATACATAATATAAATTCGAGTACAAGCGTTACTTTCTTTCGTTATAGGGTTTTACTAGCTTTAATTTGGCTTTGTTCAGAGTAACTTAATATTCAAAAGAGAAAAAAAAAATTAATGAAAAGAAAAAAGAAGAGATATCCTGATTTGGTTCAAAAGAAAAAAAAAGAAAATATATTAACTTATTTAGCTTATAGCAGAGGAAAGGAAAAATACCAATAATATCTACAATTCTTATAAAATGAAAGAAATAAAAATAATAAATAGGTTTTGCTTCTTCAAATTTAGATCAATTTTATTTCGTCCTCTAAATTTAAAATTATTTTTTTTAATCATTCACGTATATAATTGAAATAGAAGAATATTATTAATTCTAAAATTTTTCTCGAATATTTTTCTATTCTTTTCTTATACACGTGTATTTTATTTGTCATGTAAAAAAACAAAAACATATTTAAATTAACAAAATATCAAAAAAATTTAATTTGCACAATCCAAAAATTTAAAAGAAAAAAGGCAATTTTAATTCCTACATTTTTCCTTTCCCTCGTCTCTAAATTTCTGAATCAAACAAAATAAAATTAAAAAAATCTTCATTTTCTTTTCCTTTCATCTTCTCTCCAACCAATCAATGGTGGTTGATTCTATCACAAGGGCTTACTTCAGACCCTTCATCATAATTTTAATCCGTAGGTGTGTCTAGATGAAACATTTTGAAAAAGAAATGTATTATTTTTAAAAGAATTTAAAATATTTTGCCCTAAAATGATGTGTTTGGATACTCATTAAATTGAATTTTAAAATTAGAGGTTATTTGGTCGATTATTTTCATTACCTAAATGTAAGGAAATTAGAATCATCACCAAACAGGTCGAATTCTCGGAATTCCTACTTGTTCTCTCAGGTACTTTTCTTTCTCTCTGTCAAGCTTGTTTTCTTGCGTACTTCTCTTTCTCTCTATCATATTCATACTCTGGTGCACGGTCTCGCATGCTTTTATTGTAGCTTCTCTTGTTTTTCTCTCTGCAGTTTTCTCTTCATCAGGATTTTTTACTCTTCTTTTATCTCCTATCCTATTCTTTTCTCTCTCCCTCTCATTGCTTTTTTATTCTCAATTGTTCTATTTCTCATTTGTAGATTTGATTTTCTGCTCTTATGCTTGTTGTGATTATACAGGATGATATATGCATCCAATGAATGATTCAGGTGCATTGATGACAAAACCAAAAAAATGTCACTAGAAATTTCTTATGGAAAGCGTCATACAGAGTTATTTTTTGTTTGCATTGTCTCTTTGCTATGGAGTAATTCTGTTTAAAAAGTCCATTAAATGATAAAAGTAACACGTTAAGCAACAAGAACTGCAACTACAGAGAGTAGATGAATTTCATCATGGCAACATCTATCTTAACAAATCATTTAAAATACAGAAAATTTAAATTGTCCAAGCAATTTAAATTGTTTTACCCAAACAAGAAAATAAAATAAATGAAAGGAATTTAATTGATGAAATTAAGTTTCCATTAATTTTAAATTACTTAAAATTTTAAAATCCTCTATCCAAACACTACGTAAAAGTAATCGTTATATTTCAAGCAACCAAGGCGTGAGAAAGCAATAGGATGCTAACCGACTGAAAGCGTTTGATGAAGCATGATTCCACAACAAAAATCAAGTAGTTGATCTATTGAGTAGAAGTTATCAATGTGAAATATATTCGACTTCAATTTTACAATTTGATTAAAATTCCAAGATTCAGTTTCAAATGAACTACCAGAGGAAATGGGGACAAAATTACAGGTATAAGTATAAGTATACAGATGAATCTTATGACCAGATAAACACATGTAGAATAGATAGACTTCCCTTGTTTCTGAACGAAAAATAATTACAATAGTTCATACTTGGAAAGATGGGCACAAATTTACTGGCAATTAGTTTGAAGCCTACCAACCACAATCAACAAAAATGCTTTCTCTAACTCCTGCTCTATCTTTCATCAATTTTTGCTCCTCTTTCTGCTTTTTGAAAAGAACAACTTCTCTTAGTCAAACTTCAAAGTCTTTCCCTCTTGCTGCTGCTTCAATGGTTCGGCAGGGAAGTATTTTATACCAACTAGATCACCAACTCTGCTGAAAACCTAAGAAAGGAGAACAACCCCAACAAATCATAAGATAAAATATACTGATAGAGTTGGAATCAGAATTATGAAAAAATGCAATTTCTTTATTGATAGTGAGTTAAGTCTACAATGGTTACTGGTATTTGAGAGACCAGCACTCTCCCTAATTTCACTTCACAATTTCAATGCCCCCCTCTTTCTTTCTCACTCTATTTATATTCTTTCCTATTCTATAACTAACTATCTACTGTTAGTTAGGTTGTTACTCTGTTATGATCTATTTTACGGAATTGATCCCCTGTTGCGCTTCAATTCCTCCTCATATAAAGAAGGTCGAGATCTATCAATACCCCCCTAAAAGATTCACCTTGTCCTCAAGGTGAATATGAGGAAAGGCTCCATCAATGCAAGCTGCTTGCTCCAAAGTGCTCTCCCACTCCAGTAGGTCTGCCCATTTAACAAATACTGCCCTGTCACCTGAAGCATTAAATCGTGAGTCCATAATTTTTTCTGGCTGCAGCAACAGCTCTTGTTCAGTAGAAAGTGTTGGTGGCAGGGGTTCAGGTTGTAAGTTTGGATGCAAAGTGGGTGAATTCCACTGTTCTGGTAGTCTCAACTTGTAGGCAACAAGACCAACCTTCTCTATGATTTGATACGGGCCATAGAACCTTGGACACAACTTCTCATTGGATTTTCTATCCAAATACTTCATGCAATTCAGTTGAAGCTTGAGAAGGACCCATTCCCTCGTTTGATAATCAACTTGTCTCCTATGTTTATTGGCATATGACCTCATTTGGTCTTGTGCTTTCAACAAATTACTTCATAACTCAGACAATATTTCATCTCGTTGCTGTGCCAAACGATTGACGACTTCTACCTTTGAGGGAATGGTAGTGCCCTTCAGCAGAAGAGGAGGAGGGTCCTGTCCATAAAGAGACTTGAATGGTGTCATTTTTGGTTGCAACACTGTAATTGGTGTTGAACCAGAATTCTGCCCATGCCAACCAATCAGGCCATTGTTTAGGTTTAGTACCTGTAAGACAACACAAGTTTCCAGACATCTATTCACAACTTGTGTTTGTCCATCCATTTGGGGATGGTAAGCAGTGCTAAACTTCAATTGAGTCCCTGCCTTTTTTAATAGTTCTTTCCAAAACTGATTCATGAAAATCCCTATCTGATACAATCGAAGATGGAAAGCCATGTCATCTCACCACTTCCTGTAAAAACAGAGCAGCCACTTCCATAACAGTAAAGGATGGCCAAGTGCAACAAAGTGAGCATATTTTGTTAAGTGAACAACCACCACCATGATAGTATCCTTCCCCTTTGTTTTAGGCAGCCCATTAATGAAGTCCATGGATATGTCAGCCCATACCTGAGTAGGAATAGATAAGGGTTGTATTAATCTGGGGATAAGGTTTCATACTAATTGTGTTGGCAAACCTCACAGTTGGCTACAAACTCCCGAATATCCTTGTGCATTCCCTCCCAATAAACTACTCCAGCCAGATGTAGGTTTATAGGTTTTATAAAAACCTGAATGTCCCCCTGTATGAAATTCCATCAAAAGTGTGGGAATTCAAGATGAGCTCTTAAGGCTAACTTTTCTTTATAGAACACCTTATCCCCTCGTAACTGATAATAATATTCATGAGAATTAGGATTAGAAATCAGATCTTGAGTCACCTTTTGGAGGGCTGCATCTTTCTGAACTTCTTCTACCCATTGTTCTCCATCAGTAAATTTCAAAAAAGAAATAGCAGCATATGTGACACTCCTGGATAGCACATCTGCTACTGAATTTTCTCTCCCGGGCTTGTATTGTATCTCAAAATCATATCCCAACAATTTAGATGCCCATTTATATTGCTCCTCAATATTGAATCTTTGTTGAGTAAAAAATTTTAAGCTATGCTGGTCAGTAAGACTGGTAATGCGATGACCTAACTAATATTGACGCCACCTTTGGACTGCCTGAACTACTTCCATCAGCTCTCTCTCATAAACTGATTTCTATTGGGATTTTTCTGACAAACCTTTACTCCAAAAGGTCAAAGGCTTACCCTCCTGTAATAGTACAGCACCTAAACCTTTGCTCGAAGCATCGTTTCATGAATTGATACAGTCAAGATAGGTAGGTGTTAGACATTGGCCTCCAATTACAAGGACCTTTAGTAGGAGGAAGTTCATTAATATTGTTCGGCCTGGGCCCATTAATAATGTTGAGTTGAGGCCTGAAGCTAAAACTTGTGTAGCTAATAATAAATAGGAGTATAGGAGGGAAGTAGCAGTTAGTTAGATTTTGAAACAGAATTGGTTGGGAGGGACTAGGCTCTAGAATTCCTAGAGGACTTGTAAACTTCTTTCTCCGTATCACTCTTTTTGTTATCATCTCTTTTGGGAGCATTTCCCAGATATCATCATCAATAAACAAGATATTTTCCAGCATTCTTGGTGTAGTTTCAGTCAGTTTCTATCAACTGATATCATAGCTATCGATTCTAGGGACTGTTTCATGGTTCATACTCAAAGGATGGAAGCAAGACTTGAATTCTTGGAGCGTGGGTATGAGAATTTCATGAAGGCTCATGAGGAAGACAAGCAAGAAATAAGACAGGTTCTTGAAGAGGAAAGGGTGGAAAATCGTACGCAATTCAATAACATGTTGGAAATCCTTAATCAACAATCAAGGCGAAATGGTCGTCATACCCACACAACAGGTGGGAGTAATGCTAGTGACTAAGGACAATCCAAAGAAAGATGGCTTGATTCATAAAAGGGTTATGGCATCAACTCAAAACTCCCTTATTTTCAAGCAAAGATGTGTATGGCTGGGTAACCAAGACTGCGCGGTACTTCAAATTAAAAAGGGTATCTAATTCAGAAAAACTCCAAGTCGCCATGGTCACAACGGAGGGTAAGGCGTTGACATGGTACCAGTGGTAGGAGTTTTGTGCTTTGGACCCCACATGGTTGGATTTTTTCGTACTGCAATTATTGAGCAAATCCAACCATCTATATCCTAAAACCCACATGAATTTTTTATGAGCCTCAAGCAAACTGGCTTGGTGGAAGTGTATAGGGAGCAATTCAAGCTATATGCGGGGCCACTCAAAGCGGTAGACCAAGAGTATCTCAAGGGGATTTTCTTTAATGGGTTAAATGATTTGATAAGGACTGAATTGAAGTTGCACCCCTTGAAAACATTGCCCGAACTAATGGGATATGCACAAAGGATCGATGAAAGAAATTCAATACTCAACCAAGGGGTTTTTGGGAGTAACAAGGGAGGGGGTTCTAGTCATTTCAATACAAAGACCAATGACATGACATAGGAGGCAGGGACCAAGAACCAATAGACAATAGGAAACAAGAACATAATCTCAAGAAGTGATCCTAACAACCTAAAGACCATAGATTCCGTCAGGGATAGAGGATTCAAAAGGATGTTAGATGCCAAAGTGCAAGAAAGGAAACTAAAAGGGTTGTGTTTTCTTGCGATGAGAAGTTTGGGCTTAGACATGTGTGGACCAACAAGCATGTGCAAGTATTGATCTTGGAGGAGGAAAGTGGGGTAGGGGAAGGGGAAGCTGACTTAGAAGGTCAAGAAAGGGATCTCTCTAGAACTTGTAACTTTCTAGAATAGCATCACATGTCTAACTTCAAAGAAATCCATTTAAGATGTGAGGAGATTTAGCCAGTAAGAAAGTGGTGGTTTTAATTGATTGTGGAGCTTCACACAATTTCATTTCCCCTATTTTAGTGGAGGGTGACTAAAACACATCCATATTGATAGAACCCAAATTTTAAGAGAAAACAAAAAATAGTATTATTGGTTAAAAAAGGAACTATTACAGGGGAGGAATCCTAGTAATCCCAGAGCAAAGCTCCTCAGAGAAACAATTTCTCTATAACCAAGTGGATCCAAATGACACTAACTAACTCCCCTATTCCTCCCACTTTGACCTATATCATGCTGCCTAGCATAACAACCTACCAAGTTAGCCTCTAACTAACTCACTCTCTACACCCTTATATTCCTATAGGTGTGGACCTTCCAAATCTTGGGTTTGTCCCAATAACTAAACCAACCTCAGTCTTAGTGTCTGATGCTCTATCACTTCCCACTGCTGGAGGAACAAACTTGTCCTCAAGGTTAGGAGAAGGAAATTGGTCATGCAAGAGTAGTTCATCTTCACCTGTAGCATCTACTTTAGCCAATCTCTTCCATTGGCCAAGATATTGTTTCCGAGTGTTGCTATCCTCCCCATTGTCTCTACTAGTCAGGATTGATTCTGGCTCCAAAAAGTCATTCACTTTTAACATAAGTGCCCCATCAATTAACCTTTTAAGTTGCTCTAGGTTTCCCTTGAGCAAAAAGTTCATAGTCATCTCTTTCCAATCCATTACTACCTTCCCCAAGTCCTTAAGCCAAGCCACTCCAAGGATCATGTCCAAATCCACTAAGTACAATATGTATGCCTCGATAGTGATCTCAATGTCACCCAATTGAATGCCTACATAACTACATTTTCCCCTTGTCATGACCTTGTAACCACCACCCACACAAACACCCACTTCTCGTGTCCTAATCACTGCTGGATCTAAAGCAGTGACAACCTGAGGATAAACAAAATCCCCATTACCTATCAATACCAACATCGAGACCCCTTCACATGTCCAAGTGCATAGCCATGGCTACAAAGCTCCATTACTTAACACTCTATCACTTCCTCTCTCCAATATCATCAACTAAAATTGTGAGGACCTCCCCCGTACCTCTTGGTCATGGCTTGTTTCATCTTAAGCCATATCAAGTGGTCCTCAGTCTCGTTCAATAGGTTAAACCAATGGATGGTGGACCCCTCCATGCTAAGTTTCACAAACTTGACCTACACTTCCTTCAACGTGCCTTGCACCTCAAAGTATGTATTCACTTGTGTGATCCATCCCACCAAATCAATACCACCAAACAAGGGCAGTTCCACCTTCCTTTCTACCCTTCGATACTCAACCAATGGATCTCCATGGGAAAACAATGCACCTCCTCTACCACTATGCCCTTCATTGGCAGAGCATCGATCCAACAGTTTGGCCATCTCTAACATCAAAGATTGGTGAAAACTCCATTAATGATTGCTTGACGAAATCCTCCAACCTAATAACCCTAGCTTCCAATGCCTCAATCTCTTAGTCATCTTCGGCAGCATGGACAATTCCTCACAATAAATCTGATAGGTCAAACCAATTGATAGAACCCAAATTTTAAGACAAAATAGAAGATAGTATTATCAGTTAAAAAAGGAACTATTACAGGGGAGGAACCCTAGTAATCCCAAAGCAAAGCTCCTTAGAGAAACAACTTCTCTATCACCAAATGATCCAAATGACTAACTCCCTATACCCCCACTCTTCCCTATATCACACTAACTAGCATAACAACCTACCAAGTCAGCCTCTAACTAACTAACTCTCTACACCCTTCTATTCTTATGGGTGTGGACCTTCCAAATCTTGGGCTTGTCCTAATTGAAGCCCAATAACTAAACCAATCTCACTCTCAGTCTCCGATGCTCTATCACATACATTGTGGAGGTAGGAAATGGGAGAAGGATTAGAGGTGAAAGGTTATGTCACAATCTTAACTTGTAAATTCAGGGGATAGAAATTCAACAAGATTTCTATGTGTTTGAATTGGAGTATCTGATTTGGTGCTTGGCATGGAATGGTTGGCAAGCCTAGGTATTAAAAGGAGAACCAGTCATGTCTAGAGCAGTTGCATCCTTGAAGTCAATCATGAAGGCTATGCAAAATGAGGGCCAAGCGTTCATCATTGAATACAGACACTATTGGGTTAGGTTGACCCTGCAACAGTAGCACCTAAGTGGATTACGAGGATACTATAAAGCTTTTCAGAAGTCTTTCAAGAGCCCCAAGGCCTAGCCCCATCTAGAAGACATGATCATGCCATTGTGTTGAAGGAAGAAGCTGAAATTCGAAATATTCGGCCCTCTACATATCCCCACTACCAAAAAATGGAAATAGATAAACTAATTAATCATATGCTGCAATCTAGAGTTATTAAACCTAGTGTGAGTCCCTATTCTAGTCTAATTATTCTTGTGAAGAAAAAAGATGGAGGATGGCGATTTTGTGTGGACTATAGAGCATTAAATAAAATCACTATTCTAAACAAGTTCCCTATATCGATCATTGAGGAGTTGCTAGATGAATTGGGAGGTGCTATCATTTTTTCTAAACTAGATCTTAAATCTAAGTACCATCAAAGCAGAATGAAGGAGAGTGACATCCCTACGACTACTTTTAGAACTCATGAGGGGCATTATAAATTTGTGGTAATGCCATTCAGCCTTACAAACGCCCCTTTGACCTTCCAACCATTGATGAATGAGGTGTTGAAACCATATTTGAGGAAGTTCGCACTAGTTTTCTTTGATGACATACAGTATGAGGCAGAGGAGCATAGGGTCCATCTACAAACTGTCCTTCAAATATTGAGGAAGTATCAATTGGTTGCCGATAAAATTAAGTGTACCTTTGGGCAGGAGCAAATAGAATACCTTGGCCATGTCATATTTGGTTAAGAAGTAGCCACAGACCCTGAAAAGTTAGAAATCATGATGCAATTACTGATACCTAAGGATATTAAGACATTGAGAGGATTCTAGGCCTTACGAGGTACTACAAAAGGTTCCTAAGGAATTATGGGAAAATTTCCAAGCCTTTGACGCATTTGCTAAAGAAGGACTGTTTCACTTGGCAGCAAGAAGCTCAAGCTGCTTTTGATACTCTCAAGAAAGCAGTCGCAAAACTACCCATCCTAACAGTTCTAGATTTCTCTAAAACATTCATCATTGAGACAGATGCTTCCAATGAAGGTTTGGAAGCTGTATTGCTATAAGAGGGTAGACCAATAGCTTTCCATAGCCAAGCTTTATTTCAAAGAGCCCAAACAAAGTCAGTATATCAGCCATTGTCATTGCAGCATAGAAATAGAGGAACTACTTGATGGGGCGACACTTCATCATTCATACAAAATCAGAGAAGCCTAAAATTCTTCACAGATCAATGGGTATTAGGTGAAGAACAGTTCAAATGGACTTCCAAATTGATGGGACTGGACTTTGAAATCAGGTATAAACCCAGGAGTGGAAACAAAGCTGCGGATGCTTTATCAAGGCACATGATTTATATAGCCATATCAACAATTCAGTTCTTAGAGTTAGAGTGGGAAGAAGAAGCCACTCAGCTAGTAAATTAAAGACTATAATCCAAGGCCTACTTAGAGATTCCACTACCCACCTAGGATTCTCTTTTCAAGATAGAAAATTGATGTATAAGGGAAGATTAGTATTGCCAAGGAGATCGCAAAAAGTTCCTCTCTTGTTAAAGGAATTCCACAATTCAGCAATTGGGGGTCATTCTAGGATTTTCAAAACCTATAAGAGGATCTCAACACTGGTGTATTGGGAAGGCATGAGGAAGGGCATTCAGTAGTTTGTGACGACTTGTAAGGTTTGCCAGCAATATAAGTGTCAAACTTTATCCCCAGCAGGTCTTCTCCAACCTTTGCCCACCCCTACTCAGGTTTGGGTCAACATTTCCATGGACTTTGTGGAAGGCCTCCCAAAAGCACAAGGCAAAGATGCTATAATGGTAGTAATGGACAAACTTACTACATATGCTCATTTCATTCCTCTTAGCCACCCCTTCATAGCTTGAGACGTTGCAGAGGTTTTCCTTAAGGAGGTGGTCAAGCTGCATGGGTTTCCCTCCCCTATTGTATCAGATAGGGACAAGATTTTCCTTAGTCACTTATGGACTGAATTATTCAAGGCGGCTGGAACAAAACTTAAGTTTAGCTCCGCTTATCACCCATAGTCAATTGGCCAAACAGAGGTTGTAAATAGGTGCCTTAAGACATACCTAAGGTGTGCTACGAGATCTAAGTGAAACAATGGCCAAGGTGGTTAAGTTGGGCTGAATTCTAATTTAATACCAATTACAACAGCTCTACTAGGAGCACTCCTTTTAAGGCTTTATATGGAAGAGATCCCCCACTTCTCCTCAAAGGGACTACAATCCCTCCCATGGTAGTAGAAGTTAATAAAATGACTATTTATACAGACACTATCTTAGATGACGTCAAAGCAAACTTAGCCAAAGCCCAAAATCAGATGAAAATCTGTGTGAATAAAAATAGAAGAGAAGTCAACAATACAGTAGGTGATTGGGTTTATCTCAAGCTACAACCTCACAGGTAGAAATCGTTGGCAAAAAGGAGGAATGAGAAGTTGAGTCCACAGTTTTATGGTCCCTATTAGTTGATGAAAGCAGTAGGACCAATGGCCTACCAATTGGCATTGCCCCCAGAAAGCAAAATCCATACAGTCTTTCATGTATCCCTCTTGAAGAAAGTTGTGGCTCCCTCGGTTACTTCACAGCCACTCCCCATTATGTTAGCAGAAGACCTGGAGTTACAAGTTGAACCAACAACAGTAGTGGCAGCCTGAAATAGCCCTTCAAGAGTTGCTGAAGTGTTGATCCAATGGCAGGATCTTCCCACCTTTGAAGCCACTTGGTAATCAGCAAATGTGATCAAAGAGCAATTTCCAAACTTTCACCTTAGGGACAAGGTGAAACTGTTAGGGGGGAGTATTGTTAGACATAAGCCTCCAATTACAAGGACCTATAGTAGGAGGAAGCCCATTAATATTGTTGCGCCTGGACCCATTAATAATGTTGAGTTGAGGCCTGAAGCTTAGAACTTATGTAGCTAATAAATAGGAGAATAGGAGGGAAGTAGTAGTTAGTTAGATTTTGAAACAGAATTGGTTGGGAGGGACTAGGCTCTCAAATTCCTAGAGAACTTGTAAATTGTTGGGTAGCCAAAAACCCAAAAAAAAAAAACAGAGAGGCACGCATAATGATAGATTAGATTGAAAACGAAACCCTCTATTCACTCCTCTTTATAATAGACTCAAAATAGGAAATGGAGACTATCGCTCCTTACACAGCCTCAAAACAGCAAGAAGAAATTAATCAGTAAAAGGAAATTTCCCCTGCTCCTAAGAAGGACCAGCCCCCACTCAGAATAGCCTCCACCTCAACTTTTCTCACCCCTCCACCCTCTGCTCCAACCCCCCCCCCCCAAAAAGTACTGCCCTTTCTCTCTCCTCCTGATTCCCCCTAAATCTCCTCCCTCCTCTCCTCATGTACCACCTGTCCTTTCTATTATACCTTCTCTCTTCTTTTCCTCCTCCACTATCTCTTTTACCACCTGTCCTCTTTTCTCCTCACTGACTGGAAGATTCTCTGCCACCTGTCCTCCTTTTCCTCCACCAACTAGAAGATCCGTGTAACCTCCCAACCCACTATTATTTTTCACCTCACCCACTTCACTCCTTCTCTTTCTTCTTCTATAAACTTGCATATTAGGCCTATTAATCAGCCTATCATAAATTGTTATCCTTGTATCTTTTGTTTTCATCTCTTTTGGGATCATTTCCCAGAGATCATCGATAAATGAGATATTATACGGCATTCTTGGTGTAGTTTCATCCAATTTCTATCAATAGGGTGGTAATAATATTCTTTATTTGATCAAATGCATGTTGTGCCTCTATATTCCAACAGAAATTGACTTTCTTCAATAGCTAAGTTAAAATTTTAGTAAGTTGACCATAGCCTCTCAGAAACCTGCTGTAGTAGCCTATTAACCCCAAGAATCCATGTAGCCCTTTAATATCCTTTGGTACAGGCCATAACCACCTAACTTCAGTTTCTTCGGGTCAACTACAACTCCCTTTGTTGAGATAATGTGCCCCAAATATTCTAAACTCAGCTGACCAAAACTGCATTTCTTTTTATTAACCTTCAACCCTTGCAACTATAAAATACGTAAGACTTCTCTTAATTGATCCACATGTACCTCCATACTTGGGCTATTGGCCAGTATGTCATCAAAGAAAACTAAGACAAACTTCCTTAAAAATGGCTTAAGCACCTCGTTTATAAGTGCATGAAATGTAGACGATGCATTTGTGAGTCCAAAGGGCATAACAAGGAACTCATTATGCATGCCCCTTATGAGTTCTAAAAGCAATTTTCCCAGTATCTTCCTCTCTCATTCTAATTTGATGATAGTCTGACTTAAGATCCAATATAGAAAACACAGTGGCACCTCCTAATTCATCAAGCAACTCCTCTATTACTAGTATAGGGAACTTGTTAAAAGCCCTGTAGTATACACAAAACGCCCCACCCTCCATCTTTTTTTTAACAAAAATAATTGAACTCAAATAGGGGCTAATGCTAGGTCTGATTATTCAAGCTTCCAACATTTTATTCACCAATTTTTCAATCTCAAATTTTGGTAATGAAGATACCTGTAGGATCAAAGATTTGAAAGTGTATGTGAGAGAGGGAGTTTGCTGTACCAACTGGTGTGTATAGCCGTGCACACCCAGTGTCCTTAAGTAGGTGCCGGAACCATAACCTGTGCACAGTCGTGCTGTCCAGCGATGGCAGCTGAAGGGGTACCATGAACGGCTGTGCTGAACTCTGCACAGTTGTGGTGTGTAACACGAGCATAGAATGCGACCCACTCTTGCACAACCATGCTGGAAGGTGTACATGGTCGTGCTGAATGTATGCACAACTGTGCTGAATGTGTACACAACCGTGATCGCCCTTTTTTTTATGGGTGAGAGAGAGGGGAGAGCAAAGGTGGATGAGGGAAACATTTTTAACAGGTTGCCTCCTGAAAGCGCTTGTTTAACCGTCTTGTACCTGACAAATTGCAGAATTCAAGAGACCAGTACTCTCCCTAATTTCCCTTCACAATTTCGATGCCCTCCTCTTTCTTCCTCACTATATTTATATTTTTTTAGGTTGTTACACAGTTATGATCTGTTTTAGGGAATTGATCCACTGTTCTGCTTCTATTCCTCTTCACATAGACCTTCTTAATAGGAGGTTGAGATCTATCATATACCATGTAAGTAAAATCTTCAATGAAATCCAGCAAGATAAATTTGCAGTATGTAAAATGTGCAGACACATATTGACCCTTGATATCTAACACAAACAGAAAAAGCCTTGGTAATGGCCCACAGTGACAAAGGTGTAGAAAACTAAGAAGTCACTATTTTACACTTAAGGTAACATATCCATAATCAATTAATTAATGCATTTATATGATGTATATAGTTAAATGAAAGTTACAATATATACCTCCAAGGCTTTGATAAGGTCTTCCCTTGAATGAGAAGCAGATATGCATATACGTGCTCTGGCCAGTAACAGTGGTGTTGCTGGAAATGCCACCGTCACAACAGCAACCTAAAACAGGATCATTCAATATACAAATAGTTGGATAGATAGATAAATAAATATATATACACACACATAGAGAGAGAGGGAGAGAAAGGATAACAAGAAGCCTAAATAGTTGGATGTTTATGATGTTCTCACATTTTGCTTGAGACACTCCCTTGAGAAGGCAGGGATTTTGGCTGGATTGTAAAGCATGATTGGCATTACAGGAGAATCGTTATCTCCAAGAACCTCGAATCCCATCTTCTGCAGTTCTGTCCTGAAAAAATTGCTATTTTCTCGAATTTGTGCAAGTTTCATGGCACCTATATGGTAACAACTTTGCTTCAATGCAAAGTAAGTAAAGTACATGCATGTAGACATGTAGGATTGATGCAAGTGGTGCTAGAGCAAGCCAAAGAAAAGCATAAGAGCTAGCTAAACCTCTATTGGAACCATCCTCTCCAAGAATGACTTTTATGGATGATATAATTTGTTGTGCAGCTGGTGGTGAAATTGAAGTTGCATAAAGATGAGCAGGGCAAGTGTACTTCAAGTATTTGATAAGCTCCTAACCGAAGATCCAAAAGTTCACCATAAGAATCCAAGCTTAAACTATAGTACTAGTAAAATTCAATAATTCTATGATGCAACCTGACAGAGAACAATATGAAACACATATATTAAGCAATGAGCTTCAACATATGAAACAAAATGTATTCTAGAAGTAGCTCCGTGATCATAACTTCAGTTCCAGGAAATTCAAACTCCCAAGTTCCCCCTTATTTTCTGACTTCTACAGGCCCTTTCATTTTTCTCATCACATACAATCTTAGTTATTTCATGGTGTACAGCACACTGTTGCAACAAAGGTTCATGATGTTGTCAGTGATTGAGCATTGCAATCTGAGTAGGCAACACTTTAGTGCATTGCAGATTACATTGTGTGTTTGGAATTTGAATTAGCTAGATATTATTTCAATAATTGATTAATTAAATACATTAAATAAGTTTTTTTAGAATTAAATATATGAAATAAGTTTTGTATTTGGATATATTAGAAGAAAAGTGATTTTAAGAAAATCGATTTTGTTTAGATTGTATAAAAGAAACACTTTTTTAAAGTAAAAAATTATATAAAAAATAAGCATCAAGTTATTTATAGCAATTGCTTTAGTATTTAAAATAAACAATTGACGATGATACAATGGGAAAATAAAATTTAGCCTAAAAATAAGCTGTTGGCTTTTAATCATAAACTCCCAAATTTTACTTATGGTAATAAAGCTTTTTTCTGTAGAGAAATGCTTTTACCCTCAACTTTATTTGAATCCAAACATGCTATAAATATATATATTTAACCCAATAATAATATTATACAAATAAAATAGAATGAACATAACAGACACACATGAAAAACTTCATTCATACCTAAAAATGACATAACATTATCTCATTAATTCAAAATGTCCTCAAAATTCCACCTTCTCAGGTAAAACTCAATAAAACACTGCATTCTTGTCTTGATATGGGTCAGATTTTCAGGCCTCTGGGCTAGAAATCTGCCAACAGCCACAACAGCTACAAGCACAGGAGTCTCTTAACCAGTGGTAGACAAATGCTTGCTAGCTTTCCCATTCAAAGAAATGACAAAAAGAAAGGAAGAAATCAAATAAAAGATGATAGACAGTAACTACCACTCTACCAAGACTTGTCAGTGCTAGGTGGAAGTTTCATGGTGCTCAAGGGAAACGTACATTAGTTCATATTGTGCACACTAAACAAGGGAATATCAACCTTCTTGAAACACGAGATCTTTTTATGCCTAGCCACTTATTGCCCTGCATCGCACACATTCGCTTATGCAACATTGTGCCACAAACAAATATCCATACTGTTAGAAAGTAGCCTTAATTGTGTTCACCCCTAGCTTGCCTTAGTTGCAATCTCTTTTTGGGACTGCCTTAATTGCAGCCTCAAGGGTGGTGGTTTAGTCCCACATTGACTAAAGATATGACTTAAATAGAGCTTATAAAGCTTGGACAATCCTAACCTTACAAGTCAGTAAGATGGTATCAGATTCTATCTTAGATCTATTGTTGGGCCACCTTTTGGGGGGCTGCCTTAATTGCAACCTCAAGGGTGGTTGGTTTAGTCCCACATCGACTAAAGATATAGTTCAAATAGAGGTTATACAGCTAAGATAATCCTTACCTTACAAACCAGTTTTATAGAGTTGAGTTAAGTCCTAAGCCCAAATTCTAAGACATATAACGAAAGCAATTTGTAATCTCTTCCTGATTTCAACATCTCTTCATACATATGTAAGCATACCTTAGATCCTGCAATGTAACCCCCACATGATCCAAATGATTTGGTGAATGTTCCCATCATGACGTCAATATCAGCAGTATCCACACCTAATAGTTCACAAACACCTCTTCCTGTTTTGCCCACTGCTCCGATGCTGTGTGCTTCATCCACATAGGTATATGCCTATAGAGAAATGGAAGTATACAGAAAGCAAGCATATACAAAATTAATATGACAAATAAAACTTGATAGTGAAAAGTCGGTCAAAATATTCAGGAAAAAAAAGTAGGGGATTGAAATAAAGGAACACTTTCTATTTCTATTGTTTAAAAGGAATCCACATTTTACACAAACAATTTTTTTGGACATAAACCAGTTACAGCAGTTCATTTGGAATAGTTACAAGATGCCTCATCCCTGTAAACTTATCACAAGCTACAGATTTAGTTTACACTGAGATGAAATACTCCAACAACTCCTCTTCCCAAAATAAAAATAAGGCATGTGGAAAATAGGTATAAAAGAAAAGCTTAATTCGTACATAAGATTGGAGCTACCATATTAACCAACCTTATATTTTTTGCATATAGCTATAATCTCTGGAAGTTTGCAAAGCTCCCCTTCCATACTATATATCCCCTCCACAATAACAATTATCTTCTTCCATGGCCTATGGGTCCTTGGCTGTCCCTCTGCAATTTGTTCTCTTAAAACTTCTTCAAGATGTGATGGTACTGCAGGTAAAATAGCCAGAGAAAACAAATAAATCATGCTGTGAGCCTGTGAACATTGGAAGCACCATAATAATAACACAAGAACAGGAAAGAGACAAGAAAAAACAGCAACCCAAACACATGCATTACAAGGGTTCAAAATGCATATAAACACAACTAAAAAAGGAATGCTAGCAACAATTCTTTAAAATTAATTTTGGTTAAATTTATTTTGAAGGGAAGTAATTTATGTTTAGATGTTTTTATTTTAAAAGTAAGTTAGTGGTAAAACAGTATTTTTATCCAACGCAAAAGTTACCATAAGTTACTTCAACTCAAAATCAATTTGGACTCACAATCAATTCCTCAACATGGAACCAAACATGCAAACATTTACTTAAATAGGGACTCATTAAATGGGGAGTGGTACCCACACCATTTAGCGGGCTCCACATAAATTTCACCGAGTAGTGAAGAGTGTATTGGAAAGAGTTGTTAGAGTGTGTTGCAAGCAGCTGTACATAACTAAAATCAGAGACCAGTTCTGTAATACTTCACTTTTTCTCTGTCAGCAGAAATGACAGTGAACATGTGTAAGTTGATTGACGTAGTTATATTTAACGAAATAATGGTGCAGAACAGTAGCCACCATCATCTCCCAACAAATAAGTGAAATTAAGACCTTTCTCAATAAAACAAGAGAGATTATAACAGTCTACCACTGTTCTATTTCTAACTGAAAACACAACTACTCAACCATAAATTCATCCTTCTCATTTTGGTATGCAGCATAGATACTCACTATTGTGTTGAAAAACGCGAATAGTGGCTCCAGATCCCCGTGCACCATTAACAATTGAGTTGTGGTTCAATGAATCACTGATGATAAGACTTCCCTATAAAAGTATAAAAATATCAATAACTAATCATATGCAAATATACAATTAACATCTCTCGCAGAAACAAAATCACTGAACCATTTTACGAACCTTCCCCATCAGGACAGGAAGAATAGCAGAGTTAGTCGCATAGCCCATGCCAAAAACAATAGCAGCTGGCTTTCTAACATACCTTGCTACCTGTTCCTCCAACTCATTGTGAAGTGCAGTAGTGCCTATAAGAGAAGTCACATTTGAAGCACATGCATAGATAAACAACCAAAACTCCAATTCAATAGGTAATATGCAAAATAATATACTTACCCCCATCCACCCTGCTGCTGCACGTGCTCGGCGAATACTTCTTCAACGTCTCAACAACTCGAGGCGTGCAGTATTCATCTGCTGCAGCAAAACCAAGATAGTTGTACGATCCCAAGTTGAGACATTTGCTTATTTTCGTGGTCCGTCTGCATTAGGACAAAAGCAAGCCACACAAATTACAAAGAATTTAATTGAAATATGCTTCCAGTGGAAATATTTTTTTACACTGTCGTGAAATCATAAATTGTAGTGAAATTAAAAATATTAATTTTTATAATAATTACTTTAAAAAGCATATTTATATGAACAAATAATATATACACTAATAATATAAAGGTTTTTTACACTAACAAATATCATCCAACCACAAATCACTAATGGTAAGTTTGTTTACTACCTTCAAAGTCCCCAAACATGATTTTTAATAGGTTGATATAGTAAAATCGTTTGACCGTCCATTACTATTAAACTATCAGTATATTTTTTTAATTGATTGATAGTTAAAATTTTTACACAGCATTAAAATTAAACTCAATTATAAATGCAACAGTTCCAAACACGCAGAAAGAAAATTCAGACATTCAACAAGCTTAGAATCCCGAAAAATAAATTAAAATAGAGAGTTATACTTTAGTGTCTTGTTATTATCATTGGAGTAGCGTTCCACTACATCGAACCAAGCATCAGGGGCACTTGATATAGGTCTTCCAAAGCAGTCCTGTGAAAAGAGAAACGCAGAAACCAATAATAATTACATCACAAATGCAATCCAAATGAAATTAAGATTTGAAAAGCGAAATAAATAAAAAATGGAAAACCTGAATGCGAAGGTACAAACGACGGATGTAAAAGTCCTCAAGTCCTAAGCAGATAGGGGCGTAACCCTGGATGAGAGAAAGAATGGAATAAGGCATAATAGAATGAAAACCATGGATGCAAAAAAGGAGAGAAGGTAACCTGAAGATTGTTGGAACTGCACCAGTCCATGATTTTGCGGAAGAAATCTCTGAATTGACCGAAGGCGAAAAGAAGGCCATAACTGAAGTAAGTGGTTAATGCGGTCAGATACGGTATTGCAATCATCTCTTCCAACAGAAACTTCAATCAACAGGACACGATCTAAGTGGTGGAGAGGAAGAGAAATGATGAGAAGATGATTCGTTTTCTTTGGGCTGGAGATCAAATCCAAGCCAACTTGGCCAACTTGTTGTTTGACGGATTTCTTCTTAGCCGCCTAGTGTTTCATTTTTAGTTACATTTTTTTTCTTAAATATGTTTTTATTCTTTGTTAGCCGCCTTTTTTTTTAATTATATTTATTTTCTCAAATATGTGAAGATCATTTTTTCATGCGAATTTGATTTCAGTATTTTAACTTTGTAATTTCGATTCATCTCCTAAATTAATATTCAATATTTATACAAAAGTAGATTATATTGACGTGGTAGATGTTACATTACCATTTTTATCAAATATTATATTTTTTCTTAAGTTAATAAATAAATCAATATTACACATTAAATTGTCCCGAATATTTTTATTGAATAACTTTATTTAATTAATTAAAATTGTGGAAAATATTTAGGAAATAAAAATTGTAAAATTGAAAAAAATAGAAGAATTAAAAATTCAATTCCGTTTATTTTTTTGGGTAAACCACTCAATTAAATCAAAAAAATTTGATTAGCATTGTCATTTAAATTTTTTAGTTTAACCTAAGGAAAAATAATTAAATTTTAAACACTCTTTTAATAGAATAGAATAAAGTGAAAAGAAACAGAATAAAGAGAAATAGAGAAATAAATTGCTAAAAATAAATAGAAAAAGAATAAAGTTATAAAATATTTTAAAAGATAAAATAAAATATAACAATATATTAATTTTAATTTTACTCTTATTCATTAAATATGTAATTATATATAAAAATATTAATCGATTATATATAACCGACTAAATATATATCATATCATATTATATATATATATATTCGATTATTTACGAGATATAGAGTTTTATGTAATTGATTAAATTATTTTTAATCAATTATATATAAATGTATATATGTAATTTTTTAACATAATCAAATTTTAATTACATAATAGTTTTTGTTTAAAAATAAAAATATATATTATTTATTTAACAAAACATAATAAAATTTTAAATATATAATTAATTTTTAAAAATAACATACATATAAATAATTTTTTTAAACATAAAAAACTATTTTTAACATAATTCAAATTTTAATCACATCGTGATTTTTGTTTGAAAAAAATATATATATATATATATATATATATATATATATATATATATATATATATATATATATATATATATATATATATATATATATATATAATTTTTAAGATAACATAACAAAATTTTAATTATATAATCAGTTTTTTATAAACATAAATGTAAAATTTTATTAAACATATAAATTTTTAAAATATATATAATTAAGTATATATATTCATAATATATATATAATCAATTATATATAATAGTAATCAATTATAGATATATATAATCGTAATCAATTATAAATATATATAATCGAACACGATTAAGTAAATTTGTAATTTTTTAAAAAAAATTAAATAAATAATTATTTAGCATAATTTACTATATAAAAAATAATTAATTTTCTAAAAAATTATTATATATTTTTGTCCAATTATACTAATTATGTATCTTGTATGTAATAAAAAGAATAAATGTATTATATTACTTTGTAATCAATCGAAAATAACCTAAACTTTAACCAAATCAATAATATAGTCAACAACCAAAAATGATATTCTTCTCAAAATTTAAATTTAAACAAGCAGATTTAAAGATTAACTCTTCACTATTGCAATATATTAAATATATATATAAAAGTATATAAATAAAATATATTAAAAGTATATTACTATATCATTATTAAAAGTAAATATATAATGTTAAATATATAAATATATGTAATATTTTTTAATAAAAAAGATTAATTTTAACATAAATAAATTTTAATTTGGTTTTAACATAGTATAATGAAATTTTAATTATATAATCAGTTTTTAAAAAACCGTATTTATAAAATATTTTTTGAACATAAAAAATTATTTTTAACAAAATAAAATTTTAACTACATAATATAAAGTTGTTTTGAAATATATATATATATATATAAAATAAATTATGTATATTCGTAACCGATTATGAATATACCTAATCAATTACGAATATACATAATCATTGTGTATATTTCTAATTGATTACGAATATACATAATGTATATTCCTTTTATTAAAATAATTGAACTTTTACTATTTTAAAAATTAAATAATTGATTTTTTTAACATAATTTAATATATATGAAATAATTATTTTTATTTTAAAAATGACTATTTATATTATATATTTTTTCATTCAATTATAGTAATTGTCTAATTTTATATGTAATAAAAAAATACATGCATGTAATAAAAAAATATAAAACTAAAAACTGAAGCAAACTGATAATATAATGAACAACCAACAACATATAAATATGTTAAAAAAACTTATATAATATATATATATAAATTATATTATTATATTGTTATTAAAAATAAATATATAATATTAAATATATTAAAAAATATAAACATATGAATATTAAATATATTAAAAAATTATATAAATATAAATATAATCTACTAGATAATTCAATCTAATCGATTAAGTTGAATTATATAATTGATTATATATAAATATAATAGATTAAATGGTAGTTTTTTTCACATGTCCATTTCAAATCTAGTTCTTTATCATCATAAGATGTTGCATGTTTCCATCTTGATCTCTTCTCACTATTTCAGAGCTATCAAACAAAGCATGAGAGTTTGTACAATCCATGCATACAATAATTGTTTAAAAAAATTGAGGTCAAATGTAAAATTTATTAAATCTTTCAATTTAATCCTTGAATTTGGTGTCCACTGATTAATTATCATATTAGTTTTAAAATTAGTTTATTGTTGTCATATTAGTATTTGAGTTTCACAAAATCTACTCATATACTATGAATTAGAATACACAACTTTAAAATTAAGAATATTATTTTTCTTATTTTCTTAATTAAACATTTTCAATATTAGGGATGACAAAGTAGGTTAAGTCAGGCCAACCTACCAAGCTTATAAAAAATTGTAGGGTGGGCTAGGTAGTTCAACCTATCATCTACCCAACTTGCTAATTTGATAAGCGACCAATGGACCAAGGCGGATTGGTCCAACGAGATCATTAGTATTAATTTTTTATTTAAAAATATAATATTATTAATATTTTTACTTGTGTTATGTTGTTGTATTATTTTTAGTTAGTCAATATAGTTGGTATCAATTTATTTATTTAAGTTTCTAGTGTTTTAAAAATACACATCTGTTAATTGTTAGCTTATTTTATAAAATCAATTCCTCTAATAAAAAAATTATATTTAATTTAGACTAACTTATTAGTATTTTAGGTTTTCTAACTAAATTTAAGTTAGTATTGTAAAATGGAAGACTTTAACTTTTTTGTTATTAATTTTGGCAAGTAGTTCAACCAACCTACCAATCCACCCACAAAGAGGGTGGGCTATTATTTCATGCACCCTCATCCAAACCAGGTAAGCCCACCTTGTCCCATTTTTGGCAAACTACTTATGCGGTAAGTTAACCTATTTTGTTTCCCCTACTTAATATCATATAACGTTTACATGTAACTAACTAGGAACTTTCTCTCACCATCATCTCAAATTGTTATTTTTTTATCTTTATTTATATTTTATCTTTATTTATAAATTAAAATTTAAAATGATAATAGTTAAAAATAATCTTATATTATAATTTTAAATGTTCATTATAAATCTAAAATATATTTGTATATTAAAAATATTTATTTATTATAATTTTAATTATAATATAATTTATATAATTAAAAATATTTACGTATTATGAATTTTAATTACATGAAAATATTCATCATATACAATGCACAAGTTAAAATACTAGTTAAAAATTAATTGCTAAATCTATATTTCATCCTTCTTATTTGTGAAAACATTAACGTGTGTTTATTATTTTTAACGGATTATCTTGTGTAGTGTTTGGACGAAAAACTTTAAAAGAAAAATTCAATTTGTTAGGGAGTTTAAATTGCTTTCTAGTGAAGTATATTGTTTCAATAAAAAATTTAGAAAAAATTAAAATTTTAGTAATTTGAAAAATATTTTGATTACTTAAAAATATAAAATTTTAAATTTCATAAAATGAGTAACCATTCTTCATTATCCATTCTTATTTTTTCTTCTTTCTTTTCTCACCTTTATGTTTCTTCTCCCTCTTTTCTTTTCTTTTTTTTTCTCTCTCACCTTCCTTTGTTCTTCTTTCAATTCTATTATAACTTAAAAGTCTCTTTAAAGTTAAAAGTTGTTTGGAAAATTCTTTTTAAAAGTTTTAGTGTTCTTTGAATGTAACTATCTCATCTAATGAAAAGGTACATTTTGTATAATAAAAAATTATGGAGAATTAATTTTATTTATATAAAATTATTTTAACGATAAAAAAATTAAAATATAAAAATTAAAACTTTAATTTTTAAAATGTAAAATATTACTTCAGTTAATAAAAATTATTTTCATGATGATTTGAAATAGTTTATTATATATAATTCTTATAAAAAATAAATATAAATTAGAAAATATAAAATGTTTAAAACTTCTATTCAATTTCCAACTATATATATATATATTAAAAATAAAAGCAATTTATTTTTATAAAATTTAATAATACCAAATTGTATTAATATAACAATCACATGCAACTATACTCTAATATTAAACTTCTAATTATATTAATAGAATATTTTTAGTACAGTAGTATCATTATTGATTAATATAAGTGGTAGTTGCTTGTATTCTTTAATCAATGTATTAAAAGTTTGAATTTTACCTTTGGATATAAAAAAAATTCATGTTGCGAGTAAAATATCCACCATTTGGTAAACTCACTATCCCTAGGGAAGATTAGTCACCTATCCCATGGGGTAAAAAATTGTTAGTACAATAATCACCAATAACATTGATTATTGTTATGAATATAAAAAGTGATCGATAAGCTTTTTAAGATGAATTTTTTAGAAGCTCCTTCCTTTTTATTTTTCTTCTTACTATATAAGTACCTGGTTTTTTTTAAGAATTTATTTTAAAATTTGTATAGCCTAGATTCTCCTTTCGAAGAGAAGAGAAGATAAAAATATGTTAGGTCAAATATGGTCTTAATTAGAACTTTAAGTACCTTTGTGACACACTTGTGAATTGATCTTCATGCCTGGTATACAAGAGGTTGATGGGGTTACATTTCATGTCTATGTGTTTGTGGTTGGAAATTGAAAGTCTTTTATGTGAATCTCAATTGATTTAATGGTATTTATTGAGTACATTATAATGTTTTGATTCACAACTACTTATTAGACTTTCATGCACAATACACAATTGGGTCTTGATATGTTTAGAAAAGACTTTTAAAATACCCAAGTTAAAATGTAAAATCTTAGGTTCTCACGATGATACTCATTGCACTTGGTTATTAGATAATTGTTTATCTGAGGAACATGTTTCTTAATAATTGATAAAAAAAACAATTAAAAATTATATGTAAAAAAGAAGAAATCACTGAAAAATTGAGAAGAAAAACTTTGAGACATAGTTAAGCACTTGACGAAGTCATAGGTCAGTGGAAAAATACTTTTAGCACCCCTTTGAGATTAATTGGTTATCAGGACAATGTTTAGTATATTGTTATTGACTTTCCAACAAAGGCACTCCTTTGGGACCAAGTGTGGCAAGTGTAAAGCAGATGAATGGAAGACCTATTTATGATTGACAAGTAAGTGTAGTTGGAAACTTGGGATAAAATGCAGGAAAAAATTGTCTAACCCAATTCCTAAGTGTCTTGATTTGGTTAATCACTTCTTGCACTAAGGACTCCCTAAGTTAGTCATGTTGCTTAGAAGATTTTGAAGATTGTGTTCTTTAATGCCATTATTTTATTGTTTCATTTTATAGTTGAGAGGATGAAATTCCAAACATTTGTTTTGTTTTTCCATAGTAATTGCTTGAGGACAAACAAGGCCTTAAGCTTTAGGTTGCTATGAAGGACAACCATCAAATAATTAAAAATAGAGAATGCTCAAGCTTGGTAAAAAGGAAATTAAGTCATGAGTAACTAAAAAGAAAAGTATACATTAGAAGGAAATGATTATGATTAGTGACTTCAAAGCAAATTTGACCACTATGCCCTAGAAGTTCAATGGTCCAATTGGTGATCCCTTCAAAAGACAAAAAAGTTTCAATGTAACTAAGAGGATAGTTTAAATCTTTCTCCAATTTCCAACAAGAAGTGGCTTTAACAACCTTTGGGAAATCCATCTAAATTTATTAGAATCAAGGGAAAGCATGAAGGACATCATTCATCTATGGATATCTCTCTTAGACCTACCAAAAAAATTTAAAGGCTTATAAGAATAAAAACTTGAATTTCTAGGGAAGTTGGATGGAAATAGTCCATCTTGACTAAAAGAAACGCGTATGGTTGACATCCCCTTTAGAAATAACAAAAGAAAATTAAGAGACATAAAATGTAAAGGAATAGTCATAATATGACTTGACAAGATTATTAAATATTAAAGCCTTTTTGAAAAAAGAAGAAAAGTTATCACCAAAAGTGACCTCACTCATTGACAATGTAAGCAAAGAAATATCACTCAGCCGAAAGGAAAAAATGAAAATAAGAAGAATGATAGTTGGAAAAGCAAAGAATCAAATAGTGAGATTTCCAACCTGCAAAATACTAACAAACAATGAAGAAGAAGATAGAAATCCAAAGCCTATTGAAATTTTCACATTTAGAAAAGTAATTATCTCATGCCAAACAATCAATTAAAGTATATGATGCCAAAATTTTGAAATAAGCATATGTGTTGTCATAACTTAAACATAAACCCAGGAAGAGAAGTGTCTAACCAAAGGAACAAAACTAAGCATATAATGCCACTTGAATTGAAGCACAAAAGTATATGGTCATCATAACCCAATATTACCTAGGTTGAAAGCCCAAAAGTATATTGTTGTCATAACCCAGGATGGACACCAAGGAACAAAGTCAACCCATTGGCTTGTAGGTAGTTGTTATAGTTTAAGCCAAGTGTAGTAAATTAAGTCAATGTGTTGGTTCAATGGTTGAAACACAATAGCTAGACCTCAAAAGGCATGTATCGAGAACCTTCTGGTAAAGGATAAACTTCATATGAATACAGAGCATTGAATCATTGCAAAAAATTTGTTAGAGGTAGTGATTATAGTAAGATTTGTCTAAGAAGCATTTTCACATTACCTCCCTCTCGAAAGAAAGACTAAGATAATCAAATCGAGAATGATAGATCTATAATGAGATTTGAAGTATACTCTCTCCAATTTTAATCATCCATTTATATTTTATATATACTAACTTGTACATTATAGTTCTTATAGGTATATGATTAGAGTTTGACTCATGAGAACCTATGGAAATTCCATTTAAATATTCGACTTTTGAGGACTAGTGTTGAACATGGTATATTTTTAACTATCGACAATTTCTTAAAAAAAACACTGTCATTCAATTTAAAAATAAAAATAAAAAGTATAAGATTAAATATACATATAAAAATAAAAGAAAGATAACTTTACATAATTGTGAGGGTTTTTTTATGAGTATATCTAAACAAAAAAGAAAATATTGAGAGTATTTAATCGATGGATGGAGTATATGTATTTTACAAATTATTCACAGTATCAGTGATAAATGGGTCACGCTGGGCAACTAGTACGAGATACGTGAAAGCCATACAATATACACAATACTTAGCGCCTCTAGAATGCTCCGTGGCAGGGTCATTCATTCATCTATTGTCAGTGTGTGAAAACACCCATCCGGAAGCGAAACACACGGCGATGGTTATAAGAAAAGCAGCAACAGCACCAAACCAAAATTGAAGACCAATGATCTCTAGCTTTTGGTGATGGTGCGGAACACGAGTCTCATCTGGCGGAGAAGGCATAAAGCCTGAAGTGTGGTAACGGTAGTACAGACCCTTATTTCCTTCAAAGCTTGTAGATGGGAAGGTATCAAACTGTCCCTTTGTTGGGATTTCCCCATGCAACTCATTATAAGACACATCCAATGAGGATAAGAAACTCAATTCAATTAATGATTGTGGTATTTCTCCTGAGAGTTTGTTGTGAGACAAATCCAAAATCTCTAACATTGCCATGCCTGATAACTGCCAAGGAATTGGTCCTGAGAGGCTATTGTGTTTTAGGTCCATAACATGTAGCCCTTTCAGGTTACCAAAACCTGCCCATATTGGTCCTTCAAGTTTGTTGTAACTGAGCAATAAAGATGGTCGAAAACTTGAAACTTTTTTGTACGCATTTATTAGATCCCCATTGACGTAAAAGGGAAAGGCAAAAATGGTTCCTTCTAGTGATAAATTCCTGAACTGGAGGCTTAGGACGATGGCCAAGCTCTGTGGTATGTAGCCAGTGAAAGAGTTATTTGACAAGTCCAAGTAATAGAGGTTGTTAAATTGGCCAATCCATGAGGGAATGCTTCCAGTGAGATGATTCCACGACAGATCCAGCATTTCCAGCTTCTTGCATCCACTTAACCATTTTGGAAATGAACCTTTCATCTGACCATTGGCCAGCACAAAAACCTTGAGATTACTAAATTCTAGATTTTTCCCCTGTGGTTGTGGCATTTCTTCATTATGGAAGTTCGTTGAAAGACCTAGCGTACTTAAGTTCCTGCATTGGCTTAAAATCTCCAATGTTGATGGCAAATTATGTAATCCGGTGTTTGCAAGGGAGAGTTGGGTTAGGGACTGAAGATTCTTGAAATTAACAGGAATCTCCCCACAGTTGAAACGGTTCTGACCAAAACCAATCACTTCCAATCTTAAACAATTTGATAGACTGCTAGGGACTAGACAATGGAATTGATTAAGACCAAGAACAATGGTGGTTAGATTTTTCATTGCAGAACAATTCAAATTAATTGAACCACCCAAAGAGTTGTTGTTCATAATAAGTATTTGAAGAGATGGAGAATTCACCAGAGATGCAGGTAACTGACCAGTCAATCTATTTGACCCGGCAGAGAAAACCTTAAGCCTTGTGAGGCTTCCAAAGATATTAGGAAGAATTCCAGAAAGTTCATTATTGGAGATGTCAAATTCCACTAGGTTTGAAAGCTTACCAAGTCCCTCACTCAGTGGCCCAGATACCTTATTATCCTGCACGTATAGTACACTCAAATATTGCAGCTGAAAGATACTCTCTGGAAGGCTTCCTGACAAATCATTTCTATTAATGGACAAATGCTGCAGAGAGGAACAATTACCCAAATTTCCTGGAATCTCACCAGAAAAGAAGTTACTAGATAGTTTAAGTACTCGAAGCAGACTAAAAGAGGAACAAACAGATGCAGTTATAGAGCCTTCAAAATAGTTATTGCTTAAATCCATGACCTCCAAGTTTTGAAGATGAAATAAGTTGTCTGGAAGGGAACCAGTGAAGAAATTATGGGAAAGGTTCAAGACTCTAAGTTGATCCAAACCTGTTAATGATTCACAAATCTTGCCAGTAAGTCTTGTGCTTCCAAGCTCCAAGCTCACCACCCTTGTGCCTACACAAGTGACACCAGACCAAGTGCAGTAATCAGGAGAGGTAGAACTGTTCCAGTATGGAATAGCTGATTCTAAACAGCTAGAGAAACCAGTCAAGGCTTCCAAATCATTGGGACTAATTGTAATGTTCTGGGATTCATGAGTACTAGTCCCAAAACTGATGTATGGTATCAAAATGACATACCACAAGAAACTATGAAATCCCATTTGGTAACTCACTGAAAAAAGAAGAATGATCTCAGCAAATAAATTAGTTTTTCAGTGTTTGAGAAAGAGTGCACCCACACATAAGACAACACAAAAGGCCTACAATTTATAAAACGACGGCGCTGTGTTCAGTTGATCTACATGGTGATAAAAATCAAATCTGACCTTCATGTGAATTTTTCACCAAGGGAACCTTTTCATCATTAACGTGTCTAGCTTCCAAGTATGGTCACCTAGTCGTTTTCTTGTTAGATTGGTAAAGGAAAAAAGATTAAAAAAAACTATCATATAAAAAATAAAGAAAAATAGGGTCAAGTGACTGACGTATATTAATTTTATATTAAATTACAATTTTATTTTTTTATTTAATATATTTAATTTGATTCATTTATTATTAAAATGTTGGGTTTGATCTTTTAATTTTTCAATTATATTCAATGTTATTTTTTGGACTTTTTTTTTTTGCCGTAATAACGTTAATACGTGTCCATTTTAATTTGAATTCTTTTTTTAAAACTTTAAATAAATACCATGGCAGAATTATTTGATATTCTGTTCAGCTTTTACATAATTCAATAATTTTAAATCAGTTCCATCGTTTTATATATATATATATATATACACCGTATTTCATATCATGTATAATTATCTTAGTCCCTCACTTGTTATGTATCGTAAAATTAAAAGAAATAATTTTTTAATATCTTAATTTAATACTCATACAATATTTTCCTTAATAAATAATATTATTAAAAAGTCTAGTATAATAATGTTTTTAGATAATTAAATTAAACAATTCAGTAAATTATTCTTTCCATATTGGGATCTTAAATCAATTAGAAATATAGTTAAAATAGTATAAATAAGATAGCAACAATCTCCATCTTACAAGTAGATTTTATAAGATTGAAATAGACACAAACACATATTGTAAGATGATATAAAAGTTTATCTTAACCATTGTTATTAGGCCTTTGTATATATGTTGTTAGGATTTTTGGGAATTAAATTAGGTATACTCAAAGTTAATATTATCCAATATTGAATTGAATAAAAAAATCTTTGTATGAAACAGATTTCATCAACTAACTAAATTTAGTACCTTTACTAATAATTTTTTTCTTTATTTTTTAGAAGAAAAAAAAAAAGATGATTAACAATGGTGTATATAGCAGCAGAACTCTTATTGCTTTGTTTGATAACCCTTTCATATTCATCTCTTGGTGACGAATACGTAATAATGTAAGGGACATTGAATCTAGAGGTTAGGAAGGGGTTAGACTTTTATAAAGTGATATCACCTTATACCTAATATAATTGAAAAGCTATGACAAGAATTGGTTTCAATGTGAATTTGACCTTTCTCCCAAACATATCGATCACTTCGTAATTGGATTTCTATAAACATTTCTGTCGCACGTTGCAAGACTTTTGATTGTTCAATTGACCACAGATGTAATAAAAAACAATTCTGAGCTTAATTTGACAAAACATGAGACGTATATAGTTGGGGACTTGTGGCACCCCATACTGAAGATAAAATTACAACGTTTTCAAATCCATGTTCAAAGTATGTAAACGTGATCTTAAATCAAAATTATTGTTACTTTCAAAATTAAGTTGGATTAGATGTAAATAGATGTTAAAAAGATTATATGTTGCGTTGATAAATGATCCATGGAAGAAGATGAATCAATTGATGTGTACGATGTGGACTAAAGCTAATGTATCAAAGATGAATCAAGCTTATGATTTCAAGGTGGACTGAGCATGATTTGTTTAAGGTGAACCAAACTGATGTTTTTGGAGGGCTAATTATATGGACTGAGCTTTAAGTAATGTTGACTGAAATTCAATCCACGTAAGTCGAGATCTAAAATCTCATAGTGATAATGAACTCTCTAACAAAGTTGAGACTAGGTGGAAAATAAGTATGTACCTGCAAAAGACATTGTGTTTTTCAATTTAATATGTATTTCACCAAAGCCACCATATATACTAAATGTTCACCTAATAAAAAGTTATTAATTATATTGTTGATAGTTTATATTGACTTCACATGCTGCCTTTTTTATGCTTGTCTTTTTTTATTTCCCATATGTTTTGGGTTATTTGTGTGCAGAAATCGGTGTTTTACACGTTGAATTCAAAATAGGTGGTGAGTATATTTATCAATTTTAAGTGCACATCAAGTATCATTCTAAGTTGTAAGACTTTAGCTGGAAAGAGAATGTGGTGTTTCTTTAATTTTTATCTTGACATTAAGTGTTAGGCTTCTTTTATGATATAGATAGGTAATTCAATTAAATAGATAATATTAATTAGTGACCAAATTCTTGTTTTTGGTTCTTATAATTGTAGGACACCATCATGGTAGATTGAAATTCGCCAATCAAGTTAATTCTTGTCATTTGTCATTCACTAACTTATTAATAAATACATGATCTAGCATGTTATTTGTCATTTTTGACGACCACATGCCTACACATGACAAGGTATCATATATGACACTAGGCTAAGTGCAATAATAAGGGAAAGTAGAACTAATTCTAAGCGTCTAGATAATTTAGTCAAGATTTCTAAATCATTGGTCAACATGAATTCAAATCTTATTCTCGATTTGAGAACCTTGATGATGAGTAATGTATAAGTATCTCTATAAATGTTTATTGAACTTGGAGATCTAATATATCCCTAGTGAGTCCTAAGAAACCAACTCACATAAACTTTTTTTAAACAAAAAGTTTTGGGGTTCATCAGTACTAGTCCCAACCCAAAGTTGATATATGGTATCAAAATGGAAAGCAAGAAGAAACTATGAAATTCCATTTGGTACCCCCACCGAAAAAAAAAAGGAAAATAAAGGAGCAGCAAGATAGGGTTGAGAATGAGAAGCAAAGCTCAGTATCTCAAGAGCAAATGATTTGGTATTTCAGTGAATGAGAAAGAGCACACACACACAAAGGACAAGTCAACAATTAATAGAATAACGTGTAACTTGAACTATACTCCCAAGTTGCAAGACTTCGAGCGTTCAGTTGACCTCCTTAATGAGGAAAATCAAACCTAAGTTTTCTTTAATTTGATAAAAACATGAGAGATAATATATTAGAGACTCAAGTACCCCGTGCTGAAGTTAAAAAGATATTATGTAACCTTTTCATCAACATACGTATCTAGCCACCAAGTATATGCACCTAGTTGTTTTCTTCTTTGATTAGTATAAAGGAAATAGGATTTCAAGAGAAATAGTTGTATTTAATTTTTTTTCATCCTCATTTTAATGTATGTGTAATTTTTCATCTTCATATTTAAATTTATGTGTAATTTTCTAAAAACTAATTTTAATTTATGATTAAGTTAATTTTAATTTATAAAAAATTTAATTCATTCTATTTTTTATTTTACTTTTTATAAATATTTATAGAGAAGTTTTATTTCAACCTAGTCTTATTCTAATGCAAATGTGTCTTCTCATGGCAGGCATCCAAGCAAAACCTTATATAGGAGCATCAAGGTTCATTGCAGGTGAAACAAAAGCAAGAAAGAGTGGCAGAGGCAAAATGTTTTAGGTGGTGATTGTTTCAGAGTTGGAGTTCATCACACTCTATCTCCATCTGGTATAATGCAGGAATAACCAAAAAAACTCAACCTTTCATACCTTGCAGATGTGACAGGGATTGTTTTTTTAAAGTTTTTTTTTTCACTGCATTTTCAGTCATGTGAAAAGAGATTGTAATAAAGTTGGATTGAGCACCTAAATTGGCTTCTGCAGTTAAAGTCCTATTGGACTAAAGTACGAGGATATGCTTCCAAGTTAAAACATACTTCATCCTGATTTCACATGTATAGGCCATGATTTATATATATATATATATATATATATATATATATATATATGACGTAGAAATTGAATACGGTAATTAATGGTATGTGTACCGTCCGGACCCTACCAGCCGGCCTACCGGACGGGCTTATCTGGACGGGTGGACGATAGGGTAAAATCTGAACGTGTCCTTTTATGGGACCATTTCGGAGCGACTCTGACATGTCAGACAAATCCACCAGAGCAGTGCCCTCCCTGCATCTGACCTGTCGGTACGGCTGTCGGGTGACATGGCTTACCAGATGTATAAATAGGAAAAATGAGGAGTAATAAAGTGTGTTGTTTCTGAGAACCACAACATTGGCACCCACCGTAAAAAAAAGAATCCTGCGACCCAAGAAGAGCAAAAAACAAAACCCACTAATAGACGAAATGCCAATAACTCGAAATCAAGCTAGTTCCACAAATGAAGGAGAAGAAGACACCCTTCAAAGGTTGCTTCGCGCTGTTGCCTCGCTGCAAGCACGAAGCGATGAGCAATCCCAACTTAGTGCTAAGGCTGAACAGCGGCAGGCCGAAGCTGAGCAACATCACCGTCAGGCAGAGGAGCGACACTTGCAAGCAATAAGAATAGCAGAGCTCACGGAGGAAGAGCTTCGCCAACAAATAGCAGCACTCAAAGCTGCTAGCCGGCCGGAATCTGCCCACAAAGAAGACAGCAGCAGCCAATCCTTTTGGAGCCAACCGTTTTCTGAGGAGATTGATGAAGCTATGGTGCCTACCAACTTTAGAGAGCTGCTGATCGAATCCTTTGATGGGACACAGGATCCTCATGCCCATCTACAAGCTTTCCAGACACAGATGTACATCAGTGGAGGTAGCGATCGACTCAGCTGCAAGTTATTCCCGGGCACATTGAGAGGAGTTGCCATGCAGTGGATGGCCACCTTACCACCCAGGTCCATCCACACTTTCAACGACTTAGCCCGTTTATTCCTTTCACAGTTCGCGGCCAACAAAGCCAAGAAGATGGAAGTGGCCGACCTTTTTGATATTAAACAAGCTAGGGAGAAAGTTTGAAAGGCTACCCTAGCTCGGGTTTAATCTTTAACCATGCACGGTGAATGACCCGACCAGAAATTTTTTGTTAAGGCATTCCAAAAAAGGCTTGCGTGTGGGTCCGTTCAGCGCGTTAGCCTTTTAGGGCGGGCTAGCATGGAAGAGATCAGAATGCGGCGGAGAAACATATCGAAGTCGAGGAGGATCGGGCTGAACGAATGGAGGCTGACCACGCCGCATCTCAAGGGCAAGCGGGTGGAGCAAAGACCGCCAAAGCGAGAATCATACAAAGGCAACACAAGCAAAACACCACTTCACCCCACTAATCGAGAGAAGAGCCAAATCCTGAAGGAGATTTGTCATACGAGACTACTAAAATTTCCACAGGAACCAGAAGGAAAGGTATTGGGTCGCGATAGACACGAGTGGTGTGATTTCCATCGCACTCATGGCCATTCGACAGACGCGTGTTGGACCTTATGCACCCAGTTAGAACAAATGATACAGAGGACCGCCTTAAACGGATATGTCCATAGGGCGTCGAGAAACCCCAAGGAGAGGCACAGGTGCAGGACAGAACCAACATCGCTCAAATAGGGCTGAAGGAAGAAAGTCACGAAGCCGCCCGAGAGATAAAATCACGGTCGGCCATAGAGGCACAATAGCAACCATATCTGGGGGGGGCTGGGAAAAGGTCGATTCGAGGAGTCGGGGTGGTGGATGTGCGGGGTGTCAGCCGTCTTGGCCCAGGGGCAAACACTACCCCCCTAGGAGGCAGCAATCAGGTCCGGTCGTCACCTTCGATGACGGGGACTTAATACTAGGACCCCCCACGCAAGATGAACCGATGGTGATATCGGTAATAGCGGCCGATTATAAGGTGGAAAGAGTGTTGATCGACCAGGGAAGCTTCGCTAACATCTTGTATTGGTCAGCATTCGAGAAGATGGGGCTGCAACACTTGAACGATAGCCAGGGTGCACTTTATGGTTTCGCAGGAGAATGCGTGCCAATCAAGGGAACAGTGGAGTTGAGCACAATATTCGGAGAAGGAGCAACGGCCAAAACCATCCCCGTAATGTATACAGTAATAGACGCTAAAGCATCCTACAATGTCATCATCGGTCGGCCCGCGCTAAACCAGCTTGGAGCCATAGTATCCACATACCATTTATGCATGAAGTTCCCGGTTGGGAGATTATATCAAAGTCTGGGCGGATTCAAGGTTGGCATCCGGTCTACGAGGATAGCCTTGAGGATAGGAGGTGGATCGCTGAATTCGGCCATGAATACGTTGGACTTTGACCTTGATCCTCGATGCATATACTAAGGTGAAAGACCCCATCCCAAAGACGTTAAAGTTATACAAATCATTGCCACACGTCACGAAGTAGGAACGGCACTAGCCCAAAAGAAGAGGAAGAATTAGTAGGTTTTCTGAGGCGAAACAGGGATGTCTCGCCGACTCCTCAGATATGCCCTTATTGATCCTAGCAGAGTCATCGCCTTTCCATAGGAAAAGGCGCCAAGCCCATAGCCCAAAGCGGCGAAGAAAGCAGGAGAGGATAGGAGAAAAGCGCCCAGAAGAAAACCGCCGCTTCCTAGCCCGGCTTCATCGAGAGAAGTGCAATATCCCACTTGGTCTGGCTAATGTTGTGATGGTCAAAAAGCCAAACACGGGTGGAGAATGTGCCTGGATTACCCGGATCTGAATAAAGCGTGCCCCAAGGATCCATACCCATTGCCAAGCATCGATAGATTGGTAGATGGGGTATCTGGATATGCGCTCCTCAGTTTCATGGACGCATATTCATGCTACAATCAAATTCGGATGCATCCTCAGGATGAGGAAAAAACGGCCTTCATTACAGAGTCCGAGGCCTTTTGCTACAGAGTTATGCCGTTCGGGCTGAAAAATGCCGGAGCTACATACCAGCGCCTCATGGACAAGATTTTCAAAGAAATAATGGGAGTCAGTATTGAAGTCTACGTTGATGATATGGTAGTTAAATCCACTGAGGCGAGGAAGCATTGTGAAGCCTTGGGGCGTGTGTTTGATATCCTGAGAAGGCACCAACTTAGGCTCAATCCAGAAAAGTGTTCGTTTGGAGTCCACGCAGGGAAATTCTTAGGGTTTATGCTGACATAGAGGGGCATTGAGGCAAATCCGGATAAATGTCAGGCTGTGATAAAAATGCGTAGCCCCCAGAATGTCAAGGAAGTCCAACAACTCATGGGGCGGATTACGGCTCTATCGCGATTCATCTCCCGATTGGCCGAGACCGCTCGGCCAATTTTTGGAACCCTCAGAAAAGCTGAAAATTTTGTTTGGATAGAAGAATGTGAAGAGGCTTTCCTCAAACTAAAAGCCATGTTGGCATCCCCCCCGTTTTAACACGCCCGGTCGAAGGTATCCCCTTGCACCTATACATCTCTGTGTCTGACGCCACTGTTAGTGCTGTCCTGGTGCAGGAACAAGAAAGCAACCAACGACCAGTATACTTCATTAGCAAGGTACTGCAGGTGCGTAGTCAAGTACCAAAAGATCGAAAAGCCGCCTTGGCCTTAGGTGGCTTCGAGAAGATTGCGTCCATATTTCCAAAACTTCGCCGTCATAGTCAAGACTGACCTCCCAATTCGTCAAGTTTTGAGAAAACCAGACCTGGCCGGCCGGATGGTGGCATGGAGTGTACAGTTGTCGGAGTTTGAAATTTCATTCGAGAGAAGGGGGCACATTAAAGCTCAGGCATCATTTCCTAACTAATTAATTGGAGAGACGACGGACTGCTCGGCAGAAGAAACCAATATGGGAGAATGGTACCTATCAGTAGACGGCTCCTCTAACAATACAGGAAGCGGAGCAGGGGTCATCTTTGAAGGCCCAGCAGGTATAGTCATTGAGCAATCTGTACATTTCGAGTTCAAAGCTAGCAATAATCAGGCAGAATACGAAGCCCTGTTGGCAAGCATGAGGTTGGCGCAGGAGTTAGAAGTAAAAAAACTCACCGCCAAGAGCGACTCAAAACTGGTAACCGGCCAGGTAAACGGAGAATATCAGACAAGGGACCCTCAACTGGTGAAATATTGGATGAAAGCCAAGAAAATGGCATCAATGTTCGAGAATTTCGTGCTGGTACACGTACCTCGAGATCATAATGAACGAGCGGATTTACTGGCAAAACTAGCCAAAGACCCGCAGGCGGCAAAGCAAAGTCACCATCCATCTAAAGCTTGCATTCCCAACGATTGAACAGCCCGAGGGGGGTCGAACGCCAGGAGATTGGTTGTGTGACGTAAAAGACACGGGGTAGCTCCCATCCCGAGATATATTCAAGATAACTACACGCCAAAGTAACCAAAGGAGGCTAGGAAGGTTGGTTCGTAAGCATCAAAATATGTAGTGGTCGGCCTCGGGCGCTTATACTTATCGAGGGTCACGCTTACCGCTGCTGAGGTGTGTGGATGAGAGCTGCGAGTACGTGATCGTAGAGGTGCATGAGGGCATATGTGGCACGCACATCGAGGACGAGCATTAGCCGAAGATAGTAAGGGCGGTACTATCGCCAACCATGCGAAGTGATCGCATGAGTTTTGTAAAGAAGTGTGATAAATGCCAAAGGTTCGCGGGGCCATAAAGCCGCACCCGAACGACTACATTCCATCATGGCCCTGGCCATTCCACAAGTGGGGTATGACATCTTTACCTTTTTCCAATCGCACTTACAAACTAAAATTTTTAATTGTTGCAAAGGACTATTTCATCAAGTGGGTGAAGCTACCCGGTGGCCCTATTTCTACGAGCGAGTAAAGCGCTTTCTCCGGAAAAATAGTGTGTCGATTTGGCATACCTACCGAGATAATATCGATAATGGCACGCAGTCAAACTTCTAGGGTGACGGTACCGAATCGCGAAGGGCTGAAAAATTAAACAACTCTTCACGCCGGAGCATCCTCAGCAAATCCGGGCAGGCGAGGTCGCGAACAAAGTCATTTTTACGTGAATACTGAACGCCTGAGGAAGCTTTCTGGGGAGATGGGCTGACGAGCTACCTCAAGTGCTCCGTCATATCATACGACCCCTCATTCAACAACAGAGAAACCCCTTTCCGCTTGACTTATGGAACCGGCAATAATCCCACCGAGATCGGGGAACCATCGCCCGTAGTGACCTTTCTTTGAACCAAGCAACAATGAAGAAGAATTAAGAGTAAATCTTGATTTACTACAGGAGGAGCGAGAGATAGCCCACATAAAAGAGTATGCTGTGAAAGCCAGGGTTGCCAAAAAGTATAATGAGAAGTTGATTCCCCGCCACTTCAATGTAATGACTTAAGGCCGAAAGGTAACCAAGAAGGCGAAAACAACAAATTATCTCCCCCCATGGGAAGGGCCGCTCAGATTACGTAAGAGGTAGGCCGAGGGGCTTATCGCCTCGAACAGCTAGACGGAAAAAGGTACCTCGAACTTGGAATGCAATGTCGCTAATAATGTATTACAAATAAGTTACTATGAATATAGCTAAACTATGTTGATGCACGTTAGCAACGAATCTACATGTACCCGAGCAACTGGGCGGCCATAAAAGGTTAGTCCTGGGTACGAGCTACGTCAACGAATCTACATGTACCCGATAATTGGGCGGCCATAAAAGGTTAGTCCTGGGTACGAGCTACGCCAACGAATCTACATGTACCCGATAATGGTCTGCCATAAAAGGCTAGTCCGGGTACGAGCCACGCCAACGAATCTACATGTACCCGAGCAACTGGCCATAAAATGGTTAGTCCTGGGGTACGAGCTACGCCAACTAATCTACATGTATCCATAATCCGCCGGCCATCAAAGTTGTTAGTCCTGGGGGCACGAGCCACGCTAACGACCCATGTACCCATAACGGCCGGGCCATAAAGGCTAGTCCTGGGATGAGCCAATGCCAATCGAATCTACATGTAATTCGAGCAATCTTCTGGCTTATCAAAGGCTAGTCCGGGTACGAAGCACGCCAACGACCCATGTACCCGAGAATAACGGTCGGGCCATAAAAGGCTAGTCCGGGGTACGAAAGCTACGCCAACGAATCTACATGTAACCCGATAATCTGCCGACCATAAAGGCTAGTCCGGTACGAGCTACGCTAAACGACCTACATGTACCCCGATAACGGTCGGCCATAAAAGGCTAGTCCGGGGGTACAAGCTACGTCAACAAATCTACATATACCCAATAACGGTCGGCCATAAAAGGCTAGTCTGGGGGTACGAGCCACGTCAAACAAAAATCTAAATAACCTAATTTAACACGGTTACAATCGGTCAGCAAATCTACATAACCTGATTTCGGTCAACAAATCTACATAAACTTAACGCGATTACGGTCGGTCATAAACTCGCTAGCGAAACTTACAAAAACTACATAACTTGAATTCGAACGGACGAAAAAGACGAAATTTACGAAACCTACATACTTGGCAAAATTACCTTAACAAAACAAAAGTACACCAGCCGTTTCAACGCCAACCACATCACAAGCAAAGCACAGAGATATGTTCCTTAATACATAACAAAGTAAGAAAAAAAAAAACGAATAGTGTTGAAATGTTCATGAAATATAAAATCCTAAACTAAGCGACGGGTGAGTCTGGAGGAGTAGGCACGTCAACTAGACGACCGTTGACAATGTCCTTGAAAGGGTCAGCCTCAGCAACATCGAGGTCAGGGTACAACACCTTGACCTGCGCCAAAGCTCGACAAAAACCGGCCTCATGCTGTTGAAGGACGGTCGACATTTGTTGAAGAATGATAGCATCCTTGGCTGCATTTTCCTCCTTTACTTTGGCCAAATCCGATTCCACCGAAGAAAGACGCTCACGAGAATCTGAATTGCTAGCCTCGAGTTGTTGACAGGAGAGAGATAAGTCCTCCACCTTCTGAACTAATGCCTCCCGCTCGGCCTCTAAAGCAGACTTAGTAGCCAGCAATTCTTTATCCTGATTAGAAGCTTGGTGCAATTCACCCTGTAAGTCGTCAACCGTACGTTCATAGTTGTTAATCTTTGTAACATTTTCCTGGTGCACGACCATCATTTTCCTGTTCTCCTCTTGCGCTTGAGCGAGTTGGTCAGAGAGAAGAGTTACTTGGCTATACAACTCCCCAAACTCGGCTTCTGCAGCGCGGGCATAAATAAGGGAGCACCCAGCAAGCCGATGAAAAATGTTAAGAGTGCCTGTAACTCCCAACCGATGTACACGAGAGCGATCGGCCGCCAAGGAACCATCTGAAGGTTTGGATTGACCAATGGAAAGAGAGCGACCCCAGATAGATGGACTGAGAGGACCGCTGGCAATCGCAGTTTTTTGTTTAAAGCAGGAGGATCGTCAAAGAGACCGTCAAATTCAGCGTGTAAGCGCTTCCGAGGACGTTCTTCAGGTGCTTCTGTAGGGTCCGGATGGTCAGGTGCTACTGGAAAAGGCGAACTACTGGGAGAGTCCAGATGGACTATTTGGGGGAAGAATACTTGGTCCGTTTGAGGAAGATTGAAGTCAGCCGTCGTTTGGGTGTCGGCCGGTGGTGGATTGACGGGTTCGGCCGAGGCTTGGGACAGCTTCTTGCGAACATTCTTCAAGTACTTAGCTGAGAAACCTGCCAAGAGAAGAAAAATTAGAACAAGAAAACCAGGTAAGAAAGAAAAAGCACCAAAGCAACACAACCGACCGGATCCTTTTATGATTTCAGCAGTAGAAAGAACGCGAAAACCGTGCAGCTCAGCCACAAACTCTTTTTCCCATCCTTCCAAATCCTTTTCGGCGACCGTAACTGAAACAGTTGGTTGGGGAGTCCAATGAAGTGGAAAATAGGGATCCCCGAAGCTATCAACAAGAATGTTAGGACCGACCGCTCCTGAAGACCTTGAAGCTCTCCAGGAAAGGCTTCAACAACTTGCGTTTCGGGCGGCTATTGAGGGAAGTCCACCCAACCTTGGCCGCCTTGCGCAGAGAAAAGAACCAAAAAAAGACACTGAGGGAAGGGGCTCTACCCAAATCCTCACATATTAGTTCAAAGGTTCACGGCCCCACTTGTTAGGATGAAGAAGGGCCGAGCAACGCTTAGGGCCCGGGACCGACCGCCGAAAGAGGTAAAAGGAAGTTTAATACCTAGTTTTAAGGGTAGGTTTCATATAGGAAGAAGAAAGGAGGATCCTCACCGGTTGAACATGCGCCGGCTCATCCGTGGCTGAGGATGGACCGCCACCCACCAAGGACCCGGTTGGCGATGACTTTGGCCGCTCCCTAATAGGGCACTACCACGCCGTAAAGGTAGAAAAAACCTTCTTCACTTCTAGGTCCACCCACGAATAAGGATCAAGGGATAGATCATCCTCAGAGTTGTCGCGATACCATATCTAGAAAGCAAGCACCTCAGCAGAACCAGAAGTCGAGCTAGACGAGGGGCTAGAAAGAGAAGAGCTAATCACAGGACGCCCCTCCCCGAGACCGGTTTCCTGAAAGCAGTAGGAACCAGCGATACCCCCTGAAGGACCACCTGCGACGAGATGGCGAGGGTCAGTTTGGGACCCAAGTAGAGGTAGGCGCAACGTCGCCTCAAAAAAGAGAAAAAGTTTCATGCAAAATTCGCAAACAGCTAATAAAGCTAGAGAAAGAAGAAGTTACCTGGATCCATGGACGAAGATGCAAGCACAACAAGATGGAAAATACTCGCGGTAGAGAAAGTCACGAGAACAGAAGTAGAAAGGCAGTAAGAGGAAAATGTGAAAAGAACTGAGAAATTCTTGGTTAAAGTTTGTGCTTCAGAAGACGAAGCGACTCGAGTTAATTGAACAGGCGCCAAAAATGCGAATATTCCCCACAATTCGAAAATCGGAAAATTGAAACGACACCCTATGAAAAGAGTCGAAACCGTCCGAGTATGGGTACAAGCTTTAGTCCGGGGAATAAAGCTTGAGGGGTCCCGACCTCCAAATGGCTTACCGACGGGCTTATCCGGATTGGTGGACGACAGGTAAAATCTGAACGTGTCCTTTTACGGGACCATTTGAGCGACTGACATGTCGACAAATCCACCAGAGCAAGCCCTCCCCTGCATCCGACTGGTTTGCATCTACCGTCGGCGACATGGCTTACCAGATGTATAAATAGGAAAAATGAGGAGTAATAAAGTGTGTTGTTTCTGAGAACCACAACAGTATGCAACACTCGCTCACCCTATTTAACTACTTAAACTTTACTACTCTTATTTATTTATTTAATATATTACAGTGTGTTTTTTTATGAGATATAAAATATGTTCAATTGTATTTTTAAAAAAGATTTAATAGTAAAGATATTATTAAAAAATAACAAAACATAAGATAAAAATACACTTGTAATGAAAAAGTAACTTATTTATATATAAATATAAATTATTAAGGAAAAATATAAGAATATTAATAATTACAAGATAATTAAAAATATTTAAATATGTTTTAAGTTCTGTACATATCAATTTATTTAGTTTTAATTCTTGCAAAAAAATAAATTATTCTTTTTAAATCTTTGACATTTTTTTAATCTTTGTCACTAACTTTAGTTAATTTAGTGTTATCATGACTGACACAATAAATAATTTAAAATAAATAAGATAATTATATGATTTTTAAGTTAATAATTCAATTAAGTGATGTATTTATTATTTTATATAAATAAAATAATTATATATAATTTATTTTTATAACTTATTTTTAATATATTAAGAACAGTGATTATTATTATTTTTAATATTATTTTTATTTTATATTTAACCAATTTATTTTTATTTTTACACCTTTTTAAAAAAATATAATTTAACTATGTGCTTATAATTTAATTTTAATATATTCTTTTTTACATTATTTTTATATTTTAATTTATTAATTTTTACACATGATCATTTAATTTATTTTTTAATATATTTCAAGTAGTAATTTTGTCTCTCGATATAAAAGTAAATTGAAATGTAATATATTAAAAATATATTATTAGAATTGGTCAAAATTAATGAATTAAAATAAAAAATAATATATTAAAATTAAATTATAAACATCCAAATAAATTATATATATTTATTAAAAGTAAACTAGTGATTAAAAGGTAAGAATAGTATTAAAAGAAATATAATATATTAAAAATAAGTTATAAAAGAAAATTATATGTAACTACCTTATTTATATAAAATAATAAATACAGTATTTAATCAAATTGTGTATTTAAAAATAATATTATTATCTTAGTTTAAAATATTTTTTATTATCTAAATTAATATTATTAATTTTGTTAGTCAACACTAAACTAGTTGGAGTCAGTTTTAATAACTAAAAAAAACTAAAAAATTATCAAAGATTTAAAAAGAACAAAACAAAATTTTGCAAGGATAAAAACTAGATAGAGTTATATTTGCAATGACTTAGAACATATTTAAGCCTTAAAAATTATAATTATTGATTTCTTTGAAATGAATACTTTGTAACTAGAAAATAATTTAATATTAGATTTTTAGTAGTTATTTAGTTGATCATGTGATTCACTTTTCATATTATTTTTATCTTGTTGTTCACTATTTTTTCTCATTTAAACATGAGTTAAATTCCATAGTTTTCATATAGATAAATTCTATGAAACAAAATTTTCATTTTAAATCAATAAAAAAAGTTTAAAATCGTGTCCTAAAATTAAAAAAATGATTATTATTTTGAAAGATCAATATTAATTCAAATTTAAAAGTTAAAAGACAAAAATAATATGTTAAAAGATAAATTATCAATACAAATTTTCATAATAAAATAAGAGATTAAAATATAATTTAGCTTATAATTTTAAAGCAAATAAGTTATCTAGACAAAGTAAGTATTTATATAAAATTTACTCATAAATATTTGTAGGAGAAAAAAAAATTCTTCATTCATAAACTATAACTTATGCATAAATTAAACATCAAATTTCGAAAAAGTTAATAAATTTTTTTTTACAAATTAACTTATACGTAAATTAATTTTATTAATATAAAATTTCTTTTATTTTATTTTTATTTTAATTTATAAAAAGAATCATTTTTTTTTTGCTATGAAAAAAAATTTAAATAAAATATAGAGATTATTCTCAAGAAGAGCCAAAATGTCCCGAATTAAAAAAGAAAACATCAAAATTATAATAATTTGTCATTTTCAAAAAAGGAAATAATGTTAGAATCAAAATGGAATACCCCTCGTAACATATCAGTGTCTGATTTTCCTCTGCACTTTTGTCTTTGCTTTTACTTGCTGATGTTTTCGGGGTTCAGCTTCCCCATGCTTTCTAAGTGTTTCTTTTTGGGCATTTAGTCCCTTTATTACATAAAAAAAAAAAGTTAACACCCTAGACACTGGTTGAAAAAAAAAACGATATTTTACATTGAAAATTTATACCATTTTGTATCGGTTTTACCAAGTGGCATTGGTTGGGAGGAGTTCGACAAGACCACGCGACGGGCCGTGGTGTTTGGCGTGCATGTCAGTAATCAACTAACTACTCCCTCTCACCGTCAACTCAAGAGCCATTTAGGGCCAATCATGAGAAATCGAAGAGGGAAGATATGTCAAGAATCATGCGTGTCTTTAAAAAACTCAGATCGAAGTTTCTACTCCTATCCTCACCAAACGTCACCTACTCTCCGTAGCAGAAGGCTTCATCACAAAACGACAGAAGTTCTCTTTAGAATAAATAGGACAAAAAGAAAGGAAAGAGGGTTGGTTGTTGTTTTACGGTAAACTTCACACAGGAATACTTTGAACCAAGAACACATTTTTAAAAAAAAAATTGATGTGACACGTGAAACTGTGACATTTATATAATATTACAATAAACATTTTAAATCAATTATTATAATATATCAATTTATAAAATAATTTTTAGATTAGTTTTTTAATGAATAATCTAAAATATGAACATTTTTTTTAAAATATGAAAATTTTTACAAAACATTTTAGATTAATTATTTTAAAAATCAATCTCAAGAGTATTTTATTTTTTAGAGTTAAATATGTTTTCAATATTTTAAATATAATGAATTTAGAGTCTAGTATTTTTTTTAACTATAAGAATTAAACACAATATAAAAGGATTAGATTTTAGTCTCATTTTTTTAATTAATTTTGATTCTTATAAATTTTAAAAGCAATTCATATTATAATTTATTAATAACGTGACATGCAAATACTACATGTTGAAATACATACTACATAATTACTAAATGATAGTAATAAAGACTATTTTTAAAATTAAGATAAAAAACAATTAAAAAAATTAAAGATCAAAATTAAATTTTTTTATAATTACATAAATTTGAATCTTAATTTTGTAAAAAAAATCTTAATTTAAATTATTTTAATTTCTTTAAATACTTTTTCTTAGAATTTAATTTTCTCACATGGATAATTACAAATTATCCTACATATTTTTAAAACAATTATTTAAAAAATAATAATTTTATAATATATAATATATTTGACAATTTATAATTGATTTTTACCCGTAAAGTATAATTTTTTTATATTAAAAATTATTTTAGGGATATCTCTAGAAGCCATGAGATTAATCCATCAAGTAAGTACAGTAACAGTTTAGGAATAACTTTTCTACTTGCTCAACTTTTGTTATATATTTAAAAGAAAATTGATATTTGTATAATAAATTATACAATTAAAAAAAATGTATAGTATAATTAAAAGATATATTATTTTTTATATTAAAAAAAGAGGAAAAAAAAAAAAACCTTCTACTAGAGACAGACCATCCACGTGAGAGCACCAACGCTCATACCAAGAATCCATCTATCAGACTAGAATCTAATAGAATTTCCATCGTTAATCATTCAAACCAAACTTTTTTCAATACCAGAGACTAAATCTTTATGATAGCACATCAATTGTTTGTTTTTTTGTACCAAAAAAATAAGTGTTTTTTTATACCAAAAATAGGTGCAAAATTTACATTGTGAAAAATAATAACTAACAAAAAACATCTTAATGACATACTAGAAATGTTAAAAAATATTTTATTCATACGGTTAATATATAATGTCTCGGCTTAAAAAAATATCCGAATCACTAACCACACTTGTGTGGGATGATCTGCTTGACTTAACCAAGTGTAATGTAATTAAATTATTTTTCCCTATTAATATTAAGAAAATGAAATAGGTCGGTTGGGTGGTTTGGGTTTTGTACTAAGGCAAGGCATTGGGTGACAGTCCCTTGGGTGGTGAGACCTGAGAGTTGAGAGTGGGGTGGGGCAGTTTACAATTTACTTCTCCTTCTCCACAAAACCCTAATTCCTTCAGTTCACCACATTCATGGCCGAACCCACATTACCCTCGAAGCGCAAGCCCGATCCTGACCTCCAAGACCTCCCAACCAAAATTCCCAAGCTGGCAGCTCCGGACCTCAAAGAAACCCCTGAACCCAACCCCAATGCAACCCACAACACTTCCCTACTTCCCAATTCTTCTTCCGAACCCCTTCTTCACCCCGAGGAACCTACCAACGATGATAGAGAACTCCAAAACGACAACGACCTTCAAAACGACGACGAAGATGACGAAGACGACGAGGACGAGGACGAGGACGAGGACGAGGACGAGGACGAGGACGACGACGACGAGGAGAAGAAGAAGGACAGAAAGGGGAAGGGGGTTTTGCGTGACGACAAGGGCAAAGGGAAATTGATAGAAGAAGAAGACGACGACGATGATGATGACAGTGATAGCGATGGCTACGATTCCGGTGACGACGGAAGCGATTTCTCCGACGACCCTCTCGCGGAGGTGGATTTGAATAACATTCTGCCGTCCAGGACTCGGCGGCGGACGGCGAGTGCCGGAGTGCACATTGCCGATGACGCGGGGAAGGCTGCCGCCGGAAACATCATCGAAGATGATGACGACGATAGCGATGATAGTGATGCTTGAATTATAAAGGTTAGTGAGGGTTTTGGAGGAAATAGAAATAGTTGCCTCTACTGTTGGATTAGTTCTGTTGTGGATTGTGACAAGTGTTCTTTGGGCACAATGCGGTTTTGTTGTTGTTTCGAAATACTGCTCAGATCAAATTGTGCAAGATATAGTCTTTATTTTCTTTTTAATTTTCTTGTGCTTGGTAGGTAGTTTATGGTTAGTGATGTTTTGAGGTAATTGAAATGAAAACTAAACTGAGGGAGTATGTTAGTGGAAATTATGTCCATTGGGTTTTGTTTCCAAGTTTTAGAGGATTTGCTGAAGCATATACTCTCAAGACTGAAGAACTGATTTCACTTGATTCTGTGATTGGCAATGCTTGATGTGAAGATGGTTTGCCCCATCTTTAATTTTAAGACATGGAGGTCTACTTCTTGTGAGGAAAAGTCAGTCATCCTTAATGTTTTATAAGCTGTTCTAGACCCCTGGATTGTGTTAGAAATATGAAGATCTTATTTGATTGTTTATTCATACTTAGTTATATGTTTTCGTAAATTGTAACTGCTCTCCACTAGTTTAACAGTGATTGTAGGTTAACATAGCTTTATGTTATATGAGATGATGGATTAATTTTAACATTGAGATTTCCAGCTGTCAAAATTTACTTTAAAATATTTATATACGAGGGGGTGACACGTAGTGTGCGGATTTTAATATATTCATTGTCAACTAGGTTTGGAAATTTGTGTCTTGATCACCAAAGATGTGGAGCAAGGTCAGGTTGAGCAAAATCCAAAATCCTCCTCCATTAACCCCATTGTCGAGCCTACCCTAGATATCATTTAATTGTGCTTAGTTTAGTTCATATCTAATGAATTTTCATAACTAGATATATCTTTAAGACTAAACTACTAGAAGAAAGTTTTGTTTCAGTTTCTTCTCTGAGGCTCTATTGTTTGTGTATTCACCATTTCTCTTTCTTTTTCTGTGACACTGCCATCAACTGTATGGTCTATTGTTTGTGAGGAAAACTTATCACTTGACTTTCATATATATTGCCCATAGTGAGTGTAAGAGAATTTCAACAATGTCTTTTGATGGTTTATTGTTATTGTATGATTTACATGATTTATTTTGATGCTGTCTGATAAAATTTTAAATCAAGTCTCACAGGTAATTAGTTCAAGTTTGGTCCCACTGTGGCCAAATTATCTGCAAAATAATTCTTATTGTGTTCATTAAAGGCAATATTCACTGATGTGAATAATTTGTTATTATGAAACTGAACATATTCCTAATTACACTATGTGCTTGGAAAAACTGATTGTTGGATAATCTGCAATAAGGGGCCTAAGTTCATAGTAAGCAATAATTAATTATATTCCCTTCAAACTTTTAATTTATATAAAACAAATAGAGGTTTTTGTTAGCATACTAGCTATGCTTTTGCTATTCATATATTGAAGACAAATTTGCTTAAATTTTTATATGACTTGTTTATCAAATTTTACATTTGATCAGATGTTTGAATGATGCCTAGTTGGCTATGTCTTGCAATCAACAAAAGTTGCTTTTTTAGTTAAAAAAAAGAACATATATATTTTATTTCTTGAAGAACCAAAAATGTAAAGGTACTTTAAAGTGACATCAGAAGCAGATTAAATATAAGCATGAGAAAATAGATATAGGAGGAAAAGAAAAATTATACTCTGGTGCATGCCTCATGAGACTGCCATCATTGCAGGTCTCTAAAGGGTTAGATCTATACACCCTTACTCCCACATTCACAGAGGTTATTTTCACAATTAGAATCAATATGAATTCTTTTATTTTTATCAAATTCATCAATTTGTTGAGGCCATTGAAGAGTATAGGGTAGACTTTTTACTATTGGCTGCATTTACCTTGTTTATCTATAGGATGGGAACATTGTTAAAAATAATAGTTAAAAAATAAATGGTTGAAAGATGAAGAGTTGTAAATTACTCGACATTAAGGAGAGTTATTCTTATGTAACCATTAAGGATTTGAAGGGTTATTTTTATTATGTTCATTTAGTTTGTTAATTGAAAAGCACACAATGGCTATGGATTACTCTATTATGAAGAGAGTATCAACCTATATAACTGGCACACCATAAGTATTACAATATTACAATATCCTCTATTTTATAAAATCTCCTCCCTAGTTTTTTCTAACAAACATAATAATATAATACTTATTTCCTGGCTATGTTGCTGAGGATAGTGAGATATATTTAATTGCTAAGCAGTTGTCTGCATGTTTGGTTGTTCTACTGTTTCTGGTAACTAGAAACCTTCACCTATTGGTGTAAATTATGCTTCTTCGTAGATATGCTTAAATTACACCAACTTTTTCTCTAATTTGAAAATTTGCTATGTTTTACTCTATTTTTAATGTAAATAAACTTTAGCAGCATTCAGCTACCATGAGCAAGTCTCTTGAGTATTTTTTCTCTTTTTGAACTTTGTACTATCTACCATGTTTTATAGAAGATGAAATGAAGTTCTGATAGGGACTTGGGTACGAGGTGCCTAAAGTCCCATGTCAAGCAGTATAGGATGCTCGGAGTATTTACATGACTTCATTCTCCTCTCTTAAGAACTAGCTTTTAAGGGGGGTTTCTAAGTGTTTGGGTACTTGGTGTCTTGAAAAAGACTATCTATGAAGGTTCTGAACATAAAGATTGAGTAAAACGGTGGAGTGTGTCTAAAGTCTCACATTGAGAAATATGAGATGTTTGGTAGAATATTTAAGTGACTTGATTCTTCCTTCTTTAAGAGTTAAGAAAGCGATAGAATATTTAAGTAACTTGGTTCTTCCTTTCTTAAGAGTTAAGAAAGCGTTCAAGTGCTTAGGTGCTTATCAAGTCCTCAAAGACTCAAACTTCATTTCATCTTCTGAATCCCAGTGATGCCAAGATATCCGTAAATGAATTAGAGTGTAACACAATGGATAGTAAACTTATATTGTTAGATTTTATTCTTTTAATCTAAAAGATTATATATATATTTGATACTAAATGTCAAACTTTATATTTATACAACTTCACAATTTTATATAAAATTATTAAATAATATAAATACAAAAATTTGACATCTAATGTCAGTTTATCCTCTCATATAATTTTAACACTAGAGGTGTAAGAGACTAGCAGAGTAACTAATGTCATAGGTTCTTGCATAATTTTTAAAACTGGACCTGGACCCCAAAACAACCAAACCAGTACAAAACCGGTGTTATACTGGATTGAAACAGTTTGTTAAAAATATGTTTTTACTTATTGCACAGTGCTGCTGCATAGACAGAAATTAGCTCTATATTTGTAGGATTACAGGTGCACTTAGGTTTAATAAATCACCGGTGGGACTTTGGCAATGCACATTGATTGAACAGAATACTACTGGTTTTCTTTTATAGGCTGAGAAATACATTTCCACTTAGTGCATCAACTGATATGAGACTCCCTGAAAATGCACTGCTGATATGGCACTACCGATATGAAAGTTCGGATTCATCATATTCTATGAATACCTTTTAATTTGGAGCTGAGCAAGGGCTTGAAAATGTCAAACACTATTAGTAGTTTACTTCAAACATATGTGGAGAAATGAAGCATTTAAAATGTTGATATCATGGCAGTGTAATGATACTGAACTTTGCTCATATTCTGTGGTTTTAAGTTTAAATAGACCTTTAAATTTATATGGAAACAGTAAACAAAACAAATTGGAAATGTATTATATTATTGATTTTCTTTTTCATGTTTGTTTCTCGTAGATTGCATTAAACTAATAATATCTGTAAAATCTACAATTTATTGGTTCAATGCATACTTTATAAATAATTCTTAATTTTTACTTAAAATTTTTTACTGGGATGTGTTTTTGAGGCAAGGGTAGGGGGAAGACCCTCAAATCGTAAAAGAGTTTTGTATTCTCAATATATGACATCGTGTATGCACGACAAAACTGCGATGAACTCATTTTGAAAGACTTTCCTTAATCTTTACATTGAAGTAGCAAGGCAATACTATTTTGCTAAGGACAAATGGCACAAGCGTGGGTAGGTATACTACAATTAAACGAAAAAAAAGTCGTTAAATGTTTTTAAAAAAGATACTACTATATTTCTTGTTAGTATCTTACAACTTGTTTACTAAATTTCAATGCATGACGATTACCTTGGCTTTAGCTAATGTGAAGATATCTTTTAACTTTTATTTTATCCATTCTTGAATACGGCAGTTATGCTTTACGTGACCTAAAGAGTTGGAATATTTTGACGCTCTTGAATGGAATCGACCATCCTTTGGTTCACCTAACTTTTTTGTGAAATTCAGAATGTTTTAATTCGCCAAGTTTGGGGTTACAATCACTCAAAATTGCATCTGAATAAAGAGTGGGACCAATTCTCAAACTATCTTTATACATACACTGCATGAGTCCATTGGAACAAGTTGTGATTTGTGACACGAAACTGCTTTTACTCTTGGATAAAATGGCAGGTGAGAGTTGACTTCCCCAAAATATTTCAGTTTTCGACCTCTGGAGTATTTCTAAGAATCTCCACCATGTCCATTGCAACTTTACAATCGGTTCTATATGCACCCGCCATCTGTGAATATATCCACTTTGAAGATTTCTTATTATGGTAATGTTTGATTTTTTTTAACTTTTCTTTTTTTAAAAAGAGAATTTGAACCAAATATATTTTCTTAAAACTTCTTAAAATATTTATATTGTGTTTGAAAATCGGCTGACAAGTAAACAATTATTTTTGAGAAATGAAAGTTTGAGATGTGAAAGAATTACATCCATGATTGGAAATAGAAATCCCCAAAAAAGATAGTGAATCAGGTTTTCAAGTATTATATACATTATTAGTCCGATCTTTTGTAGAAATTATCCAAAATAACGAACTTGTAAAATAAATCTGTTTATCATAAAGAGAATCTGTTTATCATAAAGAGATTAACTATGTTTCACTTTAATTGTTCTATTCGAATCGAAATAACATATATCTTTTGCATGTCTATTCGAGTCGGAATAACATATATCTTTTGCATGTCTATGAAGTTTTAAAAAATCTAAACATTTCAGAAATAGATAAAAAGATAAGAATTTATTTCAGAAATAAATAAAAAAAATAAGAATTTATTTCAGAAATAAATAAAAAAATAAGAATTTATCGAACGAAACCATAGACTAGTAATTGGTTAAAGTAATAACATCTATAATATGGTTATATTACAAAACCCACCTAAGAAAAATAAAAACTATCAAATTATTTTTACTTTATTTTTAAAGCTGTTTTCTTTTAAAGTAGTCTTTAAGCCTAAAAAGAATTGCGCTAAATATGACCCGAGTCCCATCCTTTTTGTCTTATACTGTATTGGATTCTTGCATAATAGGAGAGAAAATAAATCAGACTACTCATTGGAAGTATGCAACCTAACTCGCATCAAATTTAAGTTATACCAACCAATTTATTAAATAAGTCAAATTAAGGCTTTTTTATTTAAAAAACTTATTTTTAGGTCATTAAAAAAATAGACTTAACATCTAACCTATGTAAATAATAATAATAATAATAATAATAATAATAATAATAATAATAATAATAATAATAATAATAATAATAATAATAATAATAATAATAATAATAATAATAATAATTTTTAACGTAATAATTTGAGATTATATGCCTTTTAGTTTTTTAAAAGATTTAAAAAGTCAGGTTTTACGTGTAAATATGCTAATTAACTTATTAAGAAGCAAATTTACGACTTATTTAAAAGAATATTTCTTCAAAAAAAGTATTTAAATAATATTTGGAGTCAGGTCAAATATTTTAAAAAAAATCAGATAAACCTTAAAAAAAACTAAATAGACTAAATTCGGATCTTAAGATATAAAAACAGGTTGGTTGAAACCTTATAAAAAAAAAAAAAAAAGCTAATTAAAGTCATTGTTTTACCCCCACTGATAAAATCCTGTATCGTTTTTGGCAATCACTGCTATGTTCTCACTTATACATTCTCAGCACGATGCGATATAAAGTTGCTAGACTGGCAGCTGGGGCCATGTTTGGGCAATGTCACAACCTTGTTTTTCCCGTTTACAATGTCACGACATATTAATTCATACAGAATCTTACACAAACGTCTTTTAACAATAATTTAGACAAAAATTTTGGTTATCAAATTCGGTTTACATAATGGTACGCGTTACTAGTTTTAGACAGTAGCATTAGTCTTGAAAAAAACTGAATATCGTGGTCCATAATATACTGGCTAGTAGCTTTTTTCTGGTACCATGGATAGCAGCTTTTGACTACATGTTTATTTTAACCTGTGGCTCTTGAAGTGGGCCTACCCATGTTACTCCTAAAGGAAAATTCGGTAAAAGTCCACCTCAAGCCCATTTGATATGTTTTTGGTTACAGATTTTTAGGGCTTTGTGTGGACCATGTACCTTTCTGTTTCCTGTTCATAGTTTGACCGTGAAGAATAAACATCGTACAGTCCACAGCAATTGGGAACTTCTTAACCTCCACTAAGTTACAAACCACTGAAAAACAAAACGGAACATGTGGTTAGGTTTTTTAATGGTAAGCTTATGTACATGGACCTTTTCTCACAATATCAACTTATTCATTTTAAACATTGAATTGCATTACCACATAACTACTACTTTGAACAATTGTCAGATGTCAAAAAATCCTCCACATGCACCTATCACTGTGGCATCTCCTAAAAAAAGTTCAAAGATAATATTTATGTGAAAAATTTATCATTCATTTTAAAAACAATAGGAAAGTAACTTGATAGGATTACGTAATGACTTAAGGTATTGCTGCATTCATACTATTAAGTGTGATTTATGTAGTAAAAATATTCGTCTTCAACTTCCGGAGTATAAAAAATTTCCTCAGTAAGTAGTAGTGAAGATCTATATAACAATATTAATCTTTTGTCGAGTAGATTGGGGGAAACCTGTGTGAGACAAAAAAAAAATAGAAAACTAACTTATTTTTTGTATTAAAATATTCTCAATTGGAAGCTAAAATTTATTCTCTCCAAATATGAAAATTTATTTAAAATTATTTTTAACAAATATTCTTTCTTACATATAGACTTGAAAATTGAATTTCTGATTACTTTGTTTAAGGATTATAGTTATCTGTAAATCATATTAGGTATAAGAATTTGAATTTTTTTTTTTGTTAATTCATGCATGTTAATATTCTCTAATTCCAAACTTGGAGAAACTGAAATGAGGAACAAAGATATTCAATGGTGGGTTTGTTTTTTTTGACACACTTTTTTCTTTTCCTTTATGATAGAAGGACTAAGTGGGTGACATCACCAGACCATTTGTGTGGTCCTCTGATATCCCTCATTGTATCCATCCATTTCCCTCACTCACTCACCTTTTTACTTTTCAATGTTTGAAACTACCATTCATTTATTTGCATTTGTTGGTTTTGGGGTTTACCCCTTACTTGCAAGATTGGATGTTGGGGAGGTGTAGTTTGGGGCAACACAAGTGGGGACTTGTTGTGTTTCATTTTTTCCCTTTGAAACAGTATGAGATCTATCCAATTCAACTGTTTTATCATCTATCTACTCTCATAAATGCAGGACCACCATGCATTCGTCATGCGTTATCATACCGCATGCTACCCCCATTCTGGTCTTCACCACCTAATTTTGTGGCTCTTTTCTAACCTCATGCTAATTCCTCCTCAATACAAATTAACAATATTATGTTTTTCTTTGCAATTTAATTTCTTTGTTTCATTTATTTCTATTTTTTTTATCTCTCTTTTCCTTCCACACACCTCGCATCTCATTATGGAATATAAGACTAATATTACCATTTGATTTTACTACAATATTATTGGAATTTTTGTAAGGCAAGATGTTAGGCCACAACTATCACTTTGGACACAAGAAATTTTTATTAATTGTAGGTTAATTTCAAATAATTCTTTTGCGGTTAGAAACTCAACTTGTTGTTTCTTTGGGTTGAATTATTTAAATAATCTCTAAAACTAGTCCAATTCAAACATGTATTAAAAACTCATTTGTTTTAGTTTTTTTCTTCATAAAAATCAATTTTGTTTCGAAAAAATTACTTTTAAAAAATTAGTGTATTTGTTTAAACTTTTGAATAAAAAAGTAAAATCAGAAAAATTACATTTTTAATTATTTTGAGTAACTTCAGAAAATATTGTATTTATAACTACCTTTTTTTTAAAATAAAGTACTTTTATAATTGTAACCTAAAAAAATAGCTTCTACCTTTTATAAAATCTCTTAAAGATAAATCACACATTTAAAAAAAGTTTAAACAAATAGGTCCTAAAATGTGTATATTATTAAATCCTTATAAAGAGTTTGTTTTTACGCATAAATATGGGGTAAATCTTACACGAGTGTGTTTGACATAATAAGTTAATTTCTAACTTATTTTATTAGAATATAAGTTTGTTTAACATCGTAAATAAGTTTATTTCAATGCTTTATAGTTTCTAAGCTGTAATAGGTAGCTTAATTAACACTTATAAGTTTGTAACTTGTTTTTTTTCCTCCTTTTACTTTTATCCTTACTGTTTTAATACACTTTTATTTTACTTTATTTTGTTAATGATTTTTATGAAATTATTTTAATTGTTATTCTCCTTTTACTATTTTTTAGGTTATTTTTTTTATATAATACTTTATTTTTAATTATTAAACAATTTATTTTAATTTTTAATAAATTATTTGATCTTTAAAATTAATAAAAATTCAAATTATTAAAAATCTAAAACTAATTACCTAAAAATATATTTATATCTATAAAAAAATAAGTTTCATATAAAATGTTATATAAATTTATTCTTTTCTGTAATTTTGATTACAAAGAGTTCCTTTCATTTTAGCTCAATATTTTAGATTTTTTTAGAAACAAAAACTAACCAATTAACATTTTTTTATGCAACTCCTGATATGCCAAGTATATGAATTAAACTAAAAAGTAATATAGCCTTATAGAATATTCCAAAGCAAACTTTATAATAGCTCTCCTTTTTTACGGATGGGTCTCTATTCTTTACTATGTTGAGGTATATACTATACGAAATCAAATACAAATACTCTTCCATCCTTTTGTATTTTTTTGTCTTTATAAATATCTAGCAAGTAAGAAGATACGATCATTAAACTCCCAAACCCTGTTCTTCTACACCCTTTTGAGTTTTGATAAGTGATTCAAGTGTGAATGGAATGGCTTACGATATGTACGTGCTTTTTAATATTGTCCATTATATGTGCACAATATTTGGTAATTTGGTAAAATTTTTCCCCATCTTTGGGTGCGTTTAAATTTTTCTCACGTAACTTTTTTTATTTGGTGAGCAATTTTTTTAAAAGAAATTTTGTTATACTTAAAAGCGAATAATTTTAATTAAATAAAATTATTTGTAATTTAAACTTGTGTAATAATCCTTATATACGAGTTTCTGCTGGAAATCTCAATTTATCATTATCGATATGCTCTGCAATATTATATATGTCTACCACTTTTATTCACACGCAAAGGATATTACTTTATTATCCCTATAGTACATTTATCTTGAGCACAACAAGCAATTTAGGACATGTGATGTGATGTAGTTTATTGTTTTTGTGACTTCGATCAACAACTATGGCAGAAAATAGTGCTCTGACCAATGATGTTTTTGATACCATGCTATTTCACCACCTCATTAAGCCTAATTATCTTGAAGCCGTGATGTTGTTATATTATAAATATGAATTTTTATTTTTGAATGTGAAATTATTTTTATTATAAAACGTGATTTTATCATTATTTAGCACTTACTTTTATATAAAATTATTAATTAATTTTAATATTTTCTTTTATATGAAGATTTCTTTTATATTCAAATTTCAACTTTTCTTTTTGTACTAAACTTCTTTTGTATCTCAAATCTCATATACTTGTATTCTCAAATTAATTTTTTAACTTACTTTATTTTCTGAATTTAAGGTGTTTATATTTTTATTTAAATTAATTATACATATTTCTCTTATAATTTCAAATATTTTAAAATTTTACTTAAATTAAAATAAATATCCGAATAATGTTGGTACAAGTGAGCTAAACAAAGTTATGAACACTAATTATTACGATTTGAAAAATAGGAGAGCATTTTGGATGAAATAAAACTGAATTGATGAAAGTGGAATTAAAAATAAATAAAAGGACAAAAATGGATGTAAGTTTTACGGCGGTGGAACTGGAATTAGTACTAATCAAGTATGTTCAAACCACATGCCAAACATCAAATAATATATAAAGAGAAAGACTAATTTAAATAAAAAAAAAAGTAACAAAGAATCATTTTTGAATTTAATTTTGGTCCACTATCTCACAAAAATGAAATCCCCTTATACGTTGATAATTGGATATCATTTTCCAAGTTTTGAATAAAATAGAGTTTTACAAAGACATAGTGGTTGGATAATCTTGCAATGGTTGTAGTCCTCATGTACTTCACATGGCTGCAATTCTAGTCAATCATTGAAGGCGCAATATGAAAATGGAAACGATCATTACATTTGTTTTTTAATTTATATTTTTTATTATCCCTTCCTTGCATTTCTTTTTTTAATTTTGTCCTTCTCCTAACGATACGTAAGTGGAACTACAACTATTGTTTGATTAACAAACCTTTTGGCCTAACCATTCTTTTTAGATGCAAATTACAATTCTCTAATTGGACAATTAGCGTGCTAGTATTCAAACGTCAAATCGCTACGTATTCCTTGTTGAATTGTGCAAGTTGAAGACAAAATTTGCCAGCTTATCAACACTTTCTACACCCTTTACCATTAGAAAAATACAAAAATCACGTTGATAACTTGTTACACCATGAGCTCTCATTATCAAGTGGAAAAGGAACTTTCTGTGTCAGATTTAGACACTTTGTGAATGCTCTTGCTCTAACATTATTAAGAAATGGAGTCAACAAGATGACCTTAATTAAGAATAATGGGTATTGGGTAGGGTTGCTAAAACAGGACTTTTGTTTAATGATTGCCATTTCCCACAGTCATGGTAAATGTCCAGAGGGATATAATTCTCCTCAATACAGAGAAGATATAATAGTTTATCTTTAGATTGCATATTTTATATGTTATAATTTATTGAGCTTAATAATATAAATTTTATATTTTTTTTTGTCTTCTGTAAAATTATTTTTCTTGATATAATATCAAAGTTTATCTTAATTTATTATTAGGTCACCTCCTATATTATCTACACACTAAATCTAATAATATTGGGTATGGAAAGTATATTGAGAAAAATTCATATTTCTCATTTTAGAAATTAATTTTTTGTATAAGAATTTTTTTTTTATATTTTCTTAATGTAACCATTCACCATATATGTTTTAAATCTCAAATTAAAATAAGATATATTACATTGATAATTATTTTCAAATAGTAGCACTAATAATGTCATTCTAGAATATCTATTTTCATTTTATATCGAATAATGTATATAAATAAAAAAAAATTTATTCTATAAAACTAGCATTTGAGGTTGATGTATGTTTAAATCCATATTTTAAGAATAAATACAAGATACTCAAAAGTCAAAACATGGGTTAGAAAGAAAGCAAAGTGAAAGAGGCATGATTGTTATGTGACCAGCAAATTAACATCTTTCATGTATGGTAAATTACATTAATATTGAGAAATTATTATATAATTTGAGATTCTAACCAATTTTATATAGCATGTAATTTAATTTAATTAATTTTTTTACAAATTAAAATACTCAATTATATATAACATAAAAATTTACGGAGACGAGAGATATATTTTGTATGATATAATAATTTTTTGGTTAATATATGTAATGGGTAACCATAGGTAGCATTGAATGGCATATATTCTTGGGAGTAAAAAACAAGTTCCAGTGGGTAGTGAGGGTGACCCACCATCACATGGCAAGGATGAGATCCTCAATGGAATGGTCCACAACACATTAGTGCAGGTTGAGAATTTAACAAACGAGAGAGCAAAACGAGGAAGCAAAACGTACGCAGAAGGAAACAGAAGGGAAACAAAACCATGGAGAAAAGGATGTTACAAATATCTTCTGCGCACTGAGGGAAGTAAATCTCCCACACCAAGAAGGGAAACAGACATAAATATAACACCTGCAAATCACAAATGTTACATGTCGCTAGGAAAAGTTTGAAAATAGCTACATGTCCTTTTGATCTTGTGTTGATTCAACCAATTTATGAAGCTAGTAACAAGTCAAAATTTTATACATTTTTTTATTGTTAGATCAAAGAAACTTGTTTCTTTTTGCAAAATTTACAGCTATCGTGTCTGCTTGTTCAAATGTAAAGTCAATTGTTGTTTAAATTTCAATTAAGAGTTTATGAAAGTTGAATTCAAATTAATTGGGTCTATATATAAGTATTTATTATTTGATTATTGATTCACACAATTGAACTATACACGTTTCCACTCAAAATTTTATGAGATATGCGTCTTATACAGTACAGGGAACTCTTTATTTGGGTTTTCTCTTTATCGATTATACTTACCTTTTTCAATTTTTCTTCCTCTTGATTGAGACACAATTCATAGGTATAAGAATTTATAACGTGGGGATAAGTGGGAAACACTTATATTCGCTTCATCATGATGACAAACGCCACTTTCGGGATGTCAGCGGCTACTGATTCATAATCTAAGAACTTGGTAGTAAAGTAAGTCAAAGATCCGTGAGATTATAATATTTTAGCTTTGATATGGTTATTTACCTTCCAACAAATACACTACCAAAACAACTAACTATGCTAAAAGATGTAAAGTGATTCGGGAGAATAGATATTTTTCAAATGATTAGGTTTAGTTACAAGGTTTATAAGACATTTTCGTTTTATTTTGTGTCAACTGTGATTCAATGTTTCTTTGAACAATTTTAAGAACCTACCTTCACATTAATTAAGGTGTGTTTGGGTAATTGTTTCTAAAATTAATTTTGAATAAAATTGATTTTGAAGTAAAATAATTTATTAACCAATCCTATCAATAAGGTTATATTATACTCATCCTACCTCAATCATCTCTTTTCCTTTATCAGTTATTATGTTTTATGAATATGTCATTATAGTTCTACTTCCAATTTTATTAAGAATTTATTTGGGTAAATTTTTTATAAATACTTATAAAATAAAAAAAATGAAGAAAAATAAAATAAATTTCTACAATGTTTTATAGAAACTTTCTAATATTAACTTATGCAAAAACTAACTTTTATCTTATGCATGAACTAAAACTAATTTTAGCTTGTAAAAAAAATTATTTTATTTTATTTTCTTATTTCATCATCTCGTAAGTGTTTATAGAGAAGTTTATCCAAATATATCCTAAGTATTTCTCAAAATTATCTTAAATTCTAACCAAGACTTACTAGGTTATTAAGGAAAATTAAACATTTTCTAAGTCAATTATCTACTTATGATTCCTTAGCAGGGTAAGAAATAGTCAACTAGGATAATTGTTTTTAATCTAACTCAAAATGATAAATCATAGTGTGAAGAGAGTTTCCATGCTTAATGTGATCCTTTCCATGCTGATCGCACCACTAATAACAAATTTAAATTTATGGTTTTTATTTGGTGCTTAATGCAACTCTATGACACTTAACACACCTTCCATTGTAATATTTATAATTCTTAGGTGCAATTATGTTTAAAGTGGGTGCATCTGTGCATAACATTTTACATGCATATAATTATGTATCATAATATAAATTATTTATTATAAATTTAAAATATAATCTATAGGTTAAGAAATTTCCAAAAATAACCAAAAATATTTTTTAAAAATAACTACTAAAAATACTTTTATTAAATATAATTATTCTCAACCCAAACACTGACACACGTACACGCACACACACATACACACGCACACACAGACACACACGCACACACACATGCAAATAGACAGACACGCACACACAAACACACGCACACAGAGACACACACAGACACACATGCACACACACATACATAAACACAAACACACACACACACATACACGCACACATACATACACGCACACACACACATGCAAACAGACACACACGCACACACAGACACAAGCACATAGAGACACACATACACACAGGCACACACAGACACACGCACACACAGACACACACACATAGAGACACAAGCACACACACACGAACATACACATGCGCACATACACACACGCATACACGCACACACACGTACACACGCGCATACACACACGAACACACGCACGCACACACTCACACACAAACACGCACGCACATACACGCACGCACACACGCACCCACGCACACACACATACACATGTACACATACACAAAGACACACACACAGACACGCACACACGCACATGCACACATACACACACACAAACACACACGCACACACGCACACACACACGCACATACATGCATACACACACGCACATGCACATACGCACACGCACGCACCCACACACGCACACACGCACCCACGCACACACACGCACACACGCATACACACGCATACACACGTACACACACAGACACATACACACAGACACATACACACAGACACATACACACAGACACGCGCACACGCACACGCACGCATACACACACAAACACACACGCACACACACGCACACACAGACACACGCACACACATGCACACACGCACAAACGCACACACACACACACATACGCACACACACACACGCACACACCCACGCACCCACGCACACACGTACACACGCACACACGCACTCACACGCGCACACATGCACACACGCACAAACCCACGCATACACACACACGCACACACAGAGACACACAGACACACAGACACACACAGACAAACACACATAGACACACACACACGCTCACACACACGTACACACACACACAAACGCACACACGTACACACACACAAACGCACACACACACACAGACACACACACACAAAGACACACATACACACACAGACAGACACACGCACACACACGCGCACACACACACACGCACACACACGCACACACACGCACACACACACACACGCACACACACACACACACTCACATACATGCACACACGCACACACACGCACACACACACACACACACACACACACACACACACACACACACACACACACACACACACACACACACACACACAGAGAAACACGCACACACACACACATAAACACACACATAAACACACACAGACACACACACTAATAAGCAGGTTTTTAATCGTCTTACGCGCATCAAATAAAACTAAAGCTAACTATAGTATAGCTAACCTAGGTCGATTCTCTCAAGGACACAGTGTGTTCAGATTATGCTAAGTGTAAAAATTAGAGTTTTGCAAAAATGCTAATTGTTGTGAAATGTCGGCTTACTGTCGGTTGGCTTAGACGGACGCAACGGAGTTGGTCTGACTCAGTCTCAGACTCTAGAAAGTAGTAAATAAGGGGGGTTTTATGTTTAAGTGCAGAAAATAAACTAAGTGCTGGACGTAAACTAAAGTATACTAAACTACTCTATACTAACTAGAGTATCAATTCGGGAATCAAAACACGCTAGTTTACTATTCTTACTTAGAATTGTATTCCGAATCAACCTTAGATTCTTACGACGACCGTCGAACGTTTGTCCACTGCCATATTGAGGATTTACACAACCGCTACCTCATCAGTTAGCAAAGAGTATGCACTTGGTTGATTTTAGGTTCTCTACCTAATCAGATTGTTAAACTAGTTCCAACCGATCCTAATCTAACGTGATCTACCCCTAACAGTGTGTCACGACAAAGTTAAGAGTAGAATTAAAAGCGCAGAATTATAAGAAAATTCAAAATTGCAAACCAGTTGTATTTATTGATATACCAAATGAATACATAGGTGAGAAATCGAGTCTCCAGATAGTCCGCCTTCCATGACGATCGCCAATGGAAGAAACAAAAATGATGCACCAATGGTGGCGAGACGTTGAGGTTTCCGACCAACGAGTCGTCGGATATACCGAGCGATCACCTCTAAAGGCTTCCAGCTTCCCAAATCTTGGTCTTGTACCTCCTCGACCGAGAGAGACACCGTATTGAAGCTTCGTGTACCACTATACTAGCTTGGAGTGTCTGCGATTGCTGACAGTGCTAGCTCTAGATTCTGCTGAACGGTGCTAGCTCTAGATTCTGCTGAAAATTCCACACTTGAAGACGTGGCCTGGTGTGCTTATTTATACACAAGCTGGATAAATCTAAATCTAATCCTAATAACAGAAATTCAAATCCTAAAGATTTCAATTTGAATTATAGATTACAATCTCCTCAATCTTAGGAGTTTCCCAGTTTCCTAATTTCTAGCAGAATCATATCTGCATTCCTAGTTACCTTATTACAGATTCCTTGATCTTAGCAAATCATATCTGCATCTTAACAAATCATATCTGCATCTTAACAAATCATATCTGCATCTTAACAAATCATATTTGCATCTTAACAAATCATATTTGCATCTTGTTGGGTGATTTTAGGCAAGATTTTCGTCACTGATGTTGGCTTGACCGGGAGTACTGGACTGGCCGGGATGTTCTCGGCTTGGGCCAAGATGACTTGGGCCGAGATGACTTGGGCCTGCAAAATAAGTCTTAATCTTTTGTTAGTTAAAAATCTTATTTTAACACGCATCAGTATTTCTCCCTATTTTCGCACTCCATAATTCAAATCTCGGTTAACACAAGACTCTTAATAATTAAATATTCTTAACAACACCCATCTTAAGCCCACATAAAGTGTATAAAATATGACTCATCACACACATAGGCACACATAGACACACACACAAGCACACACACACAAGCACACACACAGGCACACACACAGGCACACACACAAGCACACACACACAGGCACACACACAGGCACACACACACAGGCACACACACACAGGCACACACACACAGGCACACACACACAGGCACGCACACACACACACAGGCACACACACACACAGGCACACACACACATACACAAGCACACACACACACAGGCACACAGGCACACACACACACAGGCACACACACACACACGCATACAGAGGCGCACACATACAGGCACACACACAAACACACACACACACAGGCACACACAGGCACACACACAAGCACACACACAGGCACACACACAGGTACACACGAGTTGGCAAGACATGTTATCTACTTGGTGGATAAAGAAGAAAGTGGGTTACTCTGATCCACCTCAAAACTGCACATGGATTAACTTTTTGCTAACTTGGTAACCCAATAAAATGAACTAATTTGAATCACTTTTTTTTTTTCTTAAATACGTATAAATATTAAAAAGAAAAAACTAGAGACTTAATTTTTTTGAGCCCGTTTGTTAATTTTATTTAAGTCAATTCTTTTAAAACCTAACATAATTCGACTTATTAGACCACTAAATTGGTTCATATGAGAGAATATTTTTATCAATTCTATGTAAGACATAATTTAATCCAACTGATTAGGCCACTAGAGTAGCTTATATGAAAGAATATTTTCTTAGCTCTAACTTTATACTGGGAATATGATATATAAATAATATCTATCAATATTCAATACTAACAAAACTTGTTAATAATTATATATTTAATTTTTTAGTATAATAAATTAATGTATATCATTAATGCATCGTATCATTAACATAAGCTCAAATTATTTATATTTACAAATCAATCAATATACGTTAAATAAAATACTATACTAACGGGTATGTTAGCTACTAACCCTGTTAAGATATTATGAATAAGCCTCCAATGATTATTTTGTTGTTTAAATACATTTTGGATCATGAATTTTTTTTAAAGTTGTCTTTGTAAAAAAAACATTTATTTTTATCCTTGTAATATATATATATATATAAAGAGGAAAAAAATTAGAGCATAACAGTTTTAATGAGTTACTCTCTATTTTTATTTTTTATTTTTTCAATTTAATAATTTTAAGTAATTCAACTTTACCTGTTAGATTAAGAAAATAAAAAGTAATTTTTGTAGAGTTAGTATTAGACTTCATATCCCCAACCTTGGACCCTTTATCTCAATTTTACAAGTAGAAAATATCTAAATTCAATTCTAATCATCAATTAATGTAAAGTTGTATTGTGATTAAATAGATACTTAAGAGTTCGAATTTAATTGTTATACTTATTTTTAATGATTATGGATAGTTTAATTACCAACCAAGGTAATTAATTCAAAAATACTGTTGCAATTATACATATGTTTAATAGTGATTTACTCTTTTTAAATTTAGCAAGCCACAAACAATAGTGAATTGAGTCTTCTCTCGTGTCTTCCCTTTTTAATAATTCTATCCTTTTAGGTATTTATTTAATTTTATTTTTTGATTTATAAGACTTGAAATGAAAATGTTACTTAAAAGTATAAGTTTCTTACCACTAAATCCAACAAGCATTGATAATAGTCTTTTGAATTATTTTTTTCTAATAGTCTCTTCAACAAACACATTAAGTGTATTACATATGTTGTTATTTATTGAATTAATATAAAATGTTTAATTTGAGTATATTTGTTAACATTTTTTAAACTAGTTTCTTTGCTTTGATTTTATACAGAACACCAATACCTTTATGGTTAAATGAAAAACTCAACATCCTTGTCAGCATGTGTCCTTTTTTACAGTTAAAAAAAATGATTCGTGAGTTGTCACGGCCAATTCACGAGTAAGGAAGAACATATAATTATTAGATTAAAAACAATATAATTTTTCTCTTTTATTAATACAATTCAATACAAAAAAATTCAAACACAAAGAGTGCTTAATAAAAAATACGAATAAAAATTCGAACTTGCGAGACATCTATCTTATTCCACGAGACCAATTCTTTAGAGTCAAAGAATGTAAATAATGAAACCCTAATCTATAAAAAATAATTGGCGTTAGAATTAATTATAATTTATGATATTTTGACAAACTTTAGTCTCCTAAAAAAAAGGTTCATCCTTCATATGCACCCTATATCTATCTCTGCGATCTTCACGGTGAATTTCTGGAGTTGTCATTTTAGAAGCAGATTCAGAGACCTTTTGGGAAATGCCTGGTTTCGCAGCATCGTCTTCTTCCAAAGGAGTGAAAGGTTCTGGAACAGAATCTTTGACTTGCCCCAAATATTTTTATTTTTATATTTATATTTATATTTGTATTTACATACATTAATTATCAATAAACCAAATTGAAATTGACATTGGCAGGAAAATGCTAGAGAGTGGTCATCTTTCACAAGGGTACGCGCAGGCATGCTCTTGTAGTATCTGTTGGACCATCTCAATGCTTGTTGATTCCACAGAGTCAATGTTCCTCTATTCTGATTTCTGATTGTGACACCCCAAAATTAAATTCCCAAATCAGAACAAAAATATCTCTGCTAAAGTGACGCGTGTTTATTTATGTCTAACAAAAATAAATACGACTTAATTGTATTAATAAAAAAGAGAGGTTATCACTTATCATGCTAGCGTAAAAGCAAGGGGAGACATTTTTAATTTGTTTGCTTGTACTGTAATGAAGTATTAGAATAATTAATACATGCAATAAACAACATTGTTTCGGTTTGGTCCATCATTGTACACATACGATAAATTAGTAATGTCACAAGTACAGATTTACTTAATCGGGGAATGATTAAGTTAATTATATTTTTCATGAGGTTAAAAGAAGCTTTAGATAATTATAGATTAGGGGCACCAAAGAGAACTTGCGAAAATTAATGTGAACGGAGAGTGAATAATAATAATAATAGATTTGATGTGGTGGGGGTGTGGACCACATAGGGTTAAAAGAAACTAATGAAAATGTGTGTTTGTAGAGGGGAAAAGTGGAAGAAATGAGTTTGTGGCACATAGTCAAAGTGATAAATGATTATGACGACACAAAATAGTAAGTAATGAAAGGGTCATTGCGTGAATCATGAGATGGCTTTAGTTTAGGTGAGTTTTTTGCAAGCTCCTAATATAGATAGGAGAAGGTTGTTGAATAGAAAAAGCTCATTTTTCAACCATAAAATCCCTAAAGTTTTGGGTGCATAATGAAGGTCAAAGTTGTATGTGGCCGCGTATGGCGCAAGAGAACAGAGCAAGTTCGAGATTCAACTGTAGCTTCTTTTTTTCTTTTTCCATATTCTTCTAAGGACTAAACTGAACGCGATTTTCGTTCATCAATTTTTCGTTATGTACTTTGTAGCAGCTACTCTTCGTTGGGGTCCGTTGATTATAGTAAAATTATATTCAGAAGTGCTCAAAAGTTTAATTAATTAATTCTCTTGCATGTTTTTTTTTTTTTAACTTAGTGCATCTTCTTTATAATAGAAGCTTAGACATTGCTATTAGAAGAGGGAACTCAAACGTGTATGGTGAATTGATCAATTTTTATAAATGCAATAAGCTTGATATAAGAGGTCATTTTAATATTATTATGAGCGAGTTTTTTTTGTATCATTCGGTGGTACTTTTATCTTTTTTATATTATATCTAAACTCAATTTTATGTGTTAAAACGATCAAAACTTCCTTTTTTTTTTACGCCTATTTTATAATTAGCATTAAAATGCAAAAGATACTAGTTAATTCAGCTGATAAACTTATTTGAAGTTGATTATAAGATTTGTTTTTAAATTTTGTCTCCTTGACACGGTGTCTGTAAGTTAATAGATATATTCCGCTTACAATATAAAATTTCAATGATGAATTATTTATAAAAGAACGTTAAAACTTATAACATAAATGATTTCTTTCTTAAAAGCATTATAAGTGAAATAGAAGATTAGCCCATGACAAATCACATATCAGAATTTTGCATTCAAATTTTAAAATAATAAAAAAAGATAATAATGTTTTGTGTATATTGTTTAGAATCATGAGTAGTTTTTATATCTTTTAATATCTGTTTAGAATATAAAAAAATAGGACTTAAAATTAGGAGTCATAATTGAATTGAGTTTTGAAATTTTGATTATGATGTTTTAAAGTTTTAGAATTAGAATCATAATTCAAGATAAATTTCATGGAATTATAATATAATAAAATTAATCCTTTACATTTTTTATTTACTATCTTCGTAATTATAATTCTTAACCTCAACTCTACATTGTCCCACTTATTTTTTATTATCATACTATCATTATTATCACTACAAGAAAAAAAAAATACTACAAGATTTTTTTGATTTTGTTACTAATTTTAACTACCATTTAAATTAGTAGCTAAATCATAACTAATTAACTATTAATTAACTAGAATATTATTTTTTCTAGCTAAATTTAAGTTATATTCATATATATACTTCTTATTACTACAAATTAGTTAGAAAATAACTATAAAATTTAAAAATTTACTACAAATTAACAGATTATTTTCTTAGCTAATTTGCTACTTATTTCATGCTATCATTAATATTATAGTAATTTTGTAGCTAATTATTTTTACTAGAAATTAGCTACAAAATAACTATTGATTTTAAAATTAGCCACAAAATTATTTGGTAGAAAATTTTGAATTTTCTAGTAGTGAAATTGGGGTGGTTATAAAATGTAAATTGTGGTAATTCTAAACTCTTATAACAATTATTGCTAGGAAATTATTTTATAATCATCTTAAAATAGCTATTTGAATAAATTAAACTAGTATTTATTTAAGCTAAATTATCGTTGTTTACCTAATTTTGTGTAGTGTACCTTTATTAATATCGCCACCACTATATTACTATCACATATACTATCATTGACTATCAATTTCATAATTGGTATCATTGTTATCACTATATTAATATTGTTGCAACTAAAGTTGTTGTCATCACCATCAACAACTATTATTGTCACTTTGTTACTATCATCATCACAATTCATCAGTGCAAGAAGACCTTTAACATCAACTCATTTACATTAGTCCATCATGGACTGATCTAAATAAAAACATGATATCAAACTTATAAATATTTTGAAAATATTTACATCAATTGCATTCCCACCAATATAAAAAGTCACTTAAAATTCAAAACACACCTTTCCTATTCATCTTCTCCAACATTGTTAAATCCTCTTCCGTGACTCTCTTCGAAACCATCTCTCCAGACACCACCTCACCACCACCCTTCATCTTCCCTATTAGCATTCACTCATCTCTCCCACCACCCCAACTCCATACCCACTACAACATTGTGGTTTCACTCGCCCTCGCCACCAACCCAACGCCATATCTACTTCCTCAACATTCATCATTACCTTTATTATCGACATCATCAAGGTAAACTCCTTTTTGTCTTAAGGGAAGCAAAAACTTGTATAAATTCATTGACCCTCTTTCTTTTCAATATAGGTAATAAATCAGCTAACATTTAGACATACATACAAAACAGGCTCATTGGCAAAAAGAAAAGGTGTTGCATATCACCTTACTACAATCTTCTGTTAATATAATTTTACATAATAATTTTTACAATTAATTTTAGTATTTTGTGTCACCATGTATCTACTTGTTTCTCAATATAGGTCGTACAATATTGCATTAAGAAACCAAGAGTGATTAGACTTGTAGTAAGTAGTTTAGAAATTGAGATTAATTACAGTTTATAATACTTATTAACTTTAATATTTATTAATTATATTTAAAAAAAATTATTTGTAGAGTCAAAGACAAACAGGGAGTTATAAGTGCAAATATTATGTGGTGAAATATATGCTCAACATTTTCTCTACAACTATTATTGATGCATGGATGGAGGTAATATCAACTTTAAAAACATAGACTAATTATATTTTCTTATTTAGTTCATGACCTATTATTGTTTTAATTTATATTATTTGAAAAATTAGGCATTCAACGATAATGTAGCACCATTCATTGAAGATGAAATTCATGATATCAGAACATGTTAGAAAAAGTTCTTCCTACACCTTACTCAATGTCATTAAGTAATGTAATTACATTTCTTGTTTAGAATATGTACTATAATTTCATGTTGCGAATTTTTTTGTTTAGAAAAGTTATAATTTATAACATTTATTGTTTAGGAAATTTATAGTTTAGAATGTTTGTACTTTATATTTGTTATAGATTTATTATTTATAATATATAAATTGATTTTCTGTTAGATATTTTTTGTTTGGGATTTGTGGCCTAAGGCCAATTTTATAGGAATGAGTGTAACAAAAAAAATTAAATATTAACAAAAAAACATGAATTTTTACATAGGTTTTGTAAGCAACCAATGTAAAGAGTGAACTTTTTACTTTGGTTCTACTAATAATCGATTTAAAAGGTCATTTTTACATCGGTTATATAACTGATATAAAAATTCAAACTTTCCACATTGTTTGATTTTATATCAATTACATTGATGTAAAATATCAATTCTAACGATGTAAAATGTTGATTCTAATTGATGTAAAAAGTCATTTCTATACTAGTAATTGATTGTCATTGTTGTCATCATCTCACCCCTGTCATTATTACCACTTTCACACACCACCTTTATCATTGTCATCTCCACAACTACTAACGACTATCACCATCATCATCATCATTGTGACTTGTTAATATATTTTTTTACTTAATTATAACATAACCCTACCTATAATGTTTTTTTGGCTTCTTATCAATATTCTTTTTCAAAGAAAATCTTATTTAAAGCTCAGACACTAAATGTGGACATATTTCCTAATGAGAATTTGAACATTGATTTTCCATGTTATGAGAGACTAGTTGCTGGAATTATGTGGATTAATATTCTCTAACTACTGGAATAAATTATAGATTATTAGTATTAATTACAAAAATAAAATTTATGACATTTTAATTGATGAATACTAGTTACTTGACATTGTAATGTGAGAGAGTCTATGATAAGTTGGGATTTTATTTGGTGCCCAAATGAGGGATTTCTACTCTCGTTTGGTGGTTATAAAATTACTATTCCACCACCATTAGACAATTTTGTGTGACATAACATTGTATAGGAAACTCGAGGTGCCATGTAAAGACGAATTATCCCTCATTTTGTTGTTTGTGATTCCTTTCGAGGTAACAAGTATGAATTTCATCTCCTCTTCTTCTACATGTTTTTTGACCTTTTTATAATTTTCATTGTATGTTATAAACATGTTATTATCGTGCATAATTTTTGTCATAAAAATTTATTAGTTGGTATCAAAGCTTGGATTAATACATGTTATGACTATTTTCTTAACAAACCCTTTTCTTAATTGAAATTTGGCAAAATAATTTAGATTCCTTTTATTATAAGATGTTTGTAAATTTATGTGTAACTCAAATTAAATAAAATATTTAAGAAAAATCCTAAAATTTTCACTTTCTGAAATATCTACCTTCAAACTCAAACCTTTTTTATTTTGGAATTCCTTGGTCTTTATATTTCGTGTATAATGTTTGAAATTGATATGGGTAATTGTTTAATCTTTAAGTCTGTCAAAACGTGTTAATCTCATTTGTTTGATATTAAGAGATTTTTTTTATTAAATCTTTTTTTTCAAAGTCATTAATATTATTTTTGTTTGATCCAGTTTGTTATGTGAGCTCAATGTTTTCTAAAATTTATTAAGTGTTTTGATTAAAAAACCAAAGTGGTTCAAAACCAAGTAAAAATGCAGATAAATTTCAAAAATTGAAGAATTTTGGAAAATTCCCAATTTGGACTCAATTCCACGTTGCAAATTTTGTTCCTTTACTTTTCTAAATTCATCGAATAAATTGCAAAATAGATGGAGAGCATTTGTTTAGAATCCTCATGTGAAACTATCCTTAGAAAGTCACACACAAATTTGGCAAATGTTGGGAGAAATTGAGGAATTTTCATCACGGTTAAGCGAAACCTATTTTTTCATATTATCCCTTTTTATTTAATTTTGTCCAAGATCTTCAAATTATGAAATTAAGCATTATTATAGGAGATTAAATAAGTTTCTTTGTGGGTTTTCTCAACCTAATTTCAAAATTCTTTTTTTTTTCTTCTATAATGCCCACCCGCGGAGCTAGTGAGTTCTAACGCATGTGGGTCCATTTTGGGATTACTTTGTTTTTTTAGAATATTATTTTTGAATTTTTTGTAATTTTTTCAAAAAATTTACCCCTTGAAACTCTTTTTGACTCAAACTCTTTTTCCATGATGTTTATATATGTTCAATCTAAATGGCATGTCTATTAATTTTTGTTGTTGTGGATATAAGTATTTGTTTATCACCTTTATAAATGACTTATCTAATTATGGTTGGATTAATCTTCCTTGGATGTCTTCAAGTCCTTTAAGTTTGTTATTGAATTGAAAACCAGCAAGAAGATCAAGTATGTGAGGTTGTACAGGGATCTTCAAAACGAAGCTCAATCCATATGTTGTGGATTCTTGACTAATTTTAATTTGAAAATATGCCAAATAGATTTTAAGTTCACTTTTTTAAAGGGAGTTTTATCTGGGAATAGTGGGAACAAGTTCATAATTCTTATATTACATATTGACGATATCCTCCTTACTTACAATTGATGAGATTTTGACTAAGATTAGACATATGTTATGTGTATCTACATCTAGAATGAGATATTAGACCTCCATTTGGGATAGAGAAGACAATGAGATATTATTGCATGCATATGAGCTCATAAACCTTAGTGAATCTGGAATTCACAATGAGTCAAAGACTCACACTAGTTCTAGGAACCAAAATGATAGGTTAATTAGGGATTCACAGTGAGTCAAAAACTCACGCTAGTTCTAGGAACCAAAATGATAGGTTAATCAGGGATTCACAGTAAGTCAAAAACTCATACTAGTTTTGAGAACCAAAATGGTAAGTGAATATGAGATTCATAGTGAGTCTAAGACTAACACTAAATCTAGAAAATCAACAAAATAAGTGAATTTAGAATTCATATAGGTTCTGGGAATCAAATAGTCAAGTTTTGTGATAAACTTTTTTTAATCACATTTATTGTTAGGAAGAGATAAAATTACGTTTTCAGTATTGTCTTTTGGTTAAGACGAACCCATCCTTTGCGAAAAATTTATAAAAATTCTTAAAACACAATTTAGCCTCCTTTTTATGTTTATTTGTATTCTACCTTCTCTAAGTCACACTATCCTCAAAATTATAGTGAGATGATTTAAATAAATAAGCTTGCAAATGCTTTTATTTTGGACAAGTTGATGTATGCTCGAGTTTGTTCTCGTCCCAATATTATTTTTTTGTTGTTAATGATTTTAAGAAAATACTTAAGCAATCTAATTATGAATCACTAAAAAATTGTGAAATGATCTTGAGATACATGCAAGATATTAGAAATTATATACAGAACTATATAAAGTTTGATAAACTCCCAAGTCATTTTTTTTTCATACAGTCTTGATGGCCAAAATTCTATTTTTGGCTTTAATTTTATAATAATAAGAGTTTTTTTTTCTTGAACAAGTGATAAGCAAAGACTTACAACTACTTATCATAATTTAAATATTGAAATTATTTAAAACCAATTCTAATTTCATACTGCTGCAAATAAATCTTTTGGACTGGTTTGATTTGTTAAAAAATAAGCTCATAATATTATATATATATATATATATATATATATATATATATATATATATATCAATCAGTCTATGAAAAAGAAAGTGATATAAGGTCAATTATCTATATATGTTTTTTTTTCCCAACTTTATCGGGCGTAAGACAAACATTACAAAGCACAAAGCTATTGTATAATAAAATTTCCTTCATAGATAGCATAAAATTTATAATCTTGTGCTTTGATTATCAATAGGCCAAAATTATTTTTAAAAAAATGTTATGTAATTTAAGAACTTATATTATTCTGTTTGTACAGTCCCTCACCTTGTGTCAGATGCATTCATAATTTAAGTATAACTTCAATAGTATAGCAAATAGTCGGTGTATCCCTTCTTTGTTTTATTGTCCTTATCTTTTTTAGATAAATTTGTACACATATAAATGAAGATGTAATTTTTTTTCATATATAGATGGCATGTATCAATCATCAGAAGTAATTCTGTTAAAGTGTGGTATGATATTATAAATGATTAAGGTTTTCTTATTAACTATTTAATGTAATTATGTATTTAAAATTCAAACTTAAATTACTAATTAAACTTAAACCATCTCATAGCAGTTAGTTGATTCATGGAGTCGTGGATAATAGTTACGATGTATTTTATAAAAGTTTAAAAAAAAAAATCGGGGTAACTATAGCTAAAGTTCGTACAAAAGTTCATATGAGAAATTTGAATGGAGAGAATGACTTTTTCACTCAAGAAAAGCATGCATAAACAACAAATATTACTTTTGAATAATTAGTGGGAGGTTAATTGATTTTTCGAAGTATATTCTAAAGAATAAACTAGTGAAAGTGGGTAAATCAGGATCGCAAACATCTGCCCCCACCAAAGGTCCTGTCCTAGCCAAGCTATAAAAGGTGATAAGCAAAACATCAAGAATATCCATTCACTAAGTGTCTCATATTGATGTTTGAATTTGAGTGAATTGAAATTCAAGAAAATTAATGAAAACAATTGAAGACATTTTTTTTTAATTTTATTTAGATTTAGTAAAGTAGGATTATTTTTGGACTGTACTTTATGATAACATTTATAATTACATGTCACCCAATCTAGAGTAACTTTCAATGCTACCAAACTTCAGTGATTTTGTGCAACAAAAAATTATTACTCTGTGAGTAATGCTACCATAAGTTAGTTTGTAAAAATAGTTTATAAAAAACAAGGTTAATCTTTTTCAACATTAAAAGTGTAAAAGTACACGAATAAGGGGGATATGTAACATATTGATACTTTAACCACTAACATCATTATCACTCATTTTAATATTTATGCGACTTTGTTAAAAATTAATAATTGCGGATCTATCATTACCGTTTAAATTTAGATGCCATTATCTCACAATGTTAGAGAAACAATTTTGTATTAATATTATTATTGAGTTATTAAATTACATCCCACCCGTCCTTGACTCTTGCCTAAAAAGTGCCCTTTTAATTGTTGAAAGATACAATGTTTTCTTTTACTATTGCAATACCCTTAATTCGGATTGTATTTAATTTAAATTAAATTTATTTGTTATATCGTTTTAATCATTCTACTGCCATATACGTTTAGAGCTTTTAAAGTGTGCAAAGGGCCATATATTAAAACATGTATGAAAAAATTACAAAAAAAATTATGTCGAAACGTATGATAAATCGATATAAAAAAAAATCAGAAGTTGAGGAATTAGAATGACAATTGTGTGGACTGACTATTTTGTCTTATTAATTCGATAGGATTTGAAATTAATTTTGATGCATTTAAGTTTTAAAAAAAAAAAAGATTTAACATGTTTTACGGATAAGATTTGAATCAGATAAGGTTTGAATTATTTATTTAACTTCACCCATGTCCCATGCATTATCTAGAACTCTTTTGACCTACATTTTTTTATTTAAAAAAATTAGATGAATTGAATATGAAAGTTTATTGAAATTAAAACAAATCTCACCGTTCAAAGAAATTGCAATAATACTTATAAATTATTCATTAAGGAGACTCTCGTATAAATAATAAAATTGGAACTTAGATAAGAGATATAAAATCTATCCTTACGAAATGAAACAACCTTTCTTGACCTTTTCATGTATACAAACCTTTTCATCATTCAATTGGATTACTTTAAACATATTATATCTACTATAAAAAAGAAAGGTGTTATGAAATTAGCAGCAAAAGAAAAGTGTGAAAAGAAACATAATTTTAGAGAGGATTATTAGGCTTTTTCAACCATCTACCTATGCGTCCCCAATTAGATATTTCTTTTTCTCTTTTAATTGAAAACACCCCTTTACACAACAAATGTTAGAAAACAAATGCAAACAACTAATGGACGCAACCGAAATTGCTAGAAGACCCAACCATTTTCGAGTAGTCACAGTCTCTTCAAATTGATTTAACACAAGTAAACGAGTCAGCGAGAATTGTACATTTGCATTTGCACATGTGCTCCTTCACATCACAAAGAACAAATCTAGCTTCAATAATAACAATAATTTCTCCCTCATTCCTATCTATCCCTCACACACACCCTTCCTACGGTTAGTGTCCCCAAGCAACAAGTAATCATCATTCATTAGAAAATCATGGGAGTCAAATTATTCTTCCATACCCTTTTTCCATAAATAAGCTAATAACTAAAAACTAATTTCTTTTCAAACATAAAAAGTTATTATTGAATATTTTCATATTCTTAAAATGATATTTTTTTACTAAAATCTAAACAAGTGGTTAGGAAAAAAATTCAAATGATTAGGGAATTCAGTTATGAAAAAGAATAAAAAAAGGAAATGATATTGACAATGACAAAATCTATGAGAGTTGCTTTTGGTTGGTTTTTGCATGAATGCCAAGTAGTAATAAATGGCAATATTAATTGCGAGTTACGGATCCATAAAGATGTTAACACTGCACTCGTAACAACGTACACATGATTTCTTGTTTTGTGCTTTTGCCTTTTGGGTCCTTTGATGATTCGGTGCGTTATGGTGCACCGTACCCCGCGTATCAGGTCCACGTAATTGGTTACATCACTGCGTTGATCACATCAGTCCAAGTCCATGATAGGGACCGTACAGACCACCGCAGGAGATAGAAAGAGAAAGAAAAAAAAAGAAAGAGAAAGAGAAAGAGGGATTTGTGTTTGTGATTGGATAAGGCATCAGAAACGAACCGGTTTGGAATAATACAGCAATCATAGTGGTGGACTGGAAGAGCCAGTGCCAAAATATGGGAATGCTTCAACTTCATCAAGAGCTTTGGATTAAAACTCAATTCATCAATTCAACCATTATTTTTTTTTAAGGTAGAATTAGATGTTTCAAATGTAAAGTTTAAATAATCAAATATTTGTGGGTCACAATCATGATCTAATAAATAGACTATCCTTTTAAATGTAATTCTTTAATTAATTAAATTATTTAATTAACAATATTAAATCAGTTTTATTAGTACCATTAAGATATATTTTTAACAAAACTCTTAAAAATAATACAAAGCTTTATTTGATACAATAAAGAAAATACAATAAAAAATCATTTACTAAAAACATTTATTTTATTTTATTTTATATCATATAAAATAAAAATAAACATATATATATATATACACACGATAAAAGTACACAAAATTACTCTTCTCTTTCCCTTCAAAAAGAGAAAATATGAGAAAACAATAGACCAACAAATCTTTTAACGCCGTGTCATTTTCTTCTCGTTTCTAAAATCCTACAAATAAGATATCAATCTCATCCTTCAATTACCCTCAGATAATGCGGACTCCTCACTAAAATTTAGTTACTCAAATAGTTAATTAGTTTGATGTTTAATTTTATAAAAAATGTAATCTTAAATTTGATAATTATCAAACATCATCAATTAAGTTTATCAAATAATTTAGTTCTTAAATTTAATTGTTAGACTCTAAATTACCTTATGTAATGAAAGTTAAGTATTAATTAATTAACAATAATTAAAATTAAAAGTTGAATTATTTTTATAACATTAAATATTAAATTAAGCAATAGTTACTTAAATTAAAAGTAATTTTTCTTTTTCATCAAAGACGAAATTTAACGAGAGCGTTAATTAGAATTAGACGTTCGCGGAAACAGTCCAAAAGCGCGATTGCGGAACACGCGCGGAGTAGGTTCGTGTCAAGTCTACATTCGATCTTATCTACATAGTTTATCTAAGACCTAGGCGTGGCATTTTCGTAGTTTTCCCCAAAAGCAGGTGTCATTAATCCGACAGTCGTTTTCAATTTGTCGATGCCGTTTTCTCTCTCTCTCTCTCTCTCTCGCGGAAACATTTTTTTTTTTTTTAGGGGTTGCAGTTGCAGAGAGTGTGAGACTTTAGCAGAGGGTGAGGCTCACTTAGAAAGCAGTGACAAGGACTGATGCATGTTCACGCACTCAACGGTCAAGATTCTCTCAATATCCCATCATCAAAATCGACGCCTGCCCTTTCTCTGATTTCATTCCCAACCAACAATCCATCATGGTTGAGTCAAGTTAGGATAAGGTAACCATGGTTAAATAAATCTACACTCAACCCATTGAGTTACTTCTTGCTTTCACTTCACCACCTCCTTCTCCTCCTCCTTCTTCCTCCTCCTCTTCTTCTTTCTCTTTACCCTCTCACTCTTGAGTTTTTTTTCTTTTAACATAGAACATGTGAGTGAGTGACACATAGGGCTTCAGTCTTTCTCTCACTCTAAGCTCTATAATGTAAATTACGATTTGTGCAAAACTTGGGATTTTCTCAGATCTATCCAACTTCTCTTTTTCTTTTGTTTGAAAATCGTCATCATCACCATTTGATTTGCAAGTTCATAATTTTTCTGTTTTGGTTTTCCTCCCTTCCACATCATTTTCCATTTTTTTTTTCTCTGGTGGTTTTTTCCTGAGAAAAATTGTTTTTTTGTTACTCTCCAAGCAGATCCGAGTTGGAAAGTGTAAAATTTTAAGTTTTTTATCAGTACCGTCTTTTCAGACCTTCCCCCATGTTCTAGATTTGAAGATCTTGTTATTATCTCTCTCTCTTGTTTGCACCAAGATCTGTATCCCCTTTTTCTGTTTTTAGATCTTGGTTTTCTCCATGATGTAGTAGTACTTCAAATTTGAGAGCTTTACCTTTCTGGTTATGAAAATTTTCCTGGAAAGTTGGGGGCTTTGAGAGAAAGAAAAGAAAATGATGAATTATTTCCCGGACGAGGTAATAGAGCACATATTTGACTATGTGGTGTCACACCGTGACCGGAACGCGTTGTCTTTGGTGTGTAAAAGTTGGTTCAGGATAGAGAGGTATACGAGGGAGAGGGTGTTCATAGGGAACTGTTACTCCATCACTCCGGAGAGGTTGATTCGGAGGTTCCCTGGTCTCAAGTCTTTGACTTTGAAGGGAAAGCCTCATTTTGCTGACTTCAGTTTGGTTCCTTATGATTGGGGTGGCTTTGTGTATCCATGGATTGAGGCACTGGCCAAGGGTGGGGTTGGGTTGGAGGAGCTTAGGCTCAAGAGGATGGTGGTCTCGGATGAGAGCCTGGAGCTACTTTCTCGTTCTTTCACACACTTTAAGTCTTTGGTTCTTGTTAGCTGTGAAGGGTTCACCACCGATGGCCTTGCTGCTATAGCTGCAAATTGCAGGTGAGAATGAATGACTTGTTTCTTCGCTTCAATCTTCTCTTGTTGGTGCAGATGTGTTGCACAAGTTTTGTTTTTTATTTGGTTTGTGTTTCTTTTGTTTGTACAAATTGGATGTTTTCTTGCTGCTTTGGTTTAGGGTGTAGTGCAGCTAATTTCTGATGGGTTTTGTCTTTGTCTTCTTGTGCTGTCAAAGGTTTTTGGATGTTTTTAAGATGATTGTTGACTTGTATTCTGTGTCTACCAGTTTGGGAAAAGTAGTTTAATTAGTTGAGCAAAGTGGTTGAGTGAATGACCTTGAACTTGGCTTTTGGTATATGTCAAGGCTTGTCAACGAGCTAGTGCCCAAGAGGGTCTCGAGAGCTTGATTGATCTGTTCTTACTTCAGTTTATTGTCAATTTGTGAATTGGTCATGATTAGGAGTTTTTTCTGGAACAATAGCATCCTAAAAAACAATATCTTGCTTGTATGTGTTATGTGTGGGGTTAAGGATGAATGATGTTGATGACCTATTCTACATATTGAGAATTCGGAATGTGTTCTTGACTCGCAATATTGCTTGTGTTTTGTATTTTTGAAATGTAGGTTTCTTAGGGAGCTGGATCTGCAAGAAAATGAAGTTGAAGATCTCAAAGGGCAGTGGCTAAGTTGCTTTCCCGATAGCTGTACATCACTGGTTTCGATGAATTTTGCTTGCCTTAAAGGAGAGGTTAGTTTGGGAGCTCTAGAGAGACTTGTGGCCAGATCTCCTAACCTGAAGAGTCTAAAGCTGAATCGTTCGGTGCCCCTTGATGCACTGCAAAGGATAATGATGCGAGCACCTCAACTAGCAGATTTAGGTATTGGATCATTTGTCCATGATCCAGAGTCAGAGGCCTACATAAAGCTCAAGAACACCATTTTAAAGTGCAAGTCCATAACCAGTTTGTCAGGGTTTCTTGAAGTTGCTCCTCATTCTCTTGCTGCTATATATCCTATTTGCCCAAACTTAACATCCTTAAACTTGAGCTATGCAGCAGGCATTCAGGGCAGTGATTTGATTAAACTAATTCGCCACTGTGTGAAACTTCAGCGCTTATGGGTAAACATATCAAATTCAAAACTCTTTTTTCCTTTGTTGATTCTTATGTTGGTGAACATGAATAATTGCTAGACTTGTGCAGATAATGGATTGCATTGGAGACAAAGGACTGAGTGTTGTGGCCAATACATGTAAAGATTTGCAAGAATTGAGGGTCTTTCCATCTGTTCCCTCTGCAGCTGTCACCGAAAAAGGGCTGGTTGCAATATCAGCAGGCTGCCCCAAGCTTCACTCATTGCTCTATTTCTGCCACCAGATGACAAATGCAGCCCTCATAACAGTGGCAAAGAACTGCCCGAATTTTATCCGGTTTAGGTTGTGTATCCTGGATGCAACAAAGCCTGACCCGGATACAATGCAGCCGCTGGACGAAGGATTCGGTGCAATTGTGCAGTCCTGCAGGCGGCTCCGGCGCCTATCACTCTCGGGGCAACTGACTGACCAGGTTTTCCTCTACATTGGGATGTATGCCGAGCAGCTAGAGATGTTATCTATTGCATTTGCAGGGGAGGGTGACAAGGGAATGGTCTATGTCTTGAATGGCTGCAAGAAGCTTAGGAAGCTGGAGATAAGAGACTGTCCTTTCGGCAACATGGCACTTCTGACAGACGTAGGGAAGTATGAAACAATGCGATCCCTTTGGATGTCATCCTGCGAAGTGACCGTTGGAGCCTGCAAGTTGCTGGCGAAGAAGATGCCGAGGTTGAATGTGGAGATCTTCAGTGAGAATGAGCAAGAGGATTGTAGCCTGGAAGATGGGCAGAGGGTAGAGAAGATGTATTTGTATCGTACATTGGCTGGGAAAAGGAAAGATGCACCAGAATATGTATGGACTCTCTAGGTGCATTTTTTAGGTCATTTTATTTCTTGCTATTCAGAAGTTTGTACTTGCTTTTAGGCTGACTCATTAATGCAATTTTAGACGGGTGTAGTGTTTTCTCACTTCCTTGCATTTTCTAATTTTATACATATGTTAGATTGCCTTTTCTCTCCTAGTTGTTATTATTCCATAATGTCACTTTTTATTAGACTTGAGTATTTTGCTTTTCTCTACTTGTTGAGAATGCAAGATTGTTTAGTTTTCACTTGAGCTTGTTTATCTTGTCATAATAGCTTAAGCATGTTTTGGAACATATTTAAGATCAATTCCCTTGGTGGGAAAGTAGTTAAGTCGATAACAAAGCTTCCATGGACATAGAAGAATCCAGTGGAACGGCTGTGAAATCCCAAACAAATTCAGACTATGTTGTGTTTTCCAATATGAACATAAACTCTTGTGACCCATTTCTGTCAACAAATAGTTTGTGCTATCAAGCACTTTCCGATATCAAATTAGTAGTATTTATTTGTTTGTCGTATAAATTGATTGTTCCTTTTACTCAAGTACAAGTATAATTAATAATATGCTATAGTCTTGATGCAGCGCCATCTATCATCATAAATTGGGAATGGGATGGGATTCTCTGCGGTCACAAAAGTGGATGCAAGAAATCCTAACGATCCAAAATAAATTATTAACCCAAAAAATTTAGACCCTGGGGTTATGACCACAAGACTATACAATTATTCTATAAATGTGGGGAATTCTGGCCCCATATATTGACATTACATTTGAGTGGACGTTTGTAAATTTTATTTTGAATGTGAAATGACCTGATTTGTATTTGAAAATTTATCTTAAAACTAAATTTATAGTATAGCTTAATATGAAATTTAACTCAACATAAAAGCGATATTTTTCACTACTACTAAAACTTGTTTTAAGATCAAATTTAATTATAAGTTGATCCAACTACGTTGATTTTTCTTTGAGGGACGTTTACTGTATTTAAAATTTCACATGAATATTTAATTTTGTCACGTTATTATTATCATCAACGAGCATGTCCTTGGGTAGATTTTAGAGCATATGTCCAACCAGTAATCCTTTCTCAAGTCACATAATACTTAAGTGCAATTATACGTGCTAGTTACACATCTCTCTTTCCACTGATAGTCAAGTCATACAAAAACTGATTCAAAAGCCAACTTCAGAATCTTTAAACCGGCTTATTTGTTCACAATTCGGTTCAATGTTCTAATGTAATGCTTGAAGTAGTCTGTTTCTAACTCAGCTTCCTATGTTGAAATGGTGCCAATCTACCATTTGTCCCATACATACACGTTTTTAAGATATGCTTTAATATATTACAAACTTACAGTTGTTTGTAATATATATATTGTCATTGAAAATATATCATATTTTCAAATTATTCTCTACTTGCATTGTGTTCTTAGTTTCTGAGAATTACAAATAAAAAGCGTGTTTTTAGTTCTTGCCAGTGGACTAAGACTACATTGTTTTTGTTTAATGTAAAGACTATAAATGAATGGAATTTTTATAAAAAGTAAAATTACAAAACATATGTTTGAGAAATAAAAATATATTTAAACTTATATATTTATACATACGCAGCTTCAATCACAGCTTACTATAATTAAACTAACCACGACTTACCTCATTTAAATTAATTAACTGCAAATTTTTACTATCGATTTTAAATCTATTGCTATCAAGTATGAAAGAATGAGTAATGTTTTTTAGATATTCATGAGATAAAACAAAATTTTCATCTCTAATAATAATGATTAATTTTCATCAAAGATGGTAAATTTATCAGATATTAAATATATTTTTCTCAATATAATTTTTTTCATATCCAAGTACAAATTCAAATAATTGACATTTTTGTCAAGAAAAATAAATAACTTCTATTTATGTCAACTAATTGACATAAGAAAAATAAGTAGCTATTGTTTACGCCAATGGTAAAGGAGTGGTATTTAACTATGGTAGGAAGGAATAGCCATAATAATATATTAGTAGTTTGTTATTCCACATAAAAAGACTGTTTACAATTTCCAATATACATTAAGCACTCGTACAAAGAAATTCACCACAATCACATCACAAAATCTATGAACAACCCAGAAATGAGTAAAGACCAAGAGTTACAAGAATGACTAATACTTGCCAGGTCCCGCACATATCAAGTAAGACATTAGAGCAACATTTATCCGGAGACCTATAACCAACCAAGTACACCAAACTGCAGATACAACTTTTAATATCAATCTCAGAAAAAGCAACACTCCTCTAGCAAACAGCAGCAACAAAAAGCTGTCAAGCTGCACATGTACACAAACAAAGGAATCTTAGTCTTCAACACCAAAAAGGTTTTAAAAAAGGACAAACAATATAACATTGAAAGTAAAAAAGGATTTTATGTGATTTTTTAATTAAAGAAGTTTATGTCTCAAGCTGAAAGATATCAATTCTATAGAATTTCCTTTTGTTTAATGATATGTTAGAAAAGAAAATTGATATTTCTGCACATTAAGGAAAGCTTGTAGTGATATGAAATATTTCTCCTAATCCCTACATACATCTTGGATGAAAGCTTGTTAAACCAAAAACTTGGCTTTGGATTTGTTAAATATATTACCGATTTCCTGTATCTTTTTCTGATATGACTTTTATTTGCTCTGTATCTTCTTGATATAGTTTCCTTATTTCCTTGATATAGTTTCCTTATTTCCTTTTTTTAGGCTTAGATGTTTACCCTATAAAAGAGAGATTAGAAATTGTATTATGTACACCACTCAGTTCAATATATTTTGTTTATTTAACTGGATTGATAAAATTTAACAAATGACTCAAATATGAATGCCCTATTGAGCCAAAAAAACGTATGAGATTTATATTAAAAGGAAAAAGTGATTAAGCTTATCAGCAAAATGTAACTTTTGAACAAATTTTGACCTCAGATAATATTTTAATCTAATGGTTCAAGGTCACCCAATATTATAGTGTAATATGAAATTGATGAAGTAAAAAATAGCGGAAGCTGACTTCAACGATTGACGAGAATTTGACTCTACTCATTCTATTTGTTGTTATTTTTCTTCCAGAAATTCAATATGTGCTTGATATATTCCTAGAACTACAGGTTTGATGCCAAGTTAATCATTCTGAACAACAGGAGATGTAGCCAAAAGAGGGGACATAGTTGTCCAAAGGATTTTGTTTTAGATTTCCAGAATACTTTTGGTCTCAAGTAATACCCAGTTTTACATAACAGTTACCAAATTTTACACAACAAAGACTTGTCACATGTGTGGACCTCTAAAAAGTTATTCCATTTCCATGGTGATGTGAAGTGAGGGATATATCTATGGATTCCATGGAGTACAGTACAGATGTCACTGGTCCAGCTAAAGTGTCAGAGTTTATGATGATCTACGGATACAGTTATCTGATTTCCAGTATTATTAGATTAAATTTGACTCTGGAATCAGAACATACTAGAAACTTTCAAGTGGTCAAGGAGGTCAATTTTTCTCTTACTAATGCAGACTCCATCTTACGGTATATTCTTTGGGTACCTAATCGAACCTCAGGGAAAGTGTGTAAATAGGATGTAGGAAACGAGAGAACAAAGAGAAAAGATAAAAAAAAAATATCTGGTTCTGTTCAAACCTCAAAAGAATACGCCCTCTACATTTTTCTGTTATTTATTTCCTTTGCACCTCTAACCACAAACTCATATATAACTGTCTGTTTATATCTCCTAGTGTATACTTATATTACTCCCATTAGCCTTAGCCTGCTGGGTGTTGTTCCTTCAGATTCTACCAAGTCTTTAGCTACTCATATCTATGGTTAGCATGCTAATATTAGACGTAGCTTGCATTGAGTAGAAATAATTATAAAGTCACTGCTAACATGTATCACAGAACTCAAAGTTTTAATGTGAGTGATGTTATGATTTGCCTTCAATCTAAACATTACCCTGAGATTTGGTACAAGGAATCTTTCATTCCCAACTAAACTACTTTCCTGAGCATCAGATTTCCAAGAATAAGATTCCTGAGAAAATTTATAAAATGTGTTTGGTTATTATTATCCAATTTTCCTAAGAATAATATATTTATTGACAATTACCAAGGGAAAGTATAGTAACTTTAAATTCAATTACCACAGGAATGTTTTACTCCCACCTATGAAGCTAGGAAAGTTCTAGTGTTTAATTTCTATACATGGACAATATAAAAAGTTTTATTCTATCAACCAATTAAAATTTATGGTTGGTATGACTCTTAAGAAAGTCAACAAACTTACCATACATACAATTGTAATTAGATGATAATATAAAAATTCTTTACACTGTTAGTGCATAGACTATTTTCTCAAAGTTTTATACCCACATATTCATAAATTAACATTCCTAGGAATCTTTTATTCCTAGGAAATATTTGTAATCTCTTCTACTAAACATGGGAAACTTCTATAACCATGTCACTTTTCCCAGGAATGCCAAAACATTCCTTGTACCAAACACCACCTAAGCATTTTAAAAAGTTGCATGCTAGAGCTATTGAGCCTTTTATCATTTTAGACAAGTACAGATAATGAAAATTTACTTGAATTGTCTAGTGACATAAATATTAGTCTTCTTTACGATGAGGAGGATCTAACACCAGATAGAGGCATATTATATTTATCCTTGTTGTCTACAATATTTTCTGCAGGTCCTAGGTCTCTTTAGATTCCCAAGGTTCCTATTGTTTATCGGCTGTCAAAAAGAGATACAGATTGATTTGGATGATGAATACATCAGCTTCTCCACTACTCTTTTTCCCCACTACCGAATGAGTGGAAGAACCATCCTAATTTAAATGCTACAGGGATAAAAGAAGATGATTGTTGTCAGTTCACTCAGTTGTATTATGCCTTCTCGGATCATTATCTCTTGACATTTTGGAGGAGAATTCTTCTCACATCAGGAAATGATGTAAAATGGGCAAGTAGTTTTACAATTTTAATCTAGGATTTGATTTTGAAATTAAGGTTTTTGGTTTGTGATTATTTTCGATTAAAAGATTTTATCATATATTGGATTGGATTACCCTATTTCAGTATAGAATAGGGTTATCTTATTATGATGTTTTCTCTGTTATAAACAGAGGATCAGTGTAAACAATTTGGCACCTTTTCAGCACAATTATAATATTGAGATTTCCTTTTCTTCAGAAGTATCTGAAACTGAAACCTTAGGAATCTGCTCAAAAGGTCATCATTGATCAAATAGCACGATAACCCATTTCTAATTCTGCACAATTAACTGATTGACGCAAAGAAAAGAAAAAGAGAAAGATGGAAGGAACAAAGATAGCACTTGAAAGGTGATCCAATACCAACAGTCAATTTCTATAAGGAGTTTATAAAGGTTTCTACTTATTGTGGTAAAATACAGGAGCACCTATGCCATATATCTGGTGAGTGCCTAACTGGTGCTGAGATCCTCAGGAAGGGTGCCTTGTTTCTTCTATGGCAAGTCATTAAGCATACATTTCATTTACAGAAACTCATCAGAAACATCATTTTTTTCAATTTAATTAAAACGCAATCATAGTATAAAAGTTTTTTACACTACCATTCAACTACATGTTACCATGTACAGTAAATTTGTAGACTTTATAATAACAACTTTAAAAGTCATACCCATAATAGTTTTTTATACTTACCATGTACAACTTTTAAAGTAATTATGTAAAAGTTAACAAACTTACTATACATAATAGTTTGTGACTGAATATCAATGCATAGCCTATTTTCTCTAAGCCAAATTCTTGTTTATCGTTGAACTCATTCAATATTCATTTTCTACACTAATTTTCCACAGCAAAACTATATGATCACAAACCATTAGATTAAAATTTAAAAAGGGAAAGAAATTGGTATAAAAATGTTACTTACACCATGTGAATTGATACCCCCTATATGTACACATGGTTCTAGAAACGTATATTTGAATTTGAAAGCAACACCTCCGAGCTCAGCAAAATTTCTTTAAAAAAGAAACATAATAACATACACTCCTCTAAATTTGATAATGAATAAGCAAAATAGAATTAAGAAAAAGAAAAACGCACCAGCCCTGGAAGAACGAAGAACAACCGGGATCATTGTGATGGTGCACAACATGGTGGCAGTGGTAATGGGGAGGCGGCGGAGGATAGCCTTGATTGAAGTAGCCCTGGTAACCTTCGTACTGCGGCGGCGGCGGCGGGTACGGCGCATACCCCGGTGGCGACTGCTGTGGCGGCGCTGACGGGTAACCCGGCGGCGGGTGGGTTAACGGGTAACCCTGTGGTGGGGCGTAGGCTGTGTAGATTGAAATTGAAAGCAAAGAGGGGTGAGAACTAAGAAGAAAGAAAGAAAAAAGAAGAAGAATTTAAACAGAATAGGGTTTTGTGTTTATTTACCTGGAGGAGGGTAGGGGTCTTGGGGTGCTCTCTGGTAATTGCTCATTATGTGATGAATTGGGACCAAGGCCTTTTTTTTTTCTGGGTCAGAAGGAAATTTGGAAGACGAGGAAAACAACAACCTATGTGTTCGAGGGACAGCCTTGGTCTTCTCACTGCTCCAATCATCATTTGCCACGTATCATGTCAACCTGCTGCATAGGTCGTTCTTCTCACCACTTTCTTTTTTATTCTGCTTGCTTATCTTCTTCCTTAAGTTATTTTCCTACAAATCTTCTTGTATAAGCATTAAATAAAATATAAATGTAATTAATATTTTGAAAACATAAATCATATTTAGTTTAAATATGTTTTTCTCTCCAATTGTGATGAATTTATTTTTTGTCTCTCTAATTGACATGACTAATAGTTCTCAAGTTAATGATTGACATGTAAAAATATTTATTTAGGTATAAATTTATCTTTTTATAATATTTTTTTAGTAAAAAAATGAATTTCTTTTTATCAAAAATATTTACAAATTAAATCTTAAAATATTTTTGGGTTTAATTGGAGACTGTAGACAAATTTATAACTAACTATAAGCAAGTTGGAAGGTGAGTAAGGGGGTCAAATATGCATTTAATTGTTTCTTGATTGAATGCGGTAAACAAATTTATAACAAGGAATAAGTTAGGGGCTATAAGTAACCGATAAGAGGTTTGCGTTGAGCGATTATTTTTTAACTTGAGGGGTCAAAAATAAATTCATTCTCAATTTAAGAGATGAAAATTATATTTAAGTCTAATATTAAACAGACATAAATATGTTTTAATTTAATAAAATATGATTCTATTTAGTTTTAATGCTTGTAGTTTTTTTGTTGTTATTTTTAGATCTCTAACATTTTCTAGTGTTTTTTTATATAATTTTTATTACAAAATTTAGTTAATTTAAGACTGATATGACTAACAATTGAAATAATGTTAATTAGACTTAAATATGTTTTTAGTTGATGTAAAAAATAAGAAATTTTTTATTTTAGCTCCTATAAAATCTTTTGATCAATTTTTTATCATTCTAAATTTTGAATAACTATTTTTTGTCTTTATTATTATGTGATATTTGTTAGTTACATATATGTTTAATGGAATGTCAAATGACTATTACATGTTACATATACATGTTAACATATGACATTTTAAAAAAAATAAATTTTTAAAATAAATATTATTTATCTTTCTTAAAATAAAAATTAGGGACTAAATATAGTTATTTCAAATTTTAGAGAGATGAAAATCAAATAAAAATGTTTTACAGGATCAAAGTTAAAATTTATTTATTCTATAGGAATCAAAATCAATTATTATAAAATTTTACATGGACTAAATTTTTTTAAAAAAAAATAGAAACCAGAAATTCACTCCAATTTAAGGGATGAAAAATATATTTAAGTCTATTCATCTAGACAAATCTTTCCACATGACATCCATTAGGCATGTCATCAAGTTCACTAATACTGTCTAGGTTGAAAATTTTCTTAATTATAGGACTAAAGATACTATAATTTGAGGGATCAAAAATAAATTCACTTCCAATTTGAGAGATAAAAATTATATTTAAATCTAATATTGAATTGACATAAATATGTTTTAATTTGATAAAAAATATGACTTTATTTTGTTTTATTGCTTGTAATTTTTTTTTTGTTATTTTTATATCTTTAATACTTTATAGTGTTTTTTTTTTTATAGTTCTTCTCACTGACTTTAGTTAGTTTAAGACTGATATGACTAACAATGAAAATAATATTAATTAAAATAATTAATTTAACTAAAAGTGTTTTAAATTAATATAATTAAATTATTTTTAAGTGTATAATTTAATTAATTAATATAAATAAGATAATTACATATAATTTAATTTTATAATTTATTTATATATTACAAACAATAGTTATTATTATTTTTAATATTGTTCTTACTTTTAATTAACTAATCTACTTTTAATTTTTTAAATATAACTTAATTATGATTTTATAATTTAATTTTAATATATTATTTTTTATGTTATTTTTATATTTCAATTTATTAATTTTAACTTATTCTAATATAATTTATTTTTTTAATATCTCAAACAATAATTTTATCTCTAGAGATAAAACATAATTCATTAAAAAATAAATTATATTATAATAGGTTAAAATCAATTTATCAAAATATACAAATAATATATTAAAATTAAATTATAAATATCTAAATAAAATATAATTTTAAAAATACAATATTAAAATTAAATTAGTAAATTGTAAATTAAAAATATTAAAAATAATAAAATTATTATTTTATCACAATGTCATATATTCTAATATTGTCATCATGTATTTAAATATTTTGCGTTTGGTGTGTGAGATATAAAGTAAATCTACACACCTCACGCAAGATGAGTTTACTGATAACAACAATTATCACATATTTCATCTTTATCTACGTTCTTATCATTTTAAGATGGCACATATTAAAATAAGTAATATGGTGGTACCTCTTCCACACCTCCACCTTCACATTAATCTTGTCATTTATGGTCTTGTATAGGAGTTCACATTAATCTGGTCATTTATGTTCTTGTATAGGAATCAGGTACAGTGTTTTATATCATGTCTCCTTTTCGATGTATCAAGTCGGCAATATGTTGTAAGCCTTCATTTTCAATATTCTATTTTTTTCTTTTGTTTTTATTGTGCAATGCCACGTGGTACATACTATGTATTGTAATCCAAATACGTTGCAATTGTTTCAAACTTTTATATACGATGTAGTTTCATTTCAATTGATGTTTCGTAAAAACGAAAAGAAGAAATAAAAAATTGTATAGCCTATTTGTCCTCTTGCGAGTGCAATTATGGGCAAAGGAAATTTTTTGCTTTGGGCCAATAAAACCTTTTCCTTTTACCCTCTAGATAAAGCCTACCATGAAACGTATTCTTCAACTAGTTCAGGTTTTGACTTAGTACGTCAAACCTTTCTTTCCCCTTCAGTTTTGTCATAAGTAGCTTTTGTTACCGTTTTCTATTAACTTTTTATTTTATTAACGTAAAAAATGCCCCCATACGATTATTATAAATATCACCTTTTTCTCATTTCCACATTTCTCTTCTCTCTCTCTTGTTCCTAGGTTTATAGTATTAGCTTGTTAGTTCTGTACTTGGGTACTTCTCGATAATTAATTTTCTGTTGTATCCTGGAAGACTTACGCTAATATCCTTAAGAACTGTGCACTCACATGCCTCAGTGTTTGGTTCGTGTTATGAGCATACTCATGTGGATGTCATAAAAGACATTAGAAGTTGGTCACTAAAATATTGGAAGATCTTTCTTACCTATGTGCAACACGAAGTTAACTCCTGTGGAGCTCGAGGGATATGTTGGAGAAACAATGACTGGAACCACCAAGTACTGCTCTTGTTCTTTTCTTTTCTATTTTTTTTTCCATACTTTACCCCCAAAAAAAATCTCATCAATAATAAATAATTATGAATATTTTAAAAAAAATTTAGCAATATATTCGCTACTATAATCCTTTTAACATAATTTTTTAACTATCAGGTGAAATTTTTTGGCATTCATGAAATAATATAAATCTTACTTCGTCAATGAGTATAATTTGTTACATTTTAATCAAAAACAAAATAAGTTAAAAACATACTAAAAATTTATTAACATTTCTTATACTTAATTCATTTTAATTTAAAAATAATGAATACTTTTCTTTAGAAATCACCTAATTCATTACAGAATACCATAAATTATTAATATAAAAATGTATTACGTCATGTTAGTGTAGTTGTTAGTAATGGTAAGTTTTCTTCTCACAACAATGTCCCGCAATGTTAAAACCTAGCCATGATAAAGTTCACATGCTTGTCAACACAAAGTAATCTTGTCCATTAAGTGTTAGGCGTAAATTGGATAAACATTTAAACACACACAATTAATTATGAGAAAATTATTAATTATAAAAAATTATATACGATAAGTTTTTTTTTTTTAGTAAGAAATATCTTAAAATTTATATCAAAATTAATTTTTAATTAATTTACTATATATACGGACCATACATGTGGATTAGACTCACTAATTATGGATTGAGGTGTTTTACTGTTAATACTTAATTGGTTACCAGTGGATAAATTTTGATACCCACTTACCATTGTACAAACGGATGACCCACCTACCTATTTTTTTTATTCTTCTAATTATTTCTTTCCCTTTGGTACTCTAGACACTGTATATGTTTTTTTTATTATTAAATTAAGTATAATAACATCACCAAAATCCGAATCTAAGATCTTATACGTATTATTTAATTTTTTGGGTCACTGGGTTGATTCTAATGACTTAAATATTGTTTATGCAGTTTCGTTCTCTGAATCCAACTTTATAGTTGTACAAAATTTTAAAAATAAAACAAAATACTTTATTATGTTAGCATGAGATTTGACAGAAGTTTACTTTTATGGTAATAGTAGCTATTGAAATTTGTAAATTAATTTACTTTTATGATCACAGTAGTTATTAAAATTTATAAATTAATATTAATCTCACTTTTACTTAATCAGCATATTTTTTTAAATTTTAATCAAACAATAAAAGTATATAAAAACATACTTAAAAATATATCAACATTTCTTATACTTAATTTGTTTTTTTATATAGAAATAATAAATATTTTTCTTTAGAAGTCAGATAATTGGATAATTTATTGTAAAATACATTTATATCTCTCGTTTCGAAGAATTTATAAATAATTTATTTAAATTTATTTTATATTATAAGTCCTTATATGAATAGGATATTTTATACTGAGTTTATATATAGACTAATTTTCAAATCTTGACAAAGTAAAATATATAGAATCTGTGTATTTTTATTTATTTATTTTCTTTTCAAATTAAATATTTATTTTTATTTCTTCATCTAAATTAATATTAATGTTATTTTCTACACAAAATAAATTCTAATTATTCGTTGTTAGTAAATTTTTATATATATATTTCCTTTCTTTTAACTAAAAATTATAATTCATACTTTTATATCTTACTAGTAATTTCTTTTATATGTTATTAGTAAAAAATATTATATATTTTTCTATAATAGTATGTATTAATTAAATTTTTACAATAATTTACAATTTTATAAATATAAATGGTAATATTTTTAAACTTACGTAATGATTTTAAGATATATATTATTTAATTTTAAAATATTAATTTAATTTAATCATATTTTAATTTTTAAAATTATTGATAAATACAAGATGATTTTTCTATCTGCATTATATAATTTTTTAAAATTTATGATATTTAATTTAAAAAATAAAAAATAAAAATACAAACTTTTAATTTTCATTTTTAATAAATTTGAGATATAAATAATGTTAGTATATTAATTATTTAATTAATTTTTAAATTTCAAGATTTAATTTTTAAAATAAAATAAAATATTCTAAGTACTTACTTAACCAAACATCCAAACACTTGAAATTGGGTAAACACTTAGAATTTAAATTGTGTAAATACTTATTAACATATATATCAAAACACACATAATTCATTAAATTTTAAACATCTATATCATAAGTTTTTTTATAATAAATAAGATATCAATTAAGCTAATTTTTTAAAATGAATTAAATTATTAATATTAAAAGCATTACAGCATTGTATGGTAGAAGTATCTCGAACGCACGAAGACAGAACGCTCTCACGGTCTCGTGAGTGCCGAGGAAACGTCTAGCTAGACACATTCGGACGAAATAAATCTGCAATCCAGGTCAAAATTATACAACTAAAATCACAGAATATGTATCGTTTTTCAATACGTTAGGTTAAGTGAAAATAAACAAAGTACCGTATTTAATAGTATTGAAAACAGTTTACTAAACAAAAACATAATAAACAATAAACAAAAACAAGTTAAAATCCCCAAAAAGCAACCTACGGTATTAACGAGTATTCAGTTCAATTATGATGAGACACAAAAATGAAAATCTTAATCCCGAAGCTTTCTTTTACCCAATACACGGTTAAGCAAAACGGGAGTCGGTGGGTGGGACTCTTGGCGGTAAGCGCGTGGTACTTTTCTTCCAAATTCAACAACTTATAAATTATACATAGAAATCTCAATTCTCAACCAAACCCAACACCTAAATCCTCAATTCTCATCACATCCATTTGCACGGACAAACAAACAAGATGAACACAAACAACAACAACAACAAAACCCAAAACCAATATTCAGGTTCAGAAGCACAAGGTGCGGCATCTTCGTCGTCTTTCCCACCCAACGTTGGTAGAGAGAATTGGGGGACTCACATAATGGGTACCCCCGCGGTTCCAAGCAGCCACCCAGATAACAAAAAAGCAGCTTTACAAAGCGAACAACCTCAGCAGGTTCAATACTACCAACATCCCTATGTCCAACATAGTCCCGTCGAGAAACCGAGCAACAGTCCCATGGAGTCAATCCTCAACATGTTCGATTCCTGGTCCAAAAAAGCTGAAGTCACCGCCCATAACGTTTGGCACAACCGTCAGTACTTCTTATTCTTACTCTATATGATCTTAATTCTAACTTCCAGGTTCAAACTGTCCATAAAACATAGCAAATTTATTCCTTTACAGGAAAAAAACAAAATAAATTTTATAAATTAAAATTAATTTATATATAAGTTAAAAATTAATTTTTTTAAATATGGAAATTTTTATTTTTATTATCATTTTTCAATTTTTTTTTTTATAAAAAAGGTGATTTAAACACCACTTTACCCTTGAAATTTAGACTCTAATAATGTTGTTACATGTCAGCATCAAATCGACTAAAGTGAGAAATTAAATTTGGATATTGATTTTCGTATAATATCATGAACTAGATTGATCTAATTTTTCGAGAGAAACCTATATTAACATTTAAGACAAACTTTTGTTATAAAGTGAAATAGATAATGATGTAGTCAATTCTAGAAACTAGAAAATCAATTCTCATGCCTTTCAATTAAAAAAGTACACGTTCTAAAGTAAATTTGTGATTGAGATTAACAGTTGAAAATGAATTCTCTTAACAAATCAGGCTAAACTAATTTTTAGGAAACTAACTAGAGGACTAGGTAGCTAAATGTTCCTGTCTTTCTTTCACATGATGTGATTGTTAGTTTGTTACTGTTATTTGCAGTTAAAACAGGTCCATCAGTGTCTTCAGCTGCGCTGGGGAAGATGAATCTGACAGTGAAAGCGATATCAGGGGGTGGATTTGAGTCCCTTTACAAGCAGACATTCACAACCTATCCCAACGAGAAGCTCAAGAAGAGCTTTGCTTGTTACCTTTCAACATCAACGGGTCCTGTGGCAGGAACTCTTTATCTGTCTAATGTTCATGTAGCTTTTTGCAGCGATCGCCCATTGTCTTTCACCGCACCCTCTGGCCAGGAAACTTGGACCTACTACAAGGTACTTATTTTATTGAGAATGCCTTATTAGGACTTGTTCATTTTTGCTTAGAGAAAGGAGCAGAGTAATTGAAATGGATTATTTGAGAAGCTATTAGTGAGTTCATTTTCGTGTGTATGAAATTGGTGAAATGTGAAGTGACAACACAATTGAAGAGTATAAATTGGGCTAGATTTGTATGAGTATAGAAAGTATATTGTCTAAAAGATTCAAATCAATTACATTCACCTCCTCTATACTTATATATATTTTTACTTGTCTTTATTTGTACATTTTCTAACCTTCACCCTTCTGAGTCTAACTGAATTGTTCAAGTTATCACTTGAATACCATCATTAATAGACTACATGTCTTTCTTTCCTTTTTTTTTTTTATTGTGGGGGTTGCTTATATTCTTTTATAGACATTTACTTTAGTTAGTCTCAAAACCTCAGGTCTATGCTTTTCTTTTATTCGCTGCCTAGACCTATGTTTCTCAAGTCTAAGAGGGGCCCTATCTTTTCTTTCCTTTTGGATGAGTACATACTATTACACCATAAAAGAGAGTATGAGAGGTGTATTATGAAAAATATTTGAATTAAGACTCGATCCTTCTGTACTTATATACACTTTTGCTCGTATTTATTTATCTCATGTTAAACTTTAATTAAATGACTTGAAATTGTGTTGTGTAACAGGTAATGGTGCCTTTGGGGAAGGTTGGAGTGGTCAACCCGGTGATCATGAGGGAGAACCCATCAGAGAAGTACATGCAGATTGTAACGGTGGAAGGGCATGATTTTTGGTTCATGGGTTTTGTTAATTTTGACAAAGCAGTTAAGAACCTCTCAGAAGGTATCTCACATTTTGTAGCGCCAGGAATAGCCGTGCCATCCACTAGTTCGGGAGCTAATGAGCAGAAACTCCAGTGATTTCTAGTTTTCGGATTATTGTGATGTATAATTTTGTGTAATATTTTTTACGTTGTGGTTTGTGCACTGGTTCAATACATGTCAAAAGAGTGTATTTATATTTCATAATATACAATTAAAATCTCACTCTGCTCTGCATCTTTTTTTTTTTCTTTGATGTTCTTGCATTATTAGTTAAATAATGCCCCTATTTGGGAACGTTCAATTTTTCTTTTAGTACTTTAATAAAATATAATAATCAAAACAGGTTGTTAGGCCTCCACTCTTGATCGGTGTAAATTATTTATGAATATTTTGACTTTAAAGTTTGACAGATAATTGCTAGGTTAAGAGAAATAGGGAAATGGTGAAGGAGATTTTGATGTGAAGTGTGTATGGTTGTGTAAATACCTTGTGAATCATTCCGTTCTGCATCTTTGAAGAATGAAGAGTGGCTGATTAAAGTGCATACGAATCAAAATGCATTACTTATTATTATAGTAGCTGAAATGGGACGGGGTAGCTTCTCACATTTCATAGCAGGTTTCATTTCAATTTCTTAAAATTAATAAATGAAGGCTTTCATTCCCAATTTTATGAATTTTCTTTACATTTACCTCAAATACTGATATTGACCATTTTACTTGTAGACCTTCAACCCTCTCAGTTAATTAAGTCTCTCCTGACCTTTAGTTCTGGTCAACTCTCCTAAAGTGACTAACTCAGTGGTTACAATTTCAAAAATATTATAAATAGAGAATAGGAAGAAGGAAGTGGATGACACCATTGGAGCTAATGAGTATAACCAATTCGTTTTGGACCTGCACATTGGACTTGAAAATTATTAACTTATGAGATGCCCAACCCACCAAGGTTCTTGAGAATGGTGATGACTGGACCAATGCCACATTATGCAAATGGAACTTGGTCAATGCAGTCGAATGTCATGCCTGTTCATAGAGTGTGCATTAACTAGGCACCACAAGTGTACTTGCTGATGAGATCATGAAGGTTTTCTCTTGCTCTGTCCTGTCCACTCTCACGTCAAATTTCCATGTGAGAAACTCAAGTCTAAGAAACAAATCAGCACCACCATACATGGATGACACTGAGCTATCAGGATCGTTTGATAAAGTTCCGCTAGGCACTGGGCTGAGAAAAGTACCTCCAACACAACTCTTGGCGAAAACTACGAAACAATATTAACAAACTCGTCGTCCGGTGGAGATGTGTGGAAAAGTGACGAGGAAGTTGTGGACCTGAGGACACTGCTGATGCTATGTGCACAAGCTAGTGCTTCTTCTGATAATTCTTCATTTGCTAATGTAAGAACAGAAAATATATGTATTTAAACTGTTACAAAATTGAGTAACTTTATTGATTTCAAAGAGGCTATTATATAGACTATAACAGAATACATAAAAATAACTTTACGTATGACTACGTGACAACGTTTAAAAACAAATTATTCCTAAAAACTAGGATTTATTAAACAGAACACCAAAATAACTCCTAACAAACAGTAAAGACCTTTTCATTCTCTCCCTTAAACTGGGTCTTTATTCTCTCCCTTAAACTGACTGCAGTATGCAGTTAGTTTACTTCAGCAAGATCAAGCATTCCCATCTTCTTTCTGAGCTTTTGGAAAGCCTCAAGTTTTAAGGCTTTAGTCATCAAATCTGCAACTTGTTTCTGAGTTCCACAGTGCACCAACTCAATTTCTCCATCTTTCACAAGATCTCTTAAAAAATGAAAACGCACTCTAATATGCTTAATCATTCCATGCATTATTGAATTTTTTGAAAGTTTTATTGTTGAACTATTATTACATATGATAACAGTGCTATTGTCTTGAGTATGAGTTAAATTTCTTAAGACTTTTCTCATCCACATTGCTTGACAGGCACTGGCAGCAGCAACCACAAACTCTGTACTTGAAAGAGTAACAATTGGTTGTTTCTTGGACATCCATGACACTGCTCTTGAACTTAACAAAAACACATAACCAGACGTGCTTTTAGTGTCATCCTCATTTCTTGCATAATCAGAATCTGTGAATACAAGCAGATTTTCTTCCCCTCCTTTCATGTAGAATATCCCATAACTAGTAGTTCCTTTTAAATACCGTAAGATTCTTTTAGCAGCTTGAAAGTGCAACTCTGTTGGTTTGGACATATACCTGCTAATTAAGCTCACACTAAACACGATATCTGGCCGTGTAGCTGTCAGATACATTAAACTTCCCACAATTTGCTTGAAGTAAGTGTCATCTACAATTACACCATTAACATCTCTGTTAATCTTACTACCTGGAACAATCGGACTTTTCACAGGTTTACTCTCAAACATTGCAAATTTCTTCAGAACATCATTGGCATATTTCTGTTGACACACAAAAATTCCTCCTGGTTTTTGTAAGACCTTAATGCCGAGAAAGAATCTCATTTTTCCTAAGTCAGTCATGTCAAAAGCCTGCATCATAGACTTCTTGAATTTAATCATCATACTCATATCATTGCCAGTATAAATCAGATCATCAACATAGATGCTGACAATTAATATGTTTTCTCTAGCGCTCCTTTTGATGAATAAGGTCTTCTCACTTGAACATTTTTGAAAGCCATCCTGCATGAATGTGCTTCTATACAGCTGAACCAAGCTCTTGGTGCTTGCCTTAGACCATACAAGGCTTTATGTAACTTGTAAACCTTGTGCTCTTTCCCTTTCTTGACATATCCCTTTGGTTGCTCTATGTACACATCTTCACTCAACTCTCCATGCAAGAATGCATATTTTACATCTAGCTGAAAGATGTCCCATCCCTTGCATACTGCAAGTGCCATGATCAACCTCACAGTATCCATCCATGCGATCAACCTCACGTATGACTACGTGACAACAGAAGACAACATTGCTCAGTTTTCTTCCATCCAACATTCCTTGGATGATGGCACTACTGGGGACAACATAAGTCGAATAAATGATATCTTCTCACATTATCATGGACTTCATGCAGACTTGATCATCCTTTATCTTCAATAGCCTAAGAGAGAAATTGAGAAACTTTCAGGAAGGTCCTCCAATCAAATGCTTTTCCAACAAAGTGAGCTGTAAAATGTGAGGTACAATTGTGAATCACAATTTAAATGACAAGTCATTTGATAGGAAAGATATACTATAGTCAACGACTTCAAGAAAATTACTCAAAGCTCATCCAAGCTGCTTGATAGTCAAGACTTATAACACATAAATAAGAATGAGGCTTTTGCATCATTAAATAGATCGAGAGGCGTGGTGTAGAATAATCCCTTCCTTCCTAAAACTTTTCATATTTGCATCATTAAGCTTCATATTTTAAATGCGTAATTTTGCACAAAAAACGAAAAACCCGTGATAGACAGTCGGTCGAGACTGCCCAAGGCACTAAGACCCGTGAGAGGCAGTCAAACAGTGACTGCCCAGGACATCAAAGACCCGTGAGAAGCAATCGGTCAGTGACTACTCGAAGCACCTAAGACTCGTGGAGTCAGTTGAGGACTACCTGGGACACCAAAGACCCGTGAGAGGCAGGTAGTCAGTCAGTGACTGCACAAGGCACCAAAGACGCGTGAGAAATAGTAGGTCAGTGACTACCCAGGACTCCAAAGACCTGTGAGAGGCAGTCGGTCAAGGATTGACCAGGGCACCAAAGACTTGTGAGAGGCATGTTGGTCAAGATTGTTTGGGGCACTAAGACTCGTGAGAGGCAGTCGATCAGTGACTGCTAGAGACATTAAGACTCGTGAGAGGCAGTCAATCAGTGACTATCCGGGGCACTGAAGACCCTAAGGGAGGCGGTCCTAAGACCCACCTAGGCAACATTCAAAACCCTGAGAGAGACAGTCCAAAGACTCCCTAGGATGAATTGTTCAACATTATTATTTATTTAGCATTCCAAAACTGCTATTTTGTTGTCCATCTTTGTTGTTATTTTTACAGGGATGATGTATAAATGAAGGCCCTGAGATAAGTGGCCAATCGAGCCCATCCTGGCTCGTTCTCCAAGTCAAAGTGCCTATCGCTCCACTTGTCACTTAAGGGTCGTGTAACAGTCGGCCTTCAGCCCTCCCAGCCAATCGAAGCCCTCCCGGCCAGTCGAGCCCATCCTGGCTGGTTCTCCAAGTCAAAGTTTCTATAGCTCCACTCGGTACTTGAGGACTGTGTATCGATAGGCCTTCATCCCTCTTGGCCAGTCGAACCCCTCTCGCCAATCAAGTCCATCTTGGCTGGTTCTTCAAGTCAAAGTGTTTATCGCTCAGGTTCCCGACCAATCAAGCCCATCCTGGCTAGTTGTCCAAGTCAAAGTGCTTATCACTCCACTCGACACTTGGGGGCTGTCTACCAGTCGGCCTTCAACCCCGGCCGGCTCTCCGAAAGTGACTGGCTCTGTAAATTGATCGACATAATACAACCCTAAAAATGATTATAAATAGAAAATAGAGAGAAGAAAATAGGACCCTCAGATTATGTTCACCCCAGGACTCCTTTCAAATGGGAGACGTGAACAACCATTTTCTCCCTTTTCATCATAGTTTATCTAGTTTCCTTTCTGTGTGGACATCAAATTTGATTGCTCCTATGATAAAGTAATTTAAAGATAGATGCCGACCGTAACCCTAGTCTAAAGGTGTTGCAAATGAGATTTAAATTGTTGTGAAGTTTACATACACCAAGTATAGTTGTAGGAGTATGTCCTTAAAATTGTTCAAAGAGAAACCTAGACATGTTTACCACAAAGATAACTAGAATACTCTTGTTGAGTACTAGTTCTCTATAGTAGAATATTTGAATGAAGTTTTTACAATTTTTCGTTAGTTGATTTTAATGGTATATCTACAAAAACTCTAATGTTCAAGTCAGCATATATAGAATATAATTGAAGAATAGAAATTAAAAAAAAATACTTCAGATCCTATTGTATTATTTATACCATAGTTATCTTGTCGTTTCTCATGTAAAGTGGCATGAAAAATGTCTTATTAGACAAATTTTATCATAATCACTACTTCTAACAAGCTCTTGGTTAGGTTTTAGTGCTTTGCAGTTATATCACAATTTGTCTCGTAACAAATTTGATATTTATATTAACTTTATATTATAATTATATATAATTATATATATAAATATATATATTTATATACACCAGATGAATCAATGATTTCTCAGAATTTTACTAATCAAAATCGATTTATAGATTAATTAATAATAAAAAAATAGAATCAAGATACTTTAATTTCTTATGTTTGTTTTCACAAACATGATCATAAATTATATATCATATATGCTAATTTGAATTAATTAATAGTACACATTATATTATTTAAAATTCATATATCTTTTGAATTTCAATGGACAAATTTTGATTTTTTTGGTGAACATATCAACTTAATTTATATACTAGCTACGCTGAAATTCTTCAAAGAGGAATCTAGAATAACTTATTCTACACCCAAAATTGAGCTATCTAGGTTATTATATAGCTAAGAGTTAATTTGTTCTATAATTATAAGGCAACCGAACTTATCATAAGTTGATATTAAAAGATAATGACTTACATATTGAACATTGAGGAGAATATTGATACATGTTTGAACACAAATTTTGAAATACAAAGTTTTTCAAATAGAGTTTCACCAAGTTTTTTTTAAACATAAAATATATACATTAAAGTGGAGCATGGAATTGGAGATCACACGATGTCCTTTTTAGAGTATTATTGTCCTCACCGGCCATGTGGGTTATCAGATAATATTGTCCTTCATTGCACGGATTATCTTGCATGCGTGGTCTTTATGAATTATTATTCTAATTATTCGTTGTATGTGTTATCATGCATGTATATGATCTTCCTGAATAACTAACTGTCTTGGTCATGTGACATGGTTGCCATTTTTTTTAACCTATTGTTTTCTTTTTTGTCCTTGATTGTTAGACTCGTACTTTTTCTTTACTCCAAGTGTGAGAATTATTCTGTAACGATATAATGTAGCTCTTGCTTTTATTCTGATGTGGACTGGGCTTGCTTCAACCTCTTCGTGAATTACTTTTGGGATGTGGCAAAGGCTAAGGTAGCCATTAAACAGGATTTTTCTTGAAGAAATTATGCTTCTTTTTCATCATGAAGATATAATGCCTCTTTTCAATTTTCAGCATCCAATTCTTGATATTTTTATGGTGGTGTAATTCCAAGACACAATTAAGTTAACTTTTTAATATATATAATATATACGAAGAAATATCTATTTACTTCAAGATACAATCTTATGAGTGACACATTTTATTTATTAAATTAAAAAAAATAAGTTATAAGAGTGAAAAGTATTATTAAAATAAGTGGATCTCTCCTCTATATATATATAAATGATATTTTCTTTAAAATATTAATAAATAATTTTAACATATTCTAGAAAAATATCGAGAGTTGATCTAAAATCATATCACTATTTTATAAATCATTTTAAAACATTTGGAGCAGTTTCCTTTTTGAATAAAGATGAACCAAGATTGTGGAAACGACTTATAGTAAAACATGTTTTATCAAGTATAAAAAATAGTCTTCATAAATGATAATGTAGAAGATTAAATTATCTTGAAGGGTTATGGGTTGAAACACTGGCTAATTCCAATCTTTAAGGTTTAATATTCTAAGAATTATGATTTTCAAAAAGAGAATTTGGTTATCTTTGTATTGTGAATAATCTCAATTGAATAAAATCATAAACTTTTTGGGTTTTAAAGGGTCTTGATATGGATATTATCATTTATAAGGTAAAATATTTTGAGCAATTTGTTTAAGAGTATCTTCCGAGTCATTCTTTTTCTATATTGAAAACCGTGAGGTAATCTATTTTTATTTATATAGAATTTCTTCAAGCTCTTGAGGGATTGAAGAAACAAGGACAGATAGATTTTTTGTTTTGTTGAATCAAGGTCAGAGAGTTTGCTAAAGGTATTGAGATATTGTAGAGTTATAAATTTATTGGGAATTGGGATCAAAGGATTATATTTTGAATAGAAACGAGTAGCATTACGTTGAACAAGTTGAGCTAAGGTGTTCTTTTTCTTTTCTTATTGAGAATTTGATTTGTGATTCTAGGGCTTTTTGATCCAGATACTAAAGCTACTATTTTGATGGTCTCTAATATATAGATCTTTTGTCTTAACTTTTGATTTGTAATTCATTTTTCTTGCAAAAACTGTCGTTAAATTTTGGTAATGAATTTTTCTCTCCTGTTATATGTATAATAATATCAAAATCAAAGTAGGAAAATAAAGCTTGCCATCTTGCAAAAACGTATTTTGAAACCAAAGTTTTAACAACTTTTTAAAGAATTGGGAATTGCTCTACAATAATTTTTTAATTAATACAAAAAAGAATTGTTGATAAATCATCTTATAATGTGATGATATAAAAACTATTGATAATTTTTTTATAGTAGAATAATTTTGTTGAATTGGATGTTAGATAATATATCCAACTAATTATCCTTGTGAAATTAGAAAGAATTTGTTTTAGAATTCCCCTTATTCTAATTTTGTGGCATCAATTTCTACTATCAATTAGCCTTCAGGCTTGGTTACTCAAGTATGGGAGTTTCTTTTATGAATAACGGTATTAGTCATTTGTTAAAAGATTATTTATTAATCTTTTTATACAATGGAGGCACATATAATTCTAATATTAGAAATAAAGTACGATAGATAATTAATACATCATAAAAATTTTGGTCATTTTTTTTAAAATTTCATTAGGAATATTTTCTCCAAATGCTATGATCTTTGTATTGATAATGTTGATTTATTCGAGCACATCATCTAGATATACATACATGAATTCTATATATTGATTAACATGCACTACTAGAAATGTGCTATTTATTGTGAATTTTCCTACGAATTTTGCTCAAAATTTCGCAGGAAACGTTTCCTGCGAAATTTCCTACGGTTTTAAATTCGCAAGAAAATTATTGGTGGATAATTCTTTCTTGCAAATTATAAATTGGCAAGAAATTTATCTGCGGATATATTTCACAAGATAATTCGCAGGAAAATCTGTAGGAATAGTCGTAGAAAATTTCGCAAGAAAATTTGCAAGAAAATCTATAGGAAAATTCGTAGGAAAATCCACAGGAAACATGCTATTTTCCTGTGAATTTTCCTAAGGTTTTAAATTCGTAGAAAAATCATTGGTGGATAACTCTTTCTTGCGAATTATAAATCGGCAAGAAATTTATCTGCAGATATAATTCGCAGGAAAATCTGTAGGAACATTCGCAAGTAAATTTGTAAAAAAAAATTCACAGGAAAATTCGTAGGAAAATTTCACATGAAACATTTTCCTACGATTTTAAATTCGTAGGAAAGTATTTGAATTTTGCGAGTAAATTCGCAACAAAATTCACAAGAAAATTCGTAGGAAAATTCACAAAAAAATTTGTAGAAAAATCAGCAAGAAAATTCGCAAAAATGTATACAAGCAAGAACATTTTCTGTGAAAATTTCCATAGAAAAACCCGTAGGAAAGGAACATTTCCTACAAATATATCTGTAGGAAAGGAGCATTTAAAAATTGTCACATTTCTTAAAGGAACATTAATGAACCCCATTACAGTTCAACCAATGATAGCCATTGTTGTCATTGAGAAACAATACCACCTACGACCATAATGGGAGAGAAGACCAAAACAAGACTTCAAAGCAGACAACAAAAGATCTTGGTATATATAATTCTTCCAAGCATGTGATAGGCCTTCAAAACATTTCAATCAGCTTCTTTATTTTTATTTTCTATTTTTATTTTTAATTACAAAAATATCACTACTTCATAGTTAAAACCTACAAACAGTAACATGGACTTGATAGATGGTACAGGTCATGTAAGGCATAAACTGTATGAAAGAGTACAAAACAGAAGGATAAGGAATCCTCCAAAGAAAAGAAATAAGAGGGTACATGGTCTTGATAGATGGTACAACCATACATGTCATGTAAGGCATAAACTGTATGAAAGAGTACAAAAGAGAAGGATAAGAAATCCTCCCAAGGAAAGAAATACAGAGGAAAGAAAGAATAGAAAGATCATAAAATCAAAAAGAGCAGCTCAGTCCCTCTACAAGTCAGACATGGAATTAGATGCAGCCTTTAGAAAACCCCGACAGGAGATATCCAAGGGGGGTGATGTTCTAACTTTTAAACATTTTCATCAAAAATTTCCAATGCATTATGTGTTCAGATGGCAAGTACAATGTACCTTGTTGCTTTGCCAGTAAGTGACTTCTCGGGTATTTCACTATATTGAGTATTTTGCCTATTCCTTTTTCAGGTTGGAGATGTTCCAAGATAAAAGTGTGATAGACAATGAATTTAAAATGGTTGGATTAGAGACACTGGTATGTTTTATTGTTCTATATGACTCAAACTTGTGAATTATTTTCTTTTACATGATTTATTTATTTTCATTGTCTGGTAGAATATGGATAAGAAGTTGTCTTTAAACTATATGTATTATGTGGTAGTGGTAGTGTGGTACTCAAACTCTGATGTTTTGCTAAAATGGTGCAGATTAATTATGTTCCATACTTTCATGCATAGACTGAATATTACCCGAGGACAATATTTATATTGTTTAAACTTTAAAGTATCCAGACTTATACCAGTGGACTAATTTCTCTATTTGAAAATTTATGTGTGGTTCTCAATTTTTTTTATTTGAATGTGTTCAATATATCCTCACATTGGTTATCAAGTTGCAAAATAAGATTTTATTTTATAGCTAACATTAGCAGTGAGTTAGGTGACAATGACAAGGCTATCATGCTTAGCACACATCTTAATCCTATCAAGTACCTGTTGGACTAGTTACAGGAATAATTGCAAACCTTATTAGGCTTTGATTCAAATTTCTAAGTTTCTTTATTGGTTATCACAAATTGTGTATAAATAAGGTCAAACCTACTACTCAAGGCAGATTGTAATAAAGAATTTCTTTGTTAGATCTAAATTCTCTTTGCCTCTTTGAGAACTACAAACTTATCTGATTCTATCAGT